>CM075482.1:26512500-26755000 GCA_037950665.1 Hypophthalmichthys nobilis
TTATTAATTGCTGCTGCTGCTTCTGCTGCTGGTTATTGCTGTTGCTGCTGCTGCTGTTGGTTATTGCTGCTGCTGTTATTTATTGCTGCTGCTGCTTCTGCTGATGGTTATTGCTGCTGCTGTTGGTTATTGCTGCTGCTGTTATTTATTGCTGCTGCTGCTTCTGCTGATGGTTATTGCTGCTGCTGTTGGTTATTGCTGCTGCTGCTGTTATTGCTGCTGCTGCTGCTAGTTATTGCTGCTACTGTTGATTATTGCTGCTGCTGCTGTTGGTTATTGCTGCTGTAGAACAATTGCAGGACTTGCTACTGCCAATACATACACAACACGCTGCTGTGAGCAAGTAAGACATTCTGCTGCTGTACAATATAGCATACTTGAATTACCAGTAGCAGATCTATACAGGTGGATCTGGGGAAGGTGGAGGGTTTCTGAAAGAGAGCTGTAACTGCTACAGCAAATGCTGACCAAGTATTTGAAGGTTGAGCAGTGAGCTCATTGGCTACTGATACAGCAGAAACCAATGCTGTGATTATATCAATAAATGCTTTAAAAAGTATTGTTCATTGTTAGCTTATGTAACAATGTTAACAAATGAAACCTTATTGTAAAGTGTTACCTATTCGTTATTATCAGCCACAACACCAAGTGATACACGGGATAATGTTTTATTTAATATTATTTAATTATACATTTTTCCTGCATTTTAAAAGTTGATAATCCTATTTATGTTGCCATTCTAACTGTGCATGATTAGCAGTTTTTTATTATTTGCATTCAGCATTGTTTTTTTGTTTTTTGCAGCTCCTAAAACTTTGCTGTGCACTGTAAGAGTTTTCACAAAGAACATGTCAGTAATTTGTGCGATTTAAAATTGCTGACTGTTTTTATATTTTTGCGATTCAGTTTAGTGCAGCCAAAGGCAGAGAAATGAAACACCGTGAAAGTGAGTTCAGTCTGCGCTTATTTCTGTCCATGATTATTATTGTAGCTTGGAGTTAACAGGAACAATCCTACAGTGAGGAGTGACATTTACTCGTGCCAGCAGCAAAAATGCAAATTGGGTAATTTGATTTGGACTGAAAAAAAGAAGAACAAATGTTGTAACTGAAGGCAGTATTTTTAGTTTTTCTTTGAACAGATCTCCACAGGAGCCCAAAGGAGATGTCGGGTCCCTCTGAGACGGTGCACAGAGCGTCCTAAAGGGCTGCTGAGGCTCTGAGACGTCCAGGCCATCACTCCAGAGCCATCTGGGACACAATCTCTGACCGGAGCTGTTGCCTGGACAACGGGTCAGTCTATTTCCAGCATTTGCTGCGCTAACGGCGGCCTGTTCTCTTACTGGGCTAATTTCTGATGCAAGGCTATTCACTGCTTTTTTGGCCGACGCGTGTGAAACCAAACAGTGAGAATGCAAGAGCAGATTTCTAACTGAGAAACCAGGAATATATGAAATGTTGAAATATCAGATAATTAGGAAGGTAAGCAAATGTAAAAAGACAAATGGCACATTTCTTACCTCAGAGCAATGCAGTGGAGGACAGCTTGATTGACAGTGTTTCTGGCCATTGATACAGCGACATGACTGACAGCCGTCCACCCACTCGGACCCCGGCTGTGACACACAATGAGAATTAATTTATATTTACATTAATGTTGTTCGACAGACACTTTCCTACCAAAACAAGGTCTTGATATATATACAGTACCTGTCAAAATTTTGGAAACATTACAATTTTTTAATGTTTTTGAAAGAAGTCTCTTCTGCTCACCAAGGCTGCATTTATTTGATCAAAAATACAGTAAAAAATGTGAAATATTATTGCAATTTAAAATATCTGTTTTCTATGTTAATATATAGTAAAGAAATAATAATTTATTTCTGTGATCAAAGCTGAATTTTCAGCATCATTACTCCAGTCTTCAGTGTCACATGATCCTTCAGAAATCATTCTGATATGATGATCTGCTGCTCAAGAAACATTTATCATTATTATTAATTATTATCAATGTTGAAAACTAAAACATTTTTGTGGAAATAATGATACCATTCAAACATTTGTGGTAATATTAAAAAAAGAGAAATTCATACTTTTATTTATCAAGAATGCATTAAATTGATCAAAAGTGACAGTGAAGACATTTATAATGTTACAAAATATTTATATTTAATAATTGCAAATAAATGCTGTTCACTGAACTTTCTATTCATCAAAGAACTGACAATAACAATCAGAAATGATTCTTGAGCAGCAAATCATCATATTACAGTGATTTCTGAAGATTCATGTGACACTGATGCTGAAAATGATTAGCTTTGATCACAGAAATAAATTACAATTTACAATATATTCACATAGAAAACAGCTGTTTTACATTGTAATAATATTTTACAATTTCTACTGTATTTTTGATCAAATAAATGCAGTTGTGGTGAACAGAAGAGACTTCAAATAACACATTTATGTATTTAATTATTATCACAATTTATTATAAAAAAAAATATTGATTGTTTTTATTTTGATAAGATTACAAAGGCAAATATTTTCATTCATTTTCATATAACGTCACTAATGAATCATGGACCAGGAGCATGAATTAACAAAGTAAACTTTTAAAAGCTGATTCCTAAGAAAGACTCATCTTGAAATGAGAGTAAATATTGATCTGCTGTTCATATGTTATTGTGTATGTATATCATCCATCTATTTTGTGGTGAAGGCATTTTGCCAGCCACAGGAAGTCTTAAAAACTCTTAAATGGGCCCCACTGTAGTTCAATTAGATAACCTTGTAAGGCCTTTCATTGCTCTTTTTCTTTATTGATGATGGCAATTATCTTTTTGCTATAGATGCCCTGAGCACTAATCCATCACATGAGGTTCCTTATTAGAATAAATAAACAGAGTATCCAGGACAGCAATTACATGATAAAGGGCAGTGATTGTGTACCTCTCGAAGCGTCCCGTCTTCCTCTTCACACTGACAGAGCGCTGGAATCACACACGGGCCCTCCAGGCTCCGGTATCGGCCCTCCTCACACACGCAGCCCTCCGTGGCCCCGGGGCCCGTGCAGTTGAGCGGTTCAGGCCTGTAGAGGTCCACACACCCCCTCTCACACACTCGCTCGGATCCTGACACACTCCAGAGCCAACGCTCACCCTCCGGACACTCTGTGTGAACATTGAACATTAGTTAATGATCAGTGGACTAAAATAAACAAACAAATAACATTATTATTATTACTATTATTATTATAAATAATAAGACAACCCTGACAGCTGTTGCTAGCATCTGATTCAAACATTAAATGAAAGTAATTAACAGGAAAAAAATGTAAATAACATATATGGTGCAATCACACTTCAAAGAATACACCATATTGCGTATTTAACTTAATGTGAAAAAAACGCTAAACCAGAATGTGTTTTCTGTCTTAAAGCCCCACAAACCCCCTGTACTGGATTCACACTGTGTTTCTCACCACATTCGGGGCCCCTGCAGACTCGTGAGGTGTGTGACGGCCCCTCACACTCCTGTCCTCTGTACTGACGCTGGCGCCGTATCGTCCGACTGGAGAACTGCTGTCCAGAGCCGCAGGACACGGAACAAGAGCTCCACGCTGACCAGCTGCTCCATTCACAGTCCACTGACACACAAATAAACACTTCAGACTCTGTTCCTTTCACTTCGTTTCATACCCAGAGGAACATTTATTGCTCAGAGGTTGCAGGAATGTTTGTTTCTCCTAAAATTCCTCTGAAGATTTAGTCAATAGTTCTTATACAGTAAGAATTTAAAGCTATAATTAAAATGCAGTGTGGGGCCCCTTTTTGTATCAACTGTGAGTGTATGACGTCATACACATGACTCACCGTCACATGACTCGTTAGTGCAGGTAAAGAGACCACCGTCACAGACACTGTAATCAAACACGAGACAAAAATTAGAGGTAAAAATACACAATTTACTTATTTCGCTTTCCAAGCTTGATGTTAGTGTTTCCTCAGAAAACTGTCAAGAACATCCATCATATTTAGCATACACAAAATCAATTATTTATTTTAGATTTAGCATAATTTAAACAAACTATGGAAGCTTGGTTTTTTTAACACTTTTTTTCTTGCAATTGCAAGTTTACATCTCACAATTCTGACTTTTTTCTCAGAATTGAGTTTACATCTCACAATTCTGACTTTTTTCTCAGAATTGAGTTTATATCTCGCAATTCTGACTTTTTCTCGAAATTCTGACTTTTTTCTCACAATTGCGAGTTTATATCTCAAAATTCTGACTTTTTTCTCGAAATTCTGACTTTTTCTCACAATTCTGACTTTTTTTTAATTCTAAAAAAATAGCCTTGCGAGAAAAGAAAGTTAGAATTGTGAGATATAAGCTCGCAATTGCGAGAGTCAGAATTGCAAGAAAAAAGTCAGAATTTCGAGAAAAGTCTGAATTGCGAGATATAAACTCAATTCTAAGAAAAGTCAGAATTTCGAGAAAAAAGTCAAAATTTTGAGATATAAACTCGCAATTGTTGGAGAAAAAATAAGAATTGCGAAAAAAGTCAGAATTGCAAGAAAATAAGTCGTTGTCAGAAAAAAAGTCAGAATTGCGAGATAAAAAGTCGCAATTATCTTTTAAATTGTTTTATTCCGTGGCAGAAACGGCCACGGAATAAATTGTTTCCATAACAAACACACACACACACACACTTATAATATAATTCATATATTAGCACATATACATATATAAATGTCTTTTGATAAAATGGTGACACATGACCTGAGCATTTACTTCTTAAGATCTAATTCTGAATTGTCTGTAATTCTGTCATTCCATACAGGGCATCAGATTCCTTCAACAATGTCAGAGTGACCTTTCTAAACATCTTGATATTTTCTCTCCAAAGAGAGGGTGTGGATTTATCTTCACGACACTGAGACGCACTTATAAAAGCCTTATTGAGTTTCATGAGTTATTGATTCTTAATCCAATAACCACAGAAAGTTCCAGAGATGCATTTACACATGCAACACACACCCTGCGGGAGGAAGAGAAACAAGGCGCGCCACTTATATATGAAGCTTGATAAGTACCATGAGTTGCACAAGTTTGGTATGACAGTTCCGGCTGGAACTTCCTGTTCTTGGAGGTCCAGAGTAACGTTGGGAGACGCCGACAGGAGCGAGACGACAGAACAAGGACACTGGGACTGAGGAACACAGGTTCCGTTGAGCATCACCTGCAGATGGATAACATGATTAATTTATCTGAGCGCTGCTCGAGGGACTCGCACAGCCATCTGTGTCCAAACAAGAGGAATTACTGAAGAATTAAACACTTCCAAAAATAAAGAGCTGTCAGGAGCAGATGTGAATGTGTGCTGCTGAAATCAGACAGCTTCACTGCAGATCAAAACAAAACTAGATTTACACATTTTCAGAAGAAAACAGGCAGTGTTTGCCTGTGCGAAAGCTGCCACTATGATGCTAGGGAGGTGTGGGTGGTTGCCAGGGTGTTGCTATGGAGGTCTAGGAAGCTGCTTTGGGGTTGCTAGGGTGTTCTAGGAAACTGCTATGATGTTGTTATGGGGTTGCTAGGGTGTTCAAAGCTGCTAGGACGTTGCTATGGGGTTGCTAGGGGGCTCTAGGAAGCTGTGAGATCATTACTATGGGGCTGCTAGGGTGTTCTAATATGATGCTAGAACATTGCAATGGGGTTGCTAGGGTGTTCAAAGCTGCTAGGACGTTGCTATGGGGTTTGCTAGGCTGTTCTAGGAACCTGATAAGACATTTCTATAGGGTTGCTATGGGTTGGGGGCAGGGGGTTCTAAGAATCTGCTAGGACATTTTTGTGGTTTTTGTGGGGTTGCTAGGGTGTTTAAAGCTGCTAAAACATTGCTATGGGGTTGCTAGGGTGTTCTAGGAAGCTGTGAGGACATTGCTATGGGGTTGCTAGGATGTTCACAGCTGATAAAACATTGCTATGGGGCTGCTAGGGTGTTCTAAGAATATGCTAAAATGTTGCTATGGGGTTGCTAGGGTTTTCAAAGCTGCTAGAATGTTGCTTTGGGGTTGCTAGGGTGTTCAAAGTAGCTAGAACGTTGCTATGGGGTTGCTAGGGTGTTCTAGGAAGCTGCTAGGACATTGCTATGGCTTGCTAGGGTGTTGCTATGGGGTTGCTAGGGTGTTCTAGGAAGCTGCTAGGACATTGCTATGGCTTGCTAAGGTGTTGCTATGGGATTGCTAGGGTGTTCAAAGCTGCTAGAATGTTGCTGTGGGGTTGCTAGGGTGTTCAAAGTAGCTAGGATGTTGCTATGGTGTTCTAGGAAGCTGCTAGGACATTGCTATGGGTTGCTAGGGTGTTGCTATGGGGTTGCTAGGGTGTTCAAAGCTGCTAGAATGTTGCTGTGGGGTTGCTATGGGTGTTCAAAGTAGCTAGGACATTGCTATGGGTTGCTAGGGTGTTGCTATGAGGCTGCTAGGACATTTTTGTGGTGTGTGTTATAGGAAGCTGTGAGGACATCGCTAGGGTGTTGCTAGGCTGTTGTAGAAAGTTGCTAGGATGTTGCTAGGTGGTCTATAGGGTGGTCTCTAGACTTGTTTCAAATCCCAGAATTTCTTTTGCCCATTTTATCTTCCGTAAAGTGAAAATCATGACTCTGATCACTTAGATAAGTCACATGATTTAAGGAATCACTCACGGCTCCAGGCGGGCAGCTACACCCAGGACTGCAGGTCGCCGGCACACACTGATTCTCGGGCCACAGATCCTCACAGCTGTACGGACACGATCCCGCACACGTGCTGAACACCTGACCAGCGGGACAATCTGACGGAGAAAACACACTGCTTCACACACTAACAAACCACACAGTTACTTCAGCATCCCAATTAGCATACAATTTACATAGATTAGATTATTATTTGAGGGTTGAGTACGGCTTTTAATACAGTAGTCTAAACGCAAATGATTTGTTGTGTCCCTGGAGGGAAGAATCTGGTGCTGGTTTAACAGAGTACCAGCTGAAGTTCATTAACAGTAGTAATCAAGCTGCTTAAACGACTCTGTTTTAAGACACACTTCATTCCTCCCGAAGGTTTATCTCACGGTTTTAAATGAGTCTATCAACTCCTGTCTTATCATCTAAAAACACAATGAACACTCAGCATGGCCGTCACACGCCGCCTCGTTCAGCTTCTACAGATTCTTCTACACATTCTGTTGCTTTAATGCAAATCAGTGCCGATGTTATTTTAATATTTAGTGTATGCTTGTCGTCGACTGAAATTTGCATAAAATTGCACACAAGAGAACCATGTGAAGCTGTAATGTTGCTAAAAGGAAGGAAAACAAAATGAGGAAGGAAGAGCGTTTCTGCAAATAAACATCAATCCATAAATGTGACATGGAAATTGATTATCATGCCTGAAGCTCATGAAAACTGTCAACAATGAGAAAAAATACAAATCATGCATACTATAAAGATACATAGTTTTTTACATAGGGACAATTATGTCACATTGCATCAAATTAATGTGAATTTGGGAGGTAAATATTATCCTAAAAAAAATTTTCTGGTGATTTTATTGATTTTGACCGATATATTCCTTCATGCGATTCATGCAGGCAAAGCAACACATTCAGTTTGAGTTATGAGCGTGTGCTGTCATGTTTTATGACATCATAAACTGAAGTCACAGAACGCTTCACCGGTATTATATATGTTGTGTTTGAAGGCTTTTACAGGTGACACATCATAAGTGTTTGTCTTTCATTATCTGTGTTTGAGTTTGTTCAGCTGTCAGGCTTCTACTTCATGTGGTTATGAGTGTGTGTGTGTGTGTGTGTATAGACGTATTTCCTGTACCGGGCAGGCAGTTGTCAGTGTTGCATGCGGTGTGTTGTTCGAGGGGTCCGGGGCAGGTCAGACCCCCAGGCTCTGGTTCCTGTAGGACCGTCTTCCTGCGCAGTGACACTCCTCCACCACACGAGGCGCTGCAGTCACTCCAGGATGACCACTCGCTCACCACACAGCCGGCTAACAGGACCCATATATTTTATGTAAAATAATTTTGCATGGATTTTGAAAGTAAACAGGACTGTAGCTTCAACATTGGCTGACCTGGACAGGGCGACGGTGAGCATCTTTCACTCTGGATGGTGTCAGTGCAGGACGGTCCTCGAGTCGTGTGTGTGCAGGACCGCCGGCGTCTCCTCTGTCCCGTCCCACATGACACCGAACACTCACTCCACGATCCCCACGGACTGTAGACCGGACACACCCGATCCGTACAGGCCAGAGAGCCATTGACACACACACTGCAGAGACAGAGATTCACACAGATTTGTGTGTATTTATGTAGATATGAAAGTACTTGTTATAGGGCCATAAAAACATCCTCACAAATACAGGAAAACCTGCTAAAACATGACTGGTGAAAATATTTAGACAATCATAATACTAGAAAGTGGATCATAATAGTGTCTTAATTGTTTGTGTGCATTTGCTTTGCATACACAGATTTATTCATTTATTTATGACAAAATATTTTTTATGTCTGATAAATAAATAAAAATATTTATTTTTATTATATTATTTTTATATTATACTATTTCTATATTATTTATATTATATATATATTATGAATTAAAACATTTATATATAAATCTTGTAAAAAACATAATATATTTATTTATATCCTATTATATATTTACTATTTTATGTTCATATAGAAAATATTGGATCATTATAATAATATCTAATGATGTCTTAACTGTTTGTGTGCATTTGCTTTATTTGCAGATTTATTCATTTATCTATTACAATTTTTTTTTTATGTCTGATAAAAAAATATGTATTTAAATATTTATTGTACATTATATTATTTATTACATTTTATTAATTAATACATTTATGTATATTTATAAAATAATTGTAAAAATTAATATATTTATGTATTAATATCCTATTATTTATTTCCTATTTTATGTTCATATAGTAAAAATCGGACCATAATAATATAAATTGGATCATAATAATATCAAATAATGTCTTAATTGTTTGTATGCATTTGCTTTATATACATATTTATTCATTTATTTATTACAAAATATTTTTATGCCTAATAAATAAATAAAAATATTTATTTTTATTATATTATTTAAATGTTTAGTTTATTATATTATAATATTATTTTATATGAACTAATACATTTATACATATTTATAAAATAATTGTAAAAATCAATATATGTATTTATTTATATCCTATTATATATTTACTATTTTATGTTCATATAGTAAATGTATCATAATAAGGTCAAATAATGTCTTTATATACAGATTTATTTATTTATTACAAAATATTTTTTTTGTCTGATAAATACAAATATTTATTTTATTATATAATTTAAATATTTATTGTTTATTATATTATTTATTAAATTTTATGAATTAATACATATATGTATAATAATTGTAAAAATTAATACATTTATTTATTAATATTCTATTATTTATTTCCTATTTTATGTTCATATAGTAAAAACTGGATCATAATAAGGTCTTAACTGTTTGTGTACATTTGTGCAGTTCTGTAAATCTGTGTGTGTTTGACGTATCTTTAACTTTAGGACAATATTTCAGAAAAATGTCCCCAGACATTAACAGAATCTGACAAATCCTCCCATCAGAGACGTCCTTTAAGGTAAACCTGATCTATAAATAATAACGTCCTCTCACCAGGTGTTGCAGCTGACGGTGATGTTCTCTCCGGGTCGGATCTCTAGCGTCCCGTTCTCCACTGGAACCCCACAGCGACAGTCGTCCACTCGCACACACCCTCCGTCCTGTAACAGCCGGCCGTCTGGACACCGACACCCTGCGGCACAGGAAACACGCTCGTATAACTCTCGTTTCATTGGTCCATGTGTGGCAGAGGTCAGAGTTACGCTGGTACCTGGATGACAGGTGCCCTGCAGACACTGGACGTGCTCCCACAGGTCAGCGCAGCTGCGGGGACACTGATTGGCGCAGGAGTCGTCAAAGACCCGCCCTCTGTCCTCACAGTGCTCACCTGTGATTGGATGCATATATGAAAACTAAATGGTGGTCCACACTGAATCTCTGCACTTTTTAGCATTTTCTCTGTTTATTATGAGAATTCAGCAGAACTGCTTTAAACACGATATCATCCTCAAATCAACTAAAGTATTTATTATAAAAGTGATAGCTGTGGTCCTGGATGATTAACACAGCTTTATATATTATATATTTATATATTATATTATTATATTATATTATATAGGAAATATATAATACAGTAGTATATAAATAAAAATAGTATAAAATAATATAAAAATAGTATAAAAAATAAATGTATTAATTTATTACTTTAGAAAATTAATAATATCATTAATTATATAATTACATAAATCATTATAAATATTTATAAATTAATTTCTGTGTATATTTATTTATTTTTATAAATATATATTATATATAAATATTTTCAAAAATAAATATGCACATAGCACACATATATTTCCAAATATATCTATACATCATAAAAAATGAATACATTATAAATAAAAAAATAAATGTATTAATTTATTAATGTATACAGTTAATATTATCAGTAATTATGTAATTACATAAATAATTATAAATATTTTATAATATAATCTAAATAAATAAATGTATAATTTCTGAATAAGTATATATATTTATAAAAATATTTTCAAATATTTTCAAAAAATAAATATATGCATATAGCACACATATATTTCTGAATATATCTATACATTTTGTATTGTGTTATAATAATAATATAAATAAATAAATTCGGTGTATATGTGTGTACCAGGACAGAGGCCCGTGTTGCAGCTCTGAGACTGCGTCTGCAGGTTCTTGCAGTGTGGTCCGGGGTCAGAGGTCAAAGGTCGGCGCTCTCGCTGACGGTATCCGCCGCTGCAGGGGTCTTTACACACACTCCAGCCGCTCCATGAGCTCCAGCGACACAGATCTGACCAGAGACACAGTGACATCACGACACGCAGATTACCTCATGAATATTAATAAGGTCAAGATGACATTCCTGGAATGGCCATTTCATGTCAGCATTATTTATTATTATTATTTTAGTATTATTTAGCTTTTATTTTTATATTTACAGTTTATTTATTTACTTACTTATTTACCTTTTTTTAAAATTAATTTCCAGTTAGTAATTTTACTGCTTCAACTTAAACTTTTCCAGTTAGTTGCTAAGGGAATCATTATACATAACTGTATTTTATTTCATCTTAATTTCAAAAACATGTTTTACGCCTTGTTTCACGTCAACTAATTAATATTCATGAGCCAAGCCAAGTCATTGGACAGATCAATTTCCATCCTGTGTGAAGGTGTTTTGTTTATAGTGTGAGCTAAAAGTGCGGGGCCGTCCGGTTCAATGCCGCCCACCCCGGACCCGCTGCCCTTTGGTTACTGCTTTGATGCCAATCAGACGTTTGAAAGTACAATACAGGAAGCGTTTGAAGTGTTACTATGGCGACCCACCGGTGCAAATGTCAGGCTGCGGACAGATTCTCTCTTCCTCCAGCTCTTCATCACATTCGCCCTCTCTCCCGCTGACCGGCAGCCCAGAGTCCACATCCAGACAGGCCCGGTACCGCCGCTGAACGGACACAAGGCCTGAAGCGTCTCCGCTGGAGAGAGAGGAGGATGCTGGGATACATGGAGAGCAAGAGGTCCATTCTGACCACTCACTGACCATCACTGAGAAAGAGAGAGAGATTGTGATTTATTTATGAACAGTCTGAAAACTGTTATTAGATTTCAGATGATCTGATCTGTGAGTAAAATACAGACGCTCAGAGCTGAATATGGTTATACAGTTATAAATAGAAGAGTTATACCTTCACATTCCCGTAAATCACACTGAAGAGAGCCGTCATGACAAAGACTGAAACACACAAATACAAGACAAGATGTTTAGATAGATAGATAGATAGATAAATAGATAGATGATAGATAGATAGATAGATAAATAAATAGATAGATAGATAGATAGATCTCTCACCATGTACTGCAGCCCACGGTCACCAGCGCCCCCTGTGGGACAGTGACGGCCACAGGTCTGTCTGACCCCTGATGAAGGAGGTGGACACATCCACACTGATCCGGACGGACACATGATCCGTTCTGCTGCAGGAGACCCTGAAACAGGACAACAACTCTGAATAATCAGTGAATTCAAATTTAATTCCAGTATATGAAAATACA
The DNA here is from genome assembly GCA_037950665.1 of Hypophthalmichthys nobilis. Lineage (NCBI taxonomy): Eukaryota > Metazoa > Chordata > Actinopteri > Cypriniformes > Xenocyprididae > Hypophthalmichthys > Hypophthalmichthys nobilis. The sequence continues at coordinate 26,524,791 of CM075482.1, forward strand.
TTTTACTTCAGAATTAAAATTTCCTGATAATTTCCTCACCTCCATGTCACCCAAGATGTTCATGTCTTTCTTTCTTCAGTGGAAAAGAAATGAAGGAAAACATTCCAGGATTTTTCTCCATATAGTGGACTTCACTGGGGTTCAACGGGTTGAAGGTCCAAATGTCAGTTTCAGTGCAGCTTCAAAGAGCTCTACATGATCCCAGACGAGGAATAAGAGTCTTATCTAGAGAAACCATCGGACATTTTCTAAAAAACATAAAACATTATATACTTTTTAACCACAAATGCTCGTCTTGCACTGCTCTGTGATGCTCCACGCATTACGTGATCATGTTGGAAAGATCACGTGACGTAGGAGGAAGTACCGATCCAGTGTTTACAAAACGAACATGCAAAGACTAAGTCAAACAGCCTTTACAAGAAAAGGTACAACAATGATGTTGGAGGAGAAAATGAGATGGAGTTTTTCACCTCGGTACTTCTGTCTACATCATACATGACCTTTCAGAGCAATGCAAGACGAGCATTTGTGGTTAAAAAGTATATAAATGTTTATTTTTGTAGAAAATGTCCGATGGTTTCTCTAGATAAGACTCTTATTCCTCGTCTGGGATCATGTAGAGCTCTTTGAAGCTGCACTGAAACTGACATTTGGACCTTCAACCCGTTGAACCCCAGTGAAGTCCACTATATGGAGAAAAATCCTGGAATGTTTTCCTTCATTTCTTTTCCACTGAAGAAAGAAAGACATGAACATCTTGGATGACATGGAGGTGAGTAAATTATCAGGACATTTTCATTCTTAAGTGAACTAATCCTTTAACGTTGGTTAATGCACTGTGAACTAAAATGAACTTGTATTAGATTAAATGTTGTAAAAAGATATATTTCTCACTCATTCTAATAGTAACAAATGAGGCCTTATTGTAAAGTATTAATGAAAATTTTAATGTGAATTTGTGTGAAATGTTTATTGTAAGCAGGACGAACCTCAGGACAGAAGCAGCCGGGTGTGCAGTTCTGACGGGACGCGCACATGTGTGTTTGACCCAACAGATCACAGTGTTTCTCACACGGAGATCCACATTCAGAGAACAGGAAGGGTTTCTCACAATCTAATAGACACACAGAGTTGAATTCAAGTACTAAATGAACAAACAAACAGCACACATCACAATATTCCTCATTTAAATAATTCATATGCAGAATAAAGGGGCGGAGCCTGGTTGAGTTAGTTAGTAGTGTGTTATGGTAAGGGGCGGGACATTTCCCAAACGATCAATCACAACACACTGCTCCAGCTGACCAATCAGAGCACATTGTGCTTTTCAGAAGGAGGGGCTTCATAGAGACAGGAACTAAACAGAGCGTTACTGACAGACTGGGAAGAGAGGAAAATAATCAACATTCAAGCAGGAAAACCTGCTCTAGTAGAACACAAAAAAATCTAGACTTTGTAAAAGGGCGTAATAGATCCTCTTACAGCACCAAATATCATGGTACACACACTGTTGAATGATTCTTGTTGAATTGCCTTTCATAAACTGTATTATGTACATGGATTTGAATATGGTAATCACTCAGTACCACGCTATTTGTCAAAGTACCATGGCATTACAGTATGAAGTACTTCACTAACCTTGGCAGTTGTCAGGTGTGCAGGGCCGGTTCTGCCTCTCAAGATCACTGCAGCGCTGCCCACTGCTGGCTGAAACGAGCGGCGCACGATAGCGCTGCTGATACTGAGACACACAGGAACAATCGCTCCACACACTCCATTCTGACATCGGACAGGCTGACAGAGAGAATGAGGAACACATTTAAAGTCACTGTGATATCAAAATTGTCAATTCTTAATTTTGTTTATTATAAATTATTTATTTAGTACATTAGTACGTTAAGACATTAAATTCAGTATTACAAGTTTTATGTTTAAATAAGAAAATGAGGCATTATCTCATTAAATATGCATGTATTTGCATACATTACCCATTATTATTGCATCCATTTTATAAAGTAAAGTTTAAAATTCTTGTTTCATTTTGAATATCTCTTTTGATCACTCCATAAATAAGAAAATGCTGCCAATAGCCAGTAAAAAATTAATAATTTAAACATTTAAATTTTAAAAATTTAAGTTTTATTTCTATAATCTTTCCAGGCCTGACAATTACCATTTTAAATGTATAAATAATTAACATATTTAAATTATAATTATAACTTATGGTATTATATTAAATGTATATTGTTAAGTAAAACTTTAAAATAGTTTTCGGAAATTGAAATAAAGCTGAAAAATAACAAATATTAAATGCATAACTTAAACTAAAAAAAAAACAAAACTTGCCTTCACAACTAACTAAAATAAAATAAGCTGAAGTAATAAAAATAATAAAATTAAAACTGAAATAAAAATAAATTAAAGCTAAAAAAAATACAATACTAATAAAAATGACAAAAGCACATAATACTAATTTACATTAGAGCTGCACGATAAATTGAGAATCACAGTTTTTTTGTTTCAAACAGAGATCACGATTCTGAACAAACAACTAAACAAAATAACGTAATTCACTAGAGGTTCTGACAAAATGTTAATTGCTGCAGTCTATTTAAAAATATTTAATTAATCTGAATGAATTATTTTTTTAAATCAGGTTGAGTGAATGATTCAGTGACTGACTCTTAAAGACTTGTTTCATTACTGAATCTCTTGAACGAAAGATTCAATGACAAATACATTTTTAACAGTCACTTGTCGCCACCTACTGGTGTAACGATGTAGTGTTACAATCTATATTTGAAGCACCATTTTTCTATTTTGATCACTTCCGTAGACATCAGAGTTTATATCCGAACTATAAACTTTTATCCCAGAACTTCTGTGATAATATAAACATTTGTAACACAGAAATAATGACCTGGACAGGGTCTCTTATAACACAGTTGCGTCTCCTCGCCGTCCCTCTGGAGCTCCGGAGGACACGCGTGATCGCCGTCTTCCTCACACACACACTGCCGTCGTCTGGAGATCACACCAGCGCCACAGCTGCGTGAACAGGGCGACCATGAGGACCAGGGGCAAAGGTCATCTGGAGGAACCAGACATAATCATACATGGAAGCATTAATGACCAGAATTCAGAACAGACCATGTGTCTTTGACTGTTGTTTATTATATAACAGGATGACACAAATAAAATGATGCTGATTGTTTTTCTATTAAAAGAGGAAAAGGTCTATTTCAGTACCAAGACAAAGAGCAGCGTGACAGTCCTGGGTGTCTCTCTCAGGTCCAGTGCAGTCTGTGCCGTTGTTTCGCGGTGGAGGGTTGATACAGGCGCGGGTGCGGATCTGTTTACCCTTCCCACACGTCACAGGACAGTCTGACCACACAGACCATGGGGTCCATCCACCGTCCACTAATGCAAGCACACAATTCATTCATAAAATCAGCTGAATCTGGACTGGTGGTTTATGTGGAAATACAGAAATATTCACTCTTGGTTCCCACAAGTCAGACAATTTCTATGACTTTTCCCACTGTTTATGATCTCAGCAAAGTGATTTTTAAGAATTTAATAGAGATTGTACTCACAAAAAGTAATTTATAGCTGATGAATTATTTTAGAGCTGAACAGAACTAGAAAAATAGACTTTTTCAATTTTTTAAAAATGTAAGTTTTATTTCTATGACCTGAAAATTACAATTTTAAAATTAAAATTATAATTAATTAATAATTAATGTATTTATATTTAAACTATAATTTATATTAAGTTTATATCATTTGTATTACTGTTAACTAAAACTATTAAAACAAATTAAACAAATATTAGATGCAAAACTTAAAACTGAAAACAAAAAAAAATTAAAGTATATTCTAAATTTTCTAAAATAAACCCTAAAAACTAATAAATATGACAAAAGTACATAACAATATTAAAATATAAACTAGAATTAAAATGAAAACTGAAAATATATAAATAAAAGTTCATTTAAAATATTAATAAATAATAAAATAATAAAAAAATAATACTAAAACAACAGTACAATAAAAATAAGTACAATTTCTAAATGTAATAACTTAAAATAAATTAATCATTTATTAAGTTAATACATTTAGAAATTGTACTTATTTTTATTGTACTGTTATTTTGTACTGTAAATTTTAAGTACAATTTCTACATGTAATAACCTAAAATAAATTAATAATATATAAATTATATATTATAATATTGTAATTATTATTATATTATATTATAATATATACAATTATATAAAATAATTGTATTATATTTATTATAAATAAATTCTACATAATAAATTATATATTATACATTATAAATATTACAAATAAATGAGAAAAATTGAATTATATATATGTATACATATGAATGTTTGTAAAAATCATACTCACCTTGACAGTCTATATCTTGGCAGTATTCTCCTTCAGGGATGCAGGTGCTGAAAACACACAGTTTTTGTAGAAGTTTGCACAATTCTAAACGTCCATTTACTCTCATGATTTTATAAAATGTTGCTAAATGTGTAAAAGCTACAACATGATCCCTGTGAAAACAGTCTGTTGTCAGTGTCTCTCACCATTGTTTACATTCTCCTTCTAACCAAGTGTCTCCGACAGACAGTTCCTGCTGGTCATGGACACACAGTGGGGGACACGGGCCGGGGTCACATGGTTTATGCTGGACTTCCTCAAACTGGCAGTTTACACCATCACCCTCAGGAACCAGAGATCTGAAAAAAAACCCAGAAAAATATATTCATAAAATTCTGCATCGACAGAGCCTCCATTCTGGATGATGACTGCGAATCCCACCTGAATCGAGTCCTTCGTCCCGGTCCGCAGGTGACGCTGCAGGAGGCCCAGGTGGACCAGGAGCTCCAGACGCAGCTGTTCTCTCCTGCGCAGGTGCGGTTGGTGCAGGTGAGCTCTCCGTCTGCGCAGCTGCAGTTGTTGCAGTCCACCTGATGCGTGCTGCCCGCGGCCCAGCTCTGACCCGACGCGTCCAGACAGTCACACTGCCACACCTGAACACACATGCCGTCCTGCTGCAGCTGGCCTACACACACAACACAAGACATTTTCATGCATCAGATCTCAAAAACGCTACTGTATGCTGTCAAAAAGTATGAGTCCCTTTAGCCCTCAGAGCATTAATATTCATTAAGTATTATTTTTTTCAGCTTAGGGTTAGGGTTAGGGTTAGGTTCAGTCTTTAGGAAGCCATTAGTTATAAAAAAAAACATTTTGTTTAGGCATTGGTGCATAATTTGGAAAAAAGAAAAAAAAAAGTGCTACACTGGGCATTTAGGGTTAAAAAAATGTCACACTTGTTGATACAGTAAGTGAAAGTTTTGAATTCACAACACACAAATGTATTTGGAAAATAACATATTAGGATACGAAGCTTGTTTCCGCCACAAAATAATTTTTTTTAAAAGATAATTGACTTTTTATCTATTCTGACTTTTTTTTTCTCAGAAATGGATGATATAGTCACAATTGCGTGATATAAAGTCAGAACTGTGAGTTATAAAGTCAGAATTGCATGATATAAAGTCGCAATTGCATTATAAATTCAGAACTGAAGGTCACAGTTGCGAGTTCAAATGTTCATTTGCACATTTTTTCCCACCAAAACTGATCGTCAGTTACTATTATGTGTAGTTTTTATCTATTTAGTGAAAGTTCGGTATATTTGATTGCTTTATTCAAGCGCTGCAGCTCTTTCTCTCGGTCTTACCCCGCGGGCAGCGACAGCCCGGCTGACATTCGGTGTTGGTCTGGCACTCGATGCCCTGCTGACGGTCCGAGCAGCGCTGTGGACACTCGTTAGCACAGGACACAAACTCCTGCCCTGGAGGACACCCGCCATCATCTGAGGGGAAATACACAGTACAAATTCAGATTGAAGCATACTGTATCATATTTGATACACAGGCCTCTAAATGATCAACATGATCAAAACTTTGCTGTCGCACATAATCATATATTTTTGGGCCTCTGAATTTTTCATATGTCAGGGTTTACAGGGTTAAAATGCTTAATAAATCTCAGATAAATCTCTATAAATTCAAAATTGACTCTAGTTGTGTTCTTAAAGTAAGTGTCTGGTCTTATTGTGCATGATTCATCAGTGCATATTATTTAAAAAAAATAGTTTTCATAATCTTTCACCAAAATGTAATATCTTCCTTCACCTCTGAGACGACTTCCCCTCTCTGTTGATGTAATCAAGACCAAGTGTGGGTGAGGAAAAGTAATATTAACCAATAAAATCAAAGCCTGCTTTCATGACACAATCAAATCCTGATGGATAAAATCAAGTTACGTCCTACATTATTTCCCAGTGAATTTTTCATACACAGAACGTGCTGTGATGCAATTTTAGTGTTGACTTTAAATCATTTTAGTGCCTGTGTTCTCACACCCACTGAGAGCAGCACAATGCTTGACGTCGTACCACATGGTTTGGTGTTGCAGGGTTTGACCTGGTTCTTCTCTCCGGTGCACTTGCGACCTCCATTTTTGGGTGGAGGACTGGAACACGAGCGGGTTCTGATGGAGCGTCCACCGCCACAGGCTTTATCACAGCGGGACCACGAGCTCCAGCGAGACCAGCCTCCATCCACTGAACACAACACATGCTTCTCAGATAAGTGGATCTCTTGTTTTAAGGGTGTGTAAATGTTCTTTAACTCACCGCGGCAGGCCCGAATACTACAGAAGCGGTTTTCCACGTTGCCGCCCAGGATGTCCTGACACCAGGTCCCGTTGACGCCGGGGGCGATGAATGTCCGGACGCGCTGCTGTTGACCGACGCCACAGGAGCGAGAGCAGGAGCTCCACTCACCCCACGTCATCCAGGAGCAGTTCCTGTGTGCACATTCAGGCCCCTGACACACGCCACCATCTGACAGACAAAATTACAGACAAAACCACACCATCAAAACCTGCCGATGAGCAAAAAGGTGAAAAATGTTGTACATTAAGGGAATGTTTGGAATGGTACACTACCATACTACTTTTGCAGTTTGCAGTATGCACAGTATGTGAATTTTGCCTACTGCTTAAAAAATAGCATTTGAAACAGTAGCTTCTTCATGAGATGGTAACAATACTCAGGTGAGTATGATCAGAGTGATGTAGAGAGTGAGGCGAGATGTACCGGGACACTGAGGCAGGTTGCAAACTCTCTCCTGTCGGCTCTTTCCAGAGCAGCGATCATGAACACACTCCCTCGTACGGAACTTCAGAGCAGGAGAAGCCGGATCGTTGCAGGTTCGGGAACACGGACTCCACACTGTCCACTGGGAGAACCCAGCATCCTCATCTAGAGACAGAAGCATATTATAGGATATACAGTATATATATATGCAAACTGTTGTTCATCGCAATTTCAAAATAGCATTTCTATTGTAAAGAAGTGGCCAAATATTAAATATTAAGTGGACATTTCAATTAAATGTTGTTTGGCCAATATTAAAAAAGGATTTGACCATGCTGTAAAGTGTAACAACAACAATCATCAGGCCGCTGGCGCCCTCTACAGGTATTTGTTATAATACATAATGTATATAAGTTGATTATATTATGTATATTACATTATGTATTTCAACAGTGTTGATCAATAAAACCATATGATTATTTGCTTTTGATACCTTATTTGAACCAATTATTATTGCCTCATTGTTATTATATATGTATTTTAAGTCATTTTAAATGGTATTGTTTACTTAGGTCTTATTTTTATCCGATTACTTGATTAATCATCAAAATAATCAACCGATTTATATTGTCATTTTGTGTATCGTCTCGTGAGCTAAGTGAATCATCCGACCCCAAAAAATATTATATATATATATATATATATATATATAATATATAATTTCACTACATAAATAAATACATAAGTCCAATAAATTTTCCAGTCATTACCTGGTAAAGATGGTTCCTCTGTTGGAACTGTTACCACTGTAAAAACAGTAAAGAACTGAATCACTATAAAGTAATAAATAACAGTCGTAATATAAGTAATAGTAATATTATCAAAATAAGCATGCATATTTCTAGCAATAACATATTTGAGTATTTCTGGCATGTACGTGGGCAGTCGGGTGTCTGGCAGTAGGCGGTGTCCAGCAGGGGCCCCTCACAGTCTCGGCCCCCGTGAGCAGGACTGGGCTGGTTACAGCTTCTGCTGCGACTCTTCTGGCCGAGACCCCCACAGCTGAGTGAACAGGGACCCCAGGGGCCCCAGGGAGACAGACCTCCATCACGGGGACATGGAACCAAAGAACAGTTCCACAGTCCATGTTCACATGTGCTTCAGAAGAGACACAAATATATTACTGAAACATAGAGAGGTATGAATTAAAGACGACATGTAGATGTAATTTGCTGTTACCAGGAACTACATTCATGCATCAGCTCCTCTCCAGACATGAGCTCTGATCCGACAGTGATGTTCTGGAGGTCAGGGGTCAACTCAGGGGTCACCGACACGCTTTGTAAAGAGGTCAGGAAGTCAGTGTCCACCAGACATGGACATTCCTACATACACATGATTGAAGGGAATCAGAATAACAGCATTTTAAAATGCATGAATTTATCAAAATGCTAATAATAAACTGGTCTGTTATCAGAATGTAGTTTATAATGTAGTGGTCTTAATAAATATTCTGAAGTATGTACTTTCCTGCTAGTGGATTGTGTTCTTTCAGTATACAAATAAAGCTGTTTGAGATGATTGTGAGCTCACATGAAGGCAGGATCCGTTGTGCTGGAAGGTGTTGGGTGGACAGTGGCAGCCCTCCTCACAGCCCTCTGAGTAACAGCCCTCGTGACCGCTGACCTGAGAACAGCTGAACGGACACCCTTCACCGCGCTCACACTCCCTATAGAGACGCCCAGGAGGACAGCCCACCTCTGGTGAACACACACACACATACACACACACAGATATATGAATGAATAGAATTGTATATCACAAATATATAACAAAAACAGTTTGTTTGTTTGGTTTAAGGCAAGACACCACAGATGAATAGGGTATAAAATTAACTAATATATATCACCATACAGTACTTCCCCAATTGATTGATTACAATTGCAAACATTTTTATTACAAGTTTTCTGAAATGTAATGTTTAAATACGCAAATAAGGCATTATCTAGGTAAATATACATCATTTGTATACATTTCCAAAGAATTAATCTGAACACTGGATAAAGCCAGGCTCAAATTGTTTGTTTTATTTTGTTGACATATTAGAGTTAAAGGTTTTTATAGAAGGGATTTTGGATTTCTCTTTTTATCACTTTATAAATCAGAAAAAACTGTCAATAGGTAGAAAAAAACAACATTTTCGCCATGTTTTTAGGAATAAAATGCTGTATAAAAACAGGTGAATGTTATATGAACAAACCCCTCAGTAAAAACCTTCAGAATATAGACAGGAATAAAACTGTAAAATTTGGTTTATGTAAGTGCTGCTGAAGTGGAGAAAAAATTCAACATGTCTTTAAAGATTTGTATTGTACAGTAAATTATGCAAATAGATAAAGTGCAATTTTCTTTCCAGTAAAAAAACATGCAAAATAGACTTTTAAGTGTTTATTTTATAGCACTTTATCTATTTGCATCTGTATTTGGAAAAAAAAAAAAAAAAAAAAAAAATGTGAAAAGCCAAACAGCCCCAAATCTCAAAACTGACCAGTGCATGAAACAAATGTTTTTGCCTGTTGTGTCTTGCCTTAAAAAGATGTGTAAATTTCCTATATACTTAAGGCAAAACACCCTGAAAGTCATTATATAATTCAAACTAGCTAAAATATTGAAATATGTAAATAAATACACAAGTCTTTCCGAATCAAGCTCAAGGACAGGAACTTTTCCCATAGCAAATCTCTAAAAATGGCTGATTTGAATTTACAGGGGATTCGGCGAGAAGATCACAGGGGATGCTGGGACATTTCACTTTTAAATGAGGATGGTGTCTTAACCAGCGTTTCGCTGCATTAACCTTGCCTGGAGCTCTGAGACCTTCACACTGACTGGAATATTAGATGTGTCTTACAGTCACTGAGATCCACAGAACAACCTGTTTGAGAGCACTTCCTGTTGTCACCGGATCACCGCTCACAGAGGAATGGTCCTCATGTAATTGCAGGATAAATCTGGGCTATTAAAATATTCCTGAAGCTCTTACGTCTTCTGTCAAAACAAAGCTAATTTAAAAAAATAAGGTGAAATGCTTTCAGGGAACAAAACAAACCAATTTCATGAAGGATTTAAGATGTTTCTAAATCTCGTAGATCCTGGTCTGTGTCCGTAACGTTAAAAATGTTGCTGCATGCAGAGGCAGAAAGCCATTAAAGCACATCTAATTCAAAAATCCTGTCAAAACTACCTCTGGCTGGTTTTTGGAGGCACTTCTCTCCCTGTGACAATCCACAATTCTGTGTGCGCAAGTTTAGTAGTTGGTTGAAAAAATTAAAATAGCAAAAAAATAGCATCTAACATACTGGTTAGCACTTCATTTCAAAGCTCAGATTATGCAATTATAAATTTACATGTTTTTCAAAGATTCTATCTCTAGCAAGAAATATGAATGAGATATTTATTTATTTTGCACTATTTATTTACTTATTTTGCATTATTCATTTATTTATTTGCTTATTTATGCATTAAGCCCAAAACACAATGACTATTTAATGGTCCTGAAAAATAGGGTTTATTTTCTTTATTTTGCATTATTTATTTATATTGCACTATTTGTATATTTTGCATTATTTATTGGACTTATTTATTTATTTATTTGTTAATTTTTGCTTTAAACCATAATCACACTGATCATTGTAATGGCCCTAAAATATGCTTTATTTTCTTAATTTTGCATTATTTTATTTTATTTTATTTTATTTTTGTCTTAAGCCCTAATTAAACTGACCATCTTAATGGTCTCAAAAAATATGCTTGGGAAAAAATAAAAATAAATAAATTCATTCATTCATTCATACCTTAAGCCCCAATGACCATCTTAATGGACCTAAAAAAGGACTTTTTTTATTTCAGCAAAACATGATTTTATTTTGGAGGGAAGTAGTTTTGCGAGATTAACCTAACGGAAGTTAGGGTTTTATTATTCTTCACAGCTCAGATGGAGAGCTGAATGAACATTTGACGTACCCAGACACACTTGTGTGTTACAGGTCTTGCTCTGGCGTCTCATGCCCGAGCAGGGTGGTGTTCGGCAGGAGCGGCTACGGCTCTGAGACCCTCCACCACAGCTGACGGTGCACACTGACCACGCTGACCAGTCGAACCAAGGAACAGAATCTACAAGAGCAATTGTACATAGAGAAAAGAGATTTCCAAAACAATATATGTGAAAAATGACATCGTCACACTGACCCACCTGAGCAGTTGTGAGTGTTACACACTTTCTGCTGTCGGCCAGAGCCCGCACACTCTCTGCCGCCGTTCTGAGGGGCGGGGTTATCACACTGACGCGTCCGCACCTTAACCCCGCCTCCACAGTGGGCGGAGCATTCTGACCAGGGAGCCCATTGGCTCCAGCTGCCGTCGACAGAGCAACCAGGAAGTGAGTCACACTGCAGGACACCTGCTTCACATGTACTAGAAAGAGTAAACAGATAAAGAAACAATTCCAGATCTGTGTCAGTCCCAACCTGCCTTCACTTACAAAAACAAGTTACATATACATGTAATATGATACCAGTTATGACAGTCAGTGATGATGGTCTCTCCTGGATTTGCATGCTGCCAGTCTGATGTTCCCGGCCACTCCCAGGAAACATTCCCAGTGTCTATTCCAGCTGTGTCATAAGAAAGAGTGCATGTTATTTTAGTGTGTATAACTCCTATACAGCTGTATTTAAACCAGTGTTGTTATCGTTAACTAAAACTAAAAATACTCACCAATTAAAATGAAAAATATAACAAAAGCTAAATAAAAATATGAATAAATGAGAATATATTGTATTAACAATACTAAAGTAACGCTAATTTAATCAACATTTGCATATCTTCTGTCCGTGTCCACACCTGCGCTGATGTTGTGAAATTTACAGCGACACAGCTCTCGATCCACACACACCCCGTCCTGCAGCAGCATGTCTCCGGGACACCCGCAGGTCGGGCTGCATCCCGGCACATCCACGCACTCCGTGTCTCCATGCAGGTCGGAGCAGGAGCGAGGACAAGGCTTCCCGCAGGGCCACTCCTCCTGTCCACCTCCACAGTCTACAGATGAGCAGAAGATGACAATATATGATCAAACAGGAGTGTGTGATAGTTTCAGATGTTAGGAAGTATGCTGACCTGAACAGACGGTGACGTTGTCATGGCAGCCGCGGCTCTGCCGACTCTCTCCGAGGCAGGACAGACCACCGAACCGCGCTGGAGGGCTGTTACACTCCCTGTGCCTGACGGACACGCCGGCACACGCGTCACAGTCCGACCATGAGCTCCAGGAGCCCCAGGAACCGTGGACTACACACACACACATGCACACACAGAAAGAGAAAGAGAGATCAGAGATGTTTAACTCTTTAGAGCGCTGCTGCAATCACGTGCATTTTCTCATAATACATAAAAAACTCCAACTTTTATCATACAGAAGAGTAAGACTTCATCCAAAACTGTAAAGGCTCTACTTTTATTTATGTACAATAAAAGTTTTCTCTCTGTATTACCGGGGCAGAAGGAGACGGATGGGCACTGCTGTCTCTGGATCTGGACTCCCAGTCCGGCTCGTTCCTCCTGCTGGTCTGAACACGGCGCTCCTCCTGATCTGGGTTCAGGACAGGCGCAGCTCCTGTAGCGGGACACCCACTCGAGCCCGCAGGTCTTTGAACAGGGCGTCCAGTCGGCCCACTCGCACCAGCCTCCGTCCACTGACACACACACAACCACACGTCACAATTTACCCCTTCAGAGATGTTTGAGATTATTACAGGCTGAGGTGACAAACCTGGACACGGATGTTCACCGCAGGTGAGTTTCCCTCCTTCACAGGTGCTAGAATGTGATCAAACACATATGAATCACATGATCTAAATTAATGCAAACGAAGCTCCATGTGATCTCTGGTTTCTCACCAGTTGTTGCAGCCATCTGGAGATCGTATGGTGTCTCCGGGTTGGACTCGTCGTCCTGTGTGCAGGTCCAGACAGGGACAAGCGTCTCTCTCCACACACTCCGACCCGTCTGAATTCAGAACTTTACCATCCGTGCAGTAACAACCCGGCTCACAGCGCCACTCACAGTACTGAACACACACCAACATCACCGTCATTATCATATATTGAGCGGATTCTTAAACACCTCTGATTGGCCATTGTGTTCACACACTCAACAGATATGTCTGTGATTGGTTACAATGATCAACGCTTCAAAAACATGTTGTAAATAGACTTCTTTGACGCTCTTCACCGAGCGCTTACACAGATACACACGGGAGCGTTTGATAGCAGGCATGTTTTTGAAGCGTTATAGCCAATCAGAGACATATCTGTTGAGTGTGTGAACACAAAGGCCAATCAGAGGTGTTTGAGAATCTGCTCAAAATGCTAGGGGGAAATGCTGGTATTGTCACACTTTTAAAATTTCAGCACCGATTTGGTACCAAAATACCGGTGCTTTTGAAAACACTAGTATATGTTCAATGGTTTATTCATTTACTCACAGTGAGGTCGTCACATGATCGCGGACATGAGGGTCCACAGGCACTGAACACACTTCCTGGCACGTGTGAACATGAAGACACTACAGACAGAGTTCAGAGTTAACATCTAACATACATATGAAAACACACACACTTACACACACACACCTGGACAGTGGTCTGTGTTACACATGATGACTTCAGTTCCCAGTCCTTCACAATAGTCTCCATCACCCCCTCTGATTGGCCGATCGCAGTCCCTCCTGCGGCTCCGCACACCTCCGCCACATGACTTAGTACAGTCGGTCCAGGACGTCCAGCTGCTCCACCCTCCGTGTCCTTCAAACACAACAGAACAAACCAATCTGACATGCTCTTGCAAATCATGTTGTTATTTTTCTTAAAGAGACAGTAAAGGTGTGATCATGGATCTTGGACTCGAAGTGTTTGTGTGATTCCTCTTGTGTCAGTCTCTGTGGGTCACTCACTGCTGCAGGGCGCTGAAGCACACACTCTGTCCTCTCGGTCCGGCCCGAAGCAGGGAAGTCCGTTCCCAGCTCGCTCGGGGTCAGAACAGAAGCGATAGCGCGATTGAAGACCAGCGCCACATGACACAGAACACATGCCCCACGGAGTCCAAGATGACCAGCTGCCATCCACTGAAACACAGAGAGAGAGAGAGAGTCTCACACACACATCAAAGAGTGTGTTACGGCATGAGAGCGGTTCCAGACGTCTTACCGTCACACTCCACACTCGTACAGTTCACCAACTTTCCTGATTCACACGTGCTGCAGGAGTGAAATACATGATTTCATATTTATATATTCATAGTAGATGTATTATTGTTAAATGCATAATAAAATGATTTATTAATGATTATTAAAATGAATAAAATATATTGCTTATGTTTTTCAAGCTTTTTAAAAATTAATCTTTAAACTATATTAACATTTTATATGTATTTATACATTGATATGTTATTGTTAAATGCACACTAAAAAATAATTATTAGAAAATAAAATTATATTTCTTATGTTTTCAATGTTTTTAAGACTTTTGATAATTAAAAAAGCCATTCTATCAATAAAATATATTAACATTTTAAATATGTGAAAGTATAATAAAATAAAATAAAAAATAATAATTAAATAAATTATATTATATGATATAATAAAATTACAGTGCTTATTTTTCATTGTTTAAAGACTTTTAATAAGTAAAAAAGGTATTCTATCTATAAATAAAATAAATTAACATTTTAAATCTATTTATACCCATATGTATTACTGCTGAAAGTATAATAAAGATAGTTATATCTTAGTCTTAGACTTATATCTATAGTAATATAATAAATTATATTATAGAATAAAATTACAATACTTATTTTTCATTCTTTTTTTAATAATTAAAAAGGTATTCTATTTATCAATAAAATATATTAACATTTTATATGCATTTATATATTCATGTGTATTATTGTTAAATGCCTAATAAAAATAATTATTAATAATTATTAAAAAAATAGTTCTATTACAAAATAAAATTATATATATATATATATATATATATATATATAAAATTTTATTTATTTTTATTTTGTAATAGAACTATTATTTTTTAATAATTATTATATATTATTATATATACAGTATATAGTTTAATGTATGTTGAAAATTAATTTTTAAAATACTTGTCTTTTAAATTATTTTAAGGCTTATTAAAATTAATTTAAAAACTAATTAAAATTATGTTTTAATTAGATTAAAATGAATTAAAATGAATCTATATGGTTTTGTGACATGTTTTACCAGTTGTGGCAGTCTTTGGTGACTGTGGCTCCGGGTTTGTGCTGCTCTCCATCTACATGACAGTGACAGAGAGGCAGAGACACACACTCGCCATCCTGAAACACACACACACACACACATCACAGATATATATTCACAAATAAAAAACATAAAATATATATAATGAACCACACACACACACACTCACCTGTAGGGCTGACCCTTCAGGACACTGGCAGCCAGGATGGCAGCTGGAATCTCTCTGGACGTCTGACCCTAAATCTGAACACAACAGCTCATCTCTCACACATGCGGCCCACTCCTGACCGTTCGTACAAGCGCTTCCATCACCTGATGTCACAGAGAGACAAAATGATGTGGGTATTAGTAGTGGTCGACTGATATATCAGCCGATATTTGGAATTCTGTCGGAAGTGGGACTTTTATTTTGACAGCACTGAGTCGGTCACTCACCGCAGGGCTGCAGGTTACACGCGCTGAACTGCTGAGGGGTTCCGTGAGTCCTGAGAGGCCCTCTGGTTCTGTTCCTGTATCCGCCGCCGCAGGGAACCGAACACTCGGACCACGGGCTCCACGGCCCCTTCACTCCTGAACACAGAAATATGACATTTAGTGTAATAATCCTGGTGTGAATCTGTGCAATGTACTGTGAAGTCACAAAATATTTGTGCATTTTGTTTTGTGTAGTTGTACATTTCTGCGCCATCATTGTCTACTTTTATTGTATTGATCTGCGTCGAAACTCTTAAAAGACAGTTGCAGAAAGTCTTTAGTCATGTGATCACTGTACCGAAACAAGGTTTAATGCTGCACGTGTCCAGTCCGATGCGGTTGCCCTCGCAAGCACGCCCACCAAACGCCGGCGCTGGACTGGTTCCTGAACGATAGCGCCGCCTGATGCCCACATCACATGTCCGACTGCATGCGCTCCAGGCGGTCCACTCACTCCACCCACAATCCACTGCAGGAATGAATGTATACAAACTACTCAGAACAGAATGTCTTAAGGACGAATAAGGGAGGGTGTGATGTGTCATATTCACCAGGGCAGGGCGCTGTTCCACACCGCATCTCTCCATCAACACACGTGCTGTCAGGAAACACAAGAAACTGTCAATCTGAAATATATATATATATAGTCACATGGGTAGTTCCAAAACTGTATAAAACAGATTATATACCATTTTTATCTTTCATAATAATATGGAAAAATTATACTTTTAAAAATTATTTGTCATACCAACTACTTAAGTGAATATTTAAATATTAATTACAATATTAAAATGATTTTAAAAATGGGAAAAATCTTGTTTAAAAATATAAACAAATTTCTGCACACTACTGTTCAAAGGTTTGGGGTCGGTGAGATTTTTAAAGTCTCTTCTGCTCACCAAGGCTGCGTATATTTGATCAAAAATACAATAAAAATGTGAAATATTTTTACAATGTAAATCAGCTGTTTTCTATGTGAATATATAGTAAAATGTAATTTATTCCTGTGATCAAAGCTGAATTTTCAGCATCATTACTCCAGTCTTCAGTGTCACATGATCCTTCAGAAATCATTCTAATATGATGATCTGATACTCAAGAAAAATTAATTTTTTGTGAAAACTGTGATATATTTTTATGTTTCAGGATTCTTTAGCTCAAAAGAACAGTATTTATTTGAAATAATAATCTTTTGCTACATTATAAATGTCATTACTGTCACTTTTGATCAATTTAATGATTTCTGATCACAGATTTCTGAATGTATCCTAATCAGTGAGGAAACAGAAAGTTACCAGTTGTTGCAGCTGTCAAGCGGCACACTGTCGCCCTGTGTGTACAGCGCCCCCTTATGGTAACAGGGGCAGCGGTGGAGCGGCACACACGTGTTATTGAACAGATACAAGCCAGGAGAACAGTAACATCCATCATAACACTCAGTGGCACACTCCACATCCGCCATGGCGTCCAGACACACACGAGGACACGCGCCGCCCTGAGCCTCGCACTGATCCTTCGACAGGAACGTCATGCCCTGCGGACACACACCTGCACGACAAAGTTTCACTTCAGAAACACACACTGAAGTCAGCGAGAGGTTTACAGCACGTTTAGTGACATCATGTACCAGTGCAGGGCTGGACGTTGCAGTCACGTGTCTGTATGTGCGGCCCGGGGCAGCCGAGGCCTCCGTACAGCGGCGGAGGAGAACTGCAGAAACGCTCTCTCGTCTGAACACCAGAGTCACACTCGGACGAACAATCGGACCAGCTCGACCAGGACGACCAGTCGCCGGCAACTACAGCCACGAGAGAGAAAACTATCAGAGATACAGCAGCTCTTCATCAGGACATCAGCTTCAGGATTTCTTTCCACTGTAATAATAACATTCATGAAATTTCTGAGATATATGAATTATTATTATTAACACTATAATAATGATCTAATTATCAATTAAATATGATTAAATAAATAATAATATTAATTATTGACAATTGTTTTCTTTTCAAATTACTAACAAATATTATTTTATTATTATTATAATTAATATTAATATTATTGTTAATTTAATATATAAATTAATTAATAATTTATTATTATTAACACTATAATAATAATCTAATTACAAATTAAATATAATTAAATAAATATATTATTGATATATATCATATTATAAATAAATAATTATTGATCATTGTTTTCTTTTCAAATTACTACAATACCTTTTTCAAATTTTTATTATTTTTATTCTTATTTATTCTATATTTATTCTTCTATTTTTATTATATTATTATTACTGATAATTATTGATAATTGTTTTCTTTTCAAATTGCTATAATAACTTATTATTATCATTAATGTAATATATGATTTAATTATTTATTATTATAATTATTATTATTAACACTATAATAATTACCTAATTATTAATTAAATATGATTAAATAAATAATAATATTAATTACTGATAATTGTTTTCTTTTCAAATTACTATAACGTTTTATTATTATTATTATTATTATTAATATAATATATATTAATTGTTTAATTATTTATTATTATTATTCAAATAATACATACAAATAATAAATAATAATTTGCTATTTATTTATTTTATGATTTTTACTTGAAACAATGTTTTTTTTGTATTATTTATATATTATAGCCTTTATTAACATTTTAAATTCGTTTTTTTTCATATTTCAGTTTTCATTTTAAGTTTAGATAAATATTTAGTAATTTTGTTTTATGTTTTTTTTTTTATATATTACTATTTAGGTTTAAAATATTTTAATTTTTATTTCAGTTTTAGCTCTGTTTTAGTTTTTATTTGTTTTATTTCCAGTTTTATTTTAGTGCTTGAACTAAACAAAATTCTTTACATTTTTCTCCTAACATTTATATTTGATTTTATTTGATTTCAGAAAAATGTTATAATAAATTTAGTATTAGCTAATATCCTTGATTTGCAAACCTAAATGCATAATGCTGAAATCTTTACTCTGAAATTTTAAAATTGACTTTATTTATATATTTTGTTGTAGAATGTATACTTGTATGAATGTTTACTGTCAAGTAAAGTCACAACGCTCCTCTCAGCATGTTATTATCAAGAACTGATTTGCAATTTAGAGCAAAAAAAGCACAATTATTTTCAATGCAATAATGTCTCATCAGATCTGGTGTGTACCGGGGCAGTGGATCATGTTGCACGGCTCGTGTTCTTCCACATCTCCACCACAGGAGGCGCCGGCGTCTGTGTGATTACAGCTCCTGAAGCGCCGCCTCAGTCCCACAGCGTCCACGTGATGAAAACACGTCTTACTGCACTCGGACCACAGCGTCCACTCGCTCCACGACTCTCCGTCAGGACCTGAAGGGTCACAGTCAGTGTCTGTACTAATACTGGTGTTAAATCCTAACTCTGTCCTGAGATCTCACCCTCTGAGCAGGGCGTGTAGCAGCGGCGGGCTTCAGCGGAGTCACCGTCACACGGCTCGACCCTCGACGCTCCCATGGGGCTCAGAGGAGATCTGCGGAAACACGTGATCTAGTCTAGTCATATTCAGGGTTATTTTTGAGTCACTTTTGGGTCATTGACTTGGCATAAATAAGTCAGTCCACCTGTAACGGTGCTGGATTGCCGTCCCACAGCTGCTGTCACATGACGTCCATGAAGACCAGGCCGACCAATCACAGCGAGCTACACAGCTGGAGTCATCGCAAGTGACACGCCCATCTTTACACACACTGCAGGATTGGATAAAACATCACGACACGCATTTACAGCATCACATGCTGCCATAGAATCAGAAGAACCGCTTGTGTGTGAAATGTTGAATCTACTGACCATGTGCTGCAGCTGTTGGTACTGACTTCCTGTCCAGGCTGGATGACCGAACCTTCCCATAAACACTCACACTTACTGGCATTGACACAACGTCCATCTTGTAGGAAGAGCCCAGGAGGACAATAACATCCTAACCAACCAAAGAACACATTTAATCCACATATGAATCATATATCATCATTTATCTTTTGCTCTTTCTCTCTGTAATAATTATCTAATGTTATTAAAACACTACATTAAAATAATTTATTAAATGTTAATAAAATAATAAATAGTACTATTTATTACAATTACTAACACACACACACACATATATTTATATAATAGTAATTGTAAGAAATAATACTACTTATTTTAATAACGTTTAATAAATTGTTTTATTAATATAATTTTTTTATTGTTATTTGCTTATTGTTTTATTTTATTATATAATTGCTATAATAATTATTTATTGTTATTAAAATTATGCATTAAAATAATTATAAAGAATTTCCTTTTTTCCTGTAAAAAAATATATATATATATACATAAACACTGTAATAATGAATAATTATGATTGTTAATCATTCTAAAAATAATATAAAATAATTAATTACAAATATTAAATAAATAACAGTATTAATTATGGATAATAATTTGATATATATATATATATATATATATATATATATATATATGCACAGTATATAAACATTAATAATGATTCATCGTTAATTTTTATAAAAACTAATATAAAATATATATTTTTTAAATATTAAATAATACTACTTATTTTAGTAACATTTAATAAATTATTTTATTAATTATTTAATTATATAATGGCTATAGTAATTATTTATTGTTATTAAAATTATGCATTAAAATAATTATTAATAAGTTCTTTTTCAAATTTCTGTAAGTAAAATATATATATATATATATATATATATATAATAATTATTTGTCAAATATTATAAAAATGATATAAAATAATTCATTAAAAATATTAAATAAATAATAGTATTATCTATGGATGATTATTTTCTTTTCAAATTATAATTTTTTATTATTATTGTTATTATTATGACTATATACAATTATATATTAAATATTATTAAAATAATCAATAGTATAATTTTTTTTTGAGTACTATTTATTTATTCTATATATATATATATATATATATATATATATATATATGTTGTTTTTTGTTTTTGTTTTTTTCATTTATAAAATGTATTTACTTACGGGTCTGCCAGAGTTTCCGTGTTTATTTTATTTCACATTAAATTATATAAATGTGGATAATACATAAAACATTTGACATACAATAAATAATAGAGGACAATACATGATGTTTGAAAATGCTCTGAGTGCACTCGTTAATTGTAATAAATGATTTTTGTCTATGAACAGTCTTGAAATGATCTCACTGTACCTGTAGAGCAGTTTAAGGTGCAGTTCCTCTCAGAATGGAGGTCAGAGCAGGTCACGGGACACGCGTCGATGATTCCAGACAAACAGTCCGACTCGTTCACCAGGATCATTCCTCCTGTGCAACCTGCAGCAGACCAGGACAGGTGCGTAACGGGCAGATATATCAATCGTGCATGTGTGTTCATGTGTATCTGAGCAGCGCTCACCTGTATGTGTGTCCGTGTGCGTCCCGCAGGACTTCATGTTACACGCGTGTGTTTGTCTGCTCATCCCGTCACAGTCTCTCCCACCGTTCTTGGGTGGAGGGTTGGAGCAGGTTCTGTTCCTCACCATCAGTCCTCCTCCACACGGGACGTCACAGCCTGACCACTCCGTCCACTCCGACCACCGACCGTCCACTGAGACAGAGAATAAGAACGCAATAAGCCTCGAACCCGTGCGGTTGATACAGAAACACCATGTGGTCTGTTCGTACCCGGACAGGCCTGCAGGAAACACGGCCGGCTGTCGAACTGAGCTCCGCCGCAGGAACCGCCCGGACGGGCGTCTCTCAGGATGTTCCTCTGGCGGAAAAGCGATCCCAGACCACACGACACGCTGCACTGACTCCAGGACGTCCATGGAGACAGAATACAGTCGACTGGGGAACACAAACAGACCTCTCTCAATCCCACAATCCACCTGACCTGAATCTGATCTGAGATCTGTGTTTGTGGACTCACAGCAGTCGTTCTCATCCGAGCCGTCGGCACAGTCTCTGTGGAGGTCACATCTCTTCTCTGAACTCACACACTCGCCGCTCCAGCAGCTGAACTGTTTGGAGGAGCAGCGTTCGGGCAGCAGGGGGCGCTGAGAGGGGGTTACGGGTCCTGGGAGAGGAGTGACGGAGCCTGAGGAGAGAGTTCAGTGATATTCGTGTTTCTGAGATTGAGACTTACTCAAATAACTTCATCACATGGTCAGTAAACGAATGCATTTTATGTCAGGAGAGTCAACATGTTCAAATCAGAGTCTAAAATCAAACGTGACTTACAAATGAGAGAATATTCAACTTGTAATGAAATAAATAATAATGAAAAATAATAAATAATGAAATAAAATAAATAATAAAATGAAATGAAATGAAATAAGAATAAAATAAAAAATAATGAAAATAAAATAAAATAAATAAATAATGAAAAAATAAAATAAAATAAAATAAAAACAGCACAGGGTGAAAAATCTGACAAAACATCTTCAAGATGTTAAAAAAATATTTATAAATAAAGCAAGTTTCCTAAATCAATTGTCTCCTTCGTGTCATTTTACACAATCATATTTGTATATTTATTAACAGTAAATGCTGCAGTTTGTTGCTGATGTTTGACAGTGTTCTATAAATCAGGATGTTTAGTTTATATTAATTCATATTTTGTGTAAATGCATCAGTTTAAGTTTAATGCTGTTACATTAATTAAGGTCAAATATTTTAAATAGCTTTAATACTGAATCAGCTTTTATTCTTTGATTTTAGTATTCATTGTACTTTTACTAATTTTATGTGTTTTAGTCATTTTGTTAACTATATTAACATTTAAATATAAATCTTAAAATAAATAAAATGTTAATAATAAATATAAATGTATTAAATATTTCTATTTAGCTTTAATATATTTTCATTCCACTTTTAGTTTTAGTAATTTTAGTACCTCAAGTTTAAACTTATTTTAGTTAATTTCTAATTTTCAGTTTTTGTTTTTTTTACATTTTCATATAATATTTTATTTTATTTCAGCTTAATTTCATTTTCTAAAAACAAGTTTTAATAGATTTAGGATTAGCTTTAACTCTGTGAAGCTTGACTGATAACTAGTTTAAATTAGCTTGACATGCCGTTTCCGTGTAGCTTCCTGAACACTGATGATATGTAATTAATTAGCTAAATAAACATGCTTGTGCTTTATTTTTACCACAGCGCTCTTCGTCGGAGCCGTCGGGACAGTCCTCACGGCCGTCACACACAAGCTCAGCTTCCACACAACCAAACGTCCTGCAGGAAAACTGTCCTTTCTCACACAGAATTCTGGGTAAACCATCATCATAGGGTGTAGATGTGTCCCAGAATCCTTAAAAAAAGGATAAAAATAGTTTGAAAAGCATTTACTTTTGCATTTCACCAGCACCTGGCGTGTTGAACACAGAAACACACACCTGTACTGTTAGAGTAGGGTGTGGTCAGAATATGAACACCCGGTTCTCTCGTCGGACCGACACCAGGTGGCGCTGTTGTGATGCGGGTGGGCGGAGCCACTCCTGGGCTGCCATCCTGTGGACTCTTGGTGTGAAGTCCTGGAGGTCCAGATGTGTAGTTATAGTAACCGGGACGTCCTGTTGGTCCCGTGTGGTTCTGTAATCCTGGTCCACCAGGTGGCACTGTGGTCACTTCACTACTGGGTGTGACCAACTCATCTGACACGAAGGATGGATATATATGTTGATATATTATACATTGCATTATATAAGTGATTTAAGTGATTGAAGCCTACTTTTTTGGACCATAAATTTTAGGGTTTTCATGACAATTAAGTGCATTTTTCATTACTGGAATGTGAAAAAATATTATTTAAAATATTTAATAAATGCATTAATTTATAAATTATATTGCATGTATAGTTCATAGTATTATTTGGGCTATTTATTCATTTAAAATATATTACAATAATTATATTATTTATTATGACAATTAAGTACATTTCACATTACTGGAATGTGGAAAAAAAATATTTAAAATGTACTAATTTAAATAAATGCATTCTTTTATTAATTGTATTGCATATATAGATCATAGTATAATTAATTTTGGCTATTTAATAATTAAAAATATATTAAAATAATTATTTATTATGACAATTAAGTGCATTTCTTATTATTGGAATGTGAAAAAAATATAAAAATATTTTATATATTATTTAATATTATTATTTATATTTTATATTATTATTTATATATTATTTAAAATGTACTAATTTAATAAATGTATACATTTATAAATTATATTGCATGTTTAGATAATAGTATTATTATTTTGGCTATTTATTAATTAAAAATATATTAAAAATAATTAGATTATTTTTTAAAAACATTATTTTAAAATAATAATAATAATAACAATTAATTAATTAAATTAATAAAACATATAGACATTTTAAAAAATAGTAAAAAAAAATACTAAAACTTAAAAAAGTAAAAAATAAAAAATAATAAATATGATTAAAAACTACAGTAAAACTCAATTTGTTTTATTTTTTATTTTTTTATTGGTGGTTTAAACATGTTTAATTGTCATGAAAATAATATATATATATATATATATATATATGATTACTTTTCCCCCCATTTTCGCATTTCTTTGTTTCTTGTTTTTTCTGAGGTATGAAATATGACCTGGACTCTTGATTCACCAGGTCTCTGAGAAGCACTGAAAACTAAAAAGAATAATAAATGAAGCTATGCTCCAGTCGTACCTCCTCTACAGCCCAGGACTTCCACACGCAGATAGAAAGTGGGGCGAAACTCTACAGGAATGATCCGGAGAAAGCGAGCTCTGACCAGTCTGTTCAACCAGCGCGTGACAGGCGTCCGACCGACCATCCTCACCTCAAATACCTGACACAAATATCACAGTTTACTTCATTTGCACATGAATCTGCTAATTTTCCTTTCATCTCAATCCCATCCATCGGTCTGGATTACCTTCGGAGGAGAGTCTCTGTCTCCGGTCTCAGTGAAGTTGATGAAGTGGTTGTCAACTAAAGCGAAAGCGAGCCTGTATTTAGTGAGGTAACCCCACATGCGTTCACTGCCCTGCGTCACCACACCAGAAATCCATGTGGGCTCCAGGAAATCCACCTGGAAGTACGGATGAGGGTCTCCAGGCAACGGACTCCATCCTGGCTCCATTACCACACTGAGAGAGCATCAAAACAAACCAATGTCATCAAAACATCAGGCTACGTGGAAAATTAAATGCTTTAAAACCCTGGTTGATTTTTTAAGTATTCCTAGTGCAAGATGAGATGATGATTCATATTCATTCATATTCTTAATTCATGAAAAATACTCACACGTTGGGCACGACGTTGAGACGGCCCGCGTCCGCAGGATTATTCTCTCTGTATGAGGATGAGGTCAGCTGACCATAATGGACACGCCCATCTTCCAATCCCAGAGCAGAAGAGCAGACACCTGATGGGTGATGATGTCATTATATTTTGAAAAAGAAAATGTTTTAGGACCATTAACATTTTTTGTATTAATCCACAATGACTCTTCTGAGTTCCTACCTCTCTGACCAGGTCCTGCTTCCTTAAGAATGCAAAGAGAGAGAGAAAAATGAGCAAAAAGCAAGCATGTGACCATTTAAATCACAGAAGGAAAAAACCATTTACAGCCAAAACAGGCAATTTACCATAGGAAATATATGGGTTTTAAAGATTTTTAACAGAGTTACAGCACCACCTATGGTCCGATCTACATAAAAGTTAGCATGCTTCTTTAGAGTCATATGCTGCATGTGCTCAACTAATTTTGTAAAGTTTTGAGTTTTTGTTTATGATTTATAGGCGTTTTGAGTATATTTTGCCATGCACATTTTATAAATGACCTTGTTATAGCGACCCAAAGGGTAAAGTTCAACTTTTATTTGATAATTATTGATCTAGAGAGTCCAGAGAATTGTACTGCACTAGTTTGGTTACGATCGGGCAAAAACCGTAGGACTACTTCGCAAAAGTAGTTTTTTTACATAATTGCGAATATTTAATGAACGATTTAATTGACAGCATTAGTTCTTGAGGCAAAGTTGTTCAGTATGAGGAGATCTATCAAATGATATGCATATTGTGTGGATGTGTGAAACACCACATGATTACAGAGGTGTACAACTCGTTAGCTCCAACTTTTGTTCCAATCAGCCTCTGTTAACCTTGTCTAATAGGTGCTCAAACTTCATTGGCCAATGGCGGCCATGTTTTTCGAGATACGCCAATGTCCTCATAGACAATCATGGCTCCTTGGACCAAGACACAGCATGCCTATTTCCAATTCAATCGGACTAACGGTTGCGTAGTTAGTTTTTTCATGTTATAGCGCCACCAAGTGTCCAATCGCCATGTTTTTTGTACTGTGACCAAAGATTGAGCCCATAAACATGTGTACCAAGTTTGGAGAAAATATCTCATTCCGTTAAAGAGTTATAGCCATTTTACTAAAAGTGGCTCCGCCCACTTAGAAAGTTTTTAGCACCCCTTAGCGACCGTAAATTGAAATTTCAACTTTTTTTTGTTAACTTTTGATATTCAGTCTCCAGAGAACATTTCTGCACTGGTTTGGTTCCGATCGGGCGAAAAAACATAGGACTAGTTCGCAAAAAAAAATCAAAATGGATATATATATATTGTTCGACCCAAGGATTCCAACCAAATAAGGCCCTTGAGTTTACGACAAACGGTCTAGGAGTTATGAGCAGTTGCATTTTTGATTGCTGTAGCGCCACCTATTGACCAATCGGGGTCATACCTTGTCAGTCTCTCCCCAAATTGAGACCTATCATCTGGCCAAGTTTCAAGTCTCTAGGCCTTACGGTTTGGTCTGCACGATCAGATTTACAGCAGATGAAAAATAACAAAAATCCTTACAATTACAATAGGCACTACGTGCTTGAACCCCTAACAATGACTTATGGCTATATTTAAGGGTTGGGCATGTCATTGTCAGGTTTATTTTCAGATGTGATTCTAGTTAACAGGTTAAACAGGGTAAAGTCTCACAGTGGTGGTAACGGGCGTCTTGCTGGGCGTCCTGAGCGGGGCGGCAGTGGGGGTGATGTGGGTAATATTAGTGTGTGTACAGTCTCTTTCGTCCGCTCCATCGGGACAGTGAGGAACTCCGTCACAACGACGCTCCGCCTCAATACAGCCCCCTGGAGGAGGACAGGAGAACTGACCTGACGGGCAGACCATGCCACTCCTGGTGGGAGCCGGACGAGTTCCTGATAGAAAACAAATATTTCATTTGAAAGCGTAAGACAAGGAAACATGCACAGAGAAAATAAAGAGTTTGATTAAGAGTTTTGCATTTTGACATTATTTACATTTTTTCACATTTCACTTGATAAGAATGAATTTTTTTCAATATGCTAATGACAACTGAGGCAAAATATTTTTTGTTTCTTTATTTTTGTTTTAGATTACATTAACAATTAATGCAAAAATACATGTCTAAGCTTAATAAAACACTAAATCAAGGAATTCTGAATATATTCTGGCTTGTATTGTCCAGTAGATGGGGTATTTATTAGGGGTGTCAATTTACATAAATTTCCATAATCAATCATTGTTTAAATTAATGATCGCTGGAGCAATTGCTAATGAGAGACGAGCGCGACAGACAGCTTCAGAGCAGTGGGACTTTTATTATGCCGCAGTCGCATTTCTTCCAGTCAAGTGTTTGTGGGGTAATGCAGCGCTGTTTATCATATTAGATACATTTGAGTGTTGAAAGTTGTTATAGTGCTACTCTGAGCGTTCGCTTGGCAGCTGCTATGAAACACTTGTTGCACACTGCAGTAAGCTAGATCGATATTAGGCATGGTAAAACATGGTACTCGCGGTAAATCAAGAAAACGAGATTTAAACAATAAGACTTACTGTGTTGAGCTATATAACATGATTAGTTTTCTATCGATGAACATATCCAAACAGTTGCTCACCTGTCTAATAAAACACATAATATACTAAAACGTATTTGGTGTTTTTTTTCTAGTGTTTTTTGTACAGTTTAATCCAAAAATCTTACATATTGTGCCTTTAACATGAAAATATGTAAAATATGTAAAATCATTGTGTGTAATGTATCATTCAAAAGGCCTCAACTAGTAGAATACAACAAGCATATTTGTTTCACTAAGAGACCAAATTATTCCAAGTATTTGTATGGAAAAGCGCCGCCGAAGCACATGTAAACAGTATGCACATGAGGCCTTTGAGGCATTTGTTTGTAAATTCGCAAACATTAACAAAACATAGTAGATTGCATATTTATTTAGAGGAGGTGGTCTGCTGACAATGTGCCCAGATAGCAACTTTATCAGTCTTGTTAGTAATAAGTGAAGCTGGTAATGCTGTTTGTGGAGTTGTTTAATCCTCCTCCGCTGAGATCTTGAGAGATTTAATGTTTTTTTATCATAAGTTAATTTCATCTAAGGCTGTAGCTGAAGTCACTGCTCTTCTTGTGTTTCTGCTCATCTCTTTTTTTCTGTTCTTTTCTTTCCTTCAGTGATTCTGCTTGTTAACAGGCTTGTTAATGCTGAGATGACTCTATAAGTAATATATGAAGATTTTGTGGCTCAGATAAGGTCCAGTTATTTTATTTCTTTGCTCTTGGCTGACATGTGGCATTGCTGTGGCCTGCTTGTGGCCCAGATCTGGCAAACAGGATCAGTCCGCCTAAGTGCCATCATTCCACGCCACATGTGGCCCAGATCATCATTCCACTTGTGCCAGATGTGGGCCGGATCTGGGCCAACACAAAGTTGCTATCTGGGTGTAGGTCACAGAGTGACATTGACATGCTGCTCAGCTAAAGCTATAGGACTTCCAGGATGCAGTGGAATTAAACCAATCTAAACTGGATCTCGAGTGTGGTGGGTAGTGACGATGTGTAGAGACCAATCAGACACTGTTTTACCAACTGGAGCTGGTTTGATCCCTCAGATTGACAGGTCTTGATTTACCGTGCACCATAGAATAATCGATCATCGATTAATCGTTGGCATCCCTAGTTATTATACTATTATAGTTTTTATTAATATTTTGAATTAGTTTCCGTCATTTAATTATTTTCATTTTAGTAAAATTTTAGTAATTTTGTTTTTGCAAACGATTACACCACTGGTTCCCACCGCAGTTCTCTTCATCTGTGCCATCCCCGCAGTCGTCGAGCCCGTCACACAGCGCCCCCTGAGGACCGGCAGGAACACAGCGGCCGTTTCCACAGAGGAATTCTCTCTCTCTGCAGGGACGCAGGGGCGGGACGGGTGTGGACCGCTCGTGCTCTGATGGGAAAGAGGAGGGAAAGATACAGAGGGAAGATGTGAAACTCCAGATTCAATAATGGGAAACGGCATGACAAGGAATAAATGATGGCAGAATATTCATTTTTAGGCCTGTTTTCTGACACCTAAAACGTAATGTAGAAGGAAATGAAAGGATACCATCAGCGCAGCCCATGAGCTCAACTCTCAGATAGATTCCGTTCTGAAAGTCATGAGGCAGAATCCGCACAAACCGAGCTGACACCATCCGGTCCAGACGGGCCAGAGCTACGCCGTGGTCATCACTGTTGCCCTGAAACACCTGGAAGAAACAAAATATTATATTCTGAACTAATCCAATATTACACTTTCCACATCTATTGAGAGAGAAAAAGGTTTATGTGTGTGTCACCTTTGCTTTGGGTCTGGCGTCTGTGATCATCTCTTTATACGTGTACCACTGAAGGCCATCGCTGCTGAACTGCAGATAGAAGCTGGACACAAACGTGTCAAACACACCGCCACCCTGAGTCAACAAGCCTACAACACCAGACAGACACAAACAACAAGTGTCACATCACAGTTTTATTTTACTTCATTAGTGGTGCTTGAAAAGCAAAGCATCACAATTATTATCATTATCTTGCATGCTGCTTCTTTCATATAGATACATGAACCAGCCATATTTCATTATAGTGACAAAGCAACCACTGAGAACAACCTAACAACACCCTGTCAACTACCCAGAATACTCTAGCAACTGCCAAGTAACCACCCAGAACATCCTAACAACCACATAGAACACCCTAGAAATTGCCTAGTAACCACATAGCAACTGCTAAGCAACAAACAGGAAACACTTTTGCAACTGCCTAGTAACCACACAGCAATATCCAAGCAACAACCTAAAAAAAAATAGCAACACCCTAGTAACCACACAGCAACATCCTGGCAACCACCTAGAACACTCTTGCAACTGCCTAGTAACCACACAGCAATATCCTATCAACAAGGTAAAACACCCTAGCAACACCCTAGTAACTGCACAGCAACATCCTAACAACTACCTAGAACACCTAGCAACACGTTGGCAACCACACAGCAACATCCTAGCAACAATCCAGAACACTCTTGCAGCTGCCTAGTAACCACACAGCAACATCCTAGCAACAACCTAGAACACCCTAGCAACTGCCTAGTAACCAAACAGCAACATCCTAGGAACCACCCAGAACACTCTTGCAACTGCCTAGTAACCACATAGCAACATCCTAACAACAAGCTAAAACACCCTAGCAATACCCTAGTAACCACACAGCAACATCCTAGCAACAACCCAGAACACGCTTGCAACTGCCTAGTAACCACACAGCAATATCCTAGCAACAACCTAAAACACCCTAGCAAAACCCTAGTAACTGCACAGCAACATCCTAGCAACCACCCAGAACACTCTTGGAACTGCCTAGTAACCACACAGCAATATCCTAGCAACAACCCAAAACACCCTAGCAAGAGCCTAGTAACCACACAGCAACATCCTAGAAACAATCCAGAACACTCTTGCAGCTGCCTAGTAACCACACAGCAACATCCTAGCAACAAGCTAAAACACCCTAGCAACACCCTAGTAACTGCACAGCAACATCCTAGCAACAACCTAGAACACCCTAGCAACTGCCTAGTAACTAAACAGCAACATCCTAGCAACCACCCAGAACACTCTTGCAACTGCCTAGTAACCACATAGCAACATCCTAACAACAAGGTAAAACACCCTAGCAATACCCTAGTAACCACACAGCAATATCCTAGCAACAACCTAAAATACCCTAGCAAAACCCTAGTAACTGCACAGCAACATCCTAGCAACCACCCAGAACACTCTTGCAACTGCCTAGTAACCACATAGCAACATCCTAACAACAAGGTAAAACACCCTAGCAATACCCTAGTAACCACACAGCAATATCCTAGCAACAACCTAAAATACCCTAGCAAAACCCTAGTAACTGCACAGCAACATCCTAGCAACCACCCAGAACACTCTTGCAACTGCCTAGTAACCACATAGCAACATCCTAACAACAAGGTAAAACACCCTAGCAATACCCTAGTAACCACACAGCAATATCCTATCAACAACCTAAAACACCCTAGCAACACTCTAGTAACTGCACAGCAACACCCTAGCAACACACTAGCAACCACTCAGTAACATCCTAGTAACAACCCAGAACACCCTAGCAACACACTAGCAACCACTCAGCAATGCCCTAGCAAACACCTAGAACACCCTAGAAACTACCTAGTAACCACCTAAGAACGCCCTGGAGAAAGAGTATCTGAACTATATTTATTTCAAAACATTACATAAACAAAAAAGGCATAATTATAACTGAATTCATCTTCAGAAAGCAGTGCTGTTGTCCGTCACCTGTGATGTTGTAGCGTCTGAGCAGGTCGATCTGCAGGTATGGGCCGCTGGACTGCCCCCCCTCCTCAGGGGTCCCGGCCGGGAGCTCTCTGTACTGCTCCGGCTCCGGGCTCCAGCCCTGCAGGTCGCTGTGCAGGTCTCGAGCGTGCAGACGTCCCGCTGACGGAGGGTGGCCGGGCTGATGGGACGAGGCGCTGAAGCTGGTGGCGGGGAGCGAGTGAACTCCCAGAGCTGACCAACACTCATCTATAAAACAACACACAGAATATCTGAAAACACTGTAAATGATTCTCATGCATCAAAGTAATAAATAAACACTGAATAAATAAAATATGTATTTATATTACATGAATAATTATTGATATAATTATAATACAAAATAATTTGTTTTAAATATTTTACATTTCTCAAAATTAGTGCTGCATTTAAATGATTTTCAAAATACAAATTTGCATGTGATTTTTAGTAGTAGTGGGCTTCATTTCCTGATCAAATGTAATATTTTAATAATTAAGCTTATTTTACAGAAACAATTTTAAAAATTTTAATCAGCATAAATTAAAAACAGTTTAACAAATATTATCATTATATATACACATACATGCAAAGTCATTAAAATTATTGATTTTTTGATTTAGAGCAAATTTTAATAATTAGCAATAATCTGACTGAATAAAAAGCGTCATGAAAGTGTGGACTTCACGAGGGTTACAATACCGCACATGTGTACGTGTACAAGTCAAATGAACTATACTTTGGGCATTAGGGCTCCATTTGGGACAAGATGAAACTGACCTCCAGGTGGCAGAGGGTACGTTGGCACAGTCGGAGGGCCCTCTGGTGGTGTGGAGGGTCCAACCGTTATTGGCAGGACCATTGGTGTAGTCGTCACGATAGTGGTGATATTACCTGACAACACAACAGACTTCTGCATAAACAACTGCACATGAATCACCAGGTGTTATTATGATGACAAAAACCACAAGTAAAATAATTTATCATGATAAATAAGTTAAACCTTTCTCTTCACAATAGCAACACTTGTCTCCTTCCCCTGGAATCAGAGTTTGACCCTGAAATGGAGAACAAATGTTGCCCAGTTAAACCAGTAAAAGAAAGCCTCTTTCACACAGTAAGTTAAGCAGCTCTACAGAAGACAATAGTGTCATTATTCAGTTTAAGTTTTGTTAAATCGATAATATTACTGATTGTTAAAGCTGCAGTCCGTAACTTTTTTTTTTTTTTTTTTGAAAATTCTTATATTGGTCATACTTTCAAAACGTAGAATCTGTGATTCTGAAGTACAGCATGCACACCGGTGTAGTGATTGTCAGCAAACATTAGATTCATCCGCCGATGCACAACGCACGTAACGAAAACAGTTCCGCATATGACTGCAATCGCAAGTTTCAAACAGAGATGGCAACAAAGAGGAAAAATGCCGGAGTGCAGCTTTAAGTGTCTTTTAAACACACACACACCTGTGGGCATCCAGTGGCAGAATAAGGGCAGTACGGGCCGCACTGCACTGTGAAGTTGGGCAAACACTGGCACAGCAGGCACTGACCGCCTTTCCAGCGCTCGCCCACCGCGTATGTGTGTCCACGATATTCACACTCGCTGCACGGCTCCGTCTGACAGCTGAGGACACACACACACAGTTATGATCTGTGCGGCAGGGTCATGGGTTTGATTCCCAGGGAATGCATGAACTAATAAAACATATACTGCCTTGAATGCAATTGGATCAAAGCATCTTCTAAATGCATAAATGTGACAAATCAAATCATCTACTAAAGCGAAATGGCAATTGTGTGTTTTATATTTTCCAGGATGCATTGTGACGTAAACACTCACCGCCGGGCCTTGCGGTAAATTCCGCGGCACTGTCGGCCATTGCCGTGTTTTGTGGGGTTATTCGGGCTTCGGAAAGACCACTGGACACTCTGAACTCCACACGGACCCAAACACTCGCCCCAGAGAGACCAGGACGACCAGCCGCAGTGAACTGATGGACACACACATGGGATAAAACAGCTTGCAGGAAACTTATGCTGAAAATAACAACCAATCTTAAAATTTCAAGGGGTACTTCAAATAAATATTTTGCATCAAAGGGGTTTGACTGACAAAAAGTTGCATTAAATAATTTGTGAAATGTGTGTGTGTGTGAGAGAGAGAGAGAGTGTGTGTGTGTTCACCTGAGCACTCTGGGTTGGGCTGACAGTGCTGCGCTCGGCCTCTCTCACACACACAGATGTCACAGCCCACTTTGACCTGCTGACCGGGCCAGTACAGAACCCCCGACACCTCACACACACACTCCTCCGGCAGAACACACTGCTGCTCATGGTTCATGACCTTCCCATCAGGACACCAGCAGCCTGACAGAAAACAACAGAGGAAATAAGAAAAAAACAGATAAAATACAGTAAAACAATAGTACAATAAAAAGACAAACATCTACAATAAAACTTAGTTAACAGCTCACCTCTGAAACACTCTGAGTTGGGGTCACATGTTGTTGCCCCGGATATATGAGCGCAGGTCAAAGGGCACGGCGCACAGCTGTGTCTGACAAGACCCGCGGGACACGAGACATTAGCACAGTCGTCCTGAGGACACGGCTCTGGAAAACACATCTGTGTTCAGCTGGGAAACATTGAGAGCTCAGGCATGGAGCTCAAGAACAAACACCAGATGAACAGACCCGCACTGCTCTTTACATCAAACAAACATAAACATGCACTGCTGAAAGAGGAACCACATGATGACCATCAAATGTATAAAGTATTGTATGGAAAACAATCTATATATAATAACTATGTTAAATACACTAAATAATACACTGTAATATATATTATAAAATATACTACTTGCTAAAAAGTGAGATTAAACAAGCCCTGTTGAAAGAGAAACCACTTAGACCAGTTTGGACCAGCTCCAAAATGGTTTTAGATGGGCAAAACTGGTCTGTTTCTAGCACAAGCTGGGCTAAGATGGTTATAACTGAAGGTAGACCAGCTTTACCGGAGTAACTAAAAGACATTTTACACTGGTAACCAGTGAAGCTTTAAGCTGGTGAGCAGCTCAAGCAGTTTATCTGCTCTAGGTTGTTTGGTTTTTATACTGATTTCACTACACATAAGTCCCCTGTTAGATGGTAAAGTGCGACACCTGTTTGATTGCTTTTATATTTAGCAATATTTCACATTCTGACATTCTCTGAATGTAGCGGCAATGTTCATAACTTACTGATGTCAGTAGTGAGGTTAGTTTCTCCAGGTAGTTCTGCACAGGTTCTGCCTCCGTTCTGTGGTGGGAAACACTCTCTCTGACGAATCTCTACACCGCCACAACCTTTACTGCAGTTCGACCATGTTGCCCACGGCAGCCAGTAGCCATCAACTGTTGGACAGAACCAAAAACTCAGTATCTACATCCCATATGTACCCTATATGTCCCGAAAGCATGGTTTTACCATGTCCAAACTACTATTATGGTGTTATCTGATCAGCAGAATGTATTTTACCCGGGCAGGCGGTGGAGTAACACTGCTGTCGTTGTGTTTTCTCTCCCCTGCAGTGCCCGTCTAAATCTTCTGGGCTGCAGCGTCTCTGTCGGCTCATGGTTCCAGATCCACAGCTTCGGCTGCAGGGGCTCCAGGGGCTCCAGGGGCTCCAGACACCACAGCCCGTCTCATCGGAGCGGTCCGACGGACAGTCTGCAGCACCATTACACAACTACAATAACACAAGGACAGATGATGCAGTCTGAATCACATCGCACCAATCAAAACTATCCATTAAATAAAAACTTTTTTTGTTCTCTCACCACTTTTTTGTTTATTCTTAAATGTAATTATTTACATGTCATTTTGCATTATAAACTGAACCTGATTCTAGAAGGGTGAAATAAACCTATCAACATTGTTTTCCACACAGATCAGAGTCAGTACCGTGTTGAAGGGAACACAGGAACCATCAGCACAGGTGAACTCGGGACAGACGCGACTGGTGTTTCCCTCACTAGGGGGCGCTGCGGAGGGACTGACTTTATCTAGAGAGAGAGAATAAAGGCCCATTCACACAAAGAATGATAAGTACAAAGATAACCTTAACGATAACTATATTATCATCCAGTAAGCACTGCAGGGTTGTTATCTGCAGCTTTAAAGGTGTAGTAAGCAATTTCTGAGAAACGCTGTTGAAAGTGGATCACACCGAGCACCAAAACACTCTCGTAGCCAATCAGCAGTAAGAGGTGTGTCCACTCATGAGGGGGGAGGTGCCTGTGTTGCATAGTGTGTTTGTAAATTTGGGGGCGAGGCTATCAAGACAGGGGTGTGATCCTTTTGGGTGGGGGCGTGTTTGTTTTGGTGATTTCAAATATCAACAGCGTTTCTCAGAAATTGCTTACTGCACCTTTAAATGCACGAGCTCTTTCTGATTGGCTTTCAATGATTTTTTGGGAAAAAAACTTTTTGTAATTGATCCAATTCTACCCGCTATTCTTTTATATTTAGAATGATTTTTAGAGCTATATCTTTATCGTTATTGTTATAGTTATCGTTCTTGGTGTGAACTGGCCTTAAGAATTACACATATGCAAATATGAATGTGAAATATATATATATAATTGTTTTATTTTGTTTAAATAGTAGAAACGTACCGCAGAGTATCTCGTCCTCTCCTTTAGGGCAGTCAGGAATCCCGTTACACACACGTGAAATATTCACACATGTGCGATTATCACATGAGAAACTGTCCGGACAGGGAGGAATCCGTGTGGAACCTGGTGAGAATGAGGAACACATATGAAAACAGCACTAAAATGGGACGTCTAACCTCATTCAAGGACACTATGTGCTCTTACCGCAGTTGTCCACGCTCTCGTCTGAAGCGTCTCTGCAGTGGGGCGTCCCGTCACACAGCTGCTGGTGTTGGATGCACTGGTCTCCGGTCTGGCAGAGGAACTGGTCCGGCTGACACGTGCGGGAACACCGCTTCTCATCGCTCCCGTCCAGGCAGTCCGTCTCGCCATCACAGCGCCACGCTATCGGCACACACTGACCGCTCGTACAGCTGAACTCAAACCGACTGCATCCTAAAATCACATCGTCAGTTATTTAGTGCTTTGCAACAGCATCAAAGTGTAAAAAGTCCAATTATAATATTGGTTAAGATTTCTTGCACCAAAAAACAGCCATTTTTCATGCCTATCCATTTTTTTAAACTTCTCTTTGAATATTATAGTTTAACAGGATGATTTTGGTACTGTACCTTTAAGACAAGACATAGGGTAAAAATTTGAAGTAATAGATATCGCCATGCAAATTTTATTTTACTATTTTACAATCAAATTCTTAATTAATCTTGATGAAACACATTTTATTGGAAATGTCTAGTATTGTTTTGTAATGAAAGTGATATTGGGACAGAAATGTATTGATTTTGGCACTGCGCCTAAACAAAATCTCAATTTTTGTGATACCAACTTCAAATTTGGAACACGACTTGAGACTTATGGCTTTGATTTTCTGGCAATTTTTGAGTCCAATCAATTTTTTAATGTAAAGTTATGTAAATTTTGGAAGTCAAATGTTAATGAGCTCATGATGATTTCCTGAATTATAAGTTTATGCAGTTTAGAGTCAAATAAATGTAATTTTTTGGACTGATAAGCAAGTTTTGATAAGCAACATTAGTATATTATTATAGAGGATACTGGTATAGAGAATGGCGGGAGCAACACCAGGGTCATGGGGTTCGATTCCCAGGGAATGCATGAACTCATTACATGTGTACCTTGAATGCAATGCGAACTGCATAAATGCATAAATGTAAACGTCCTGTTTTATAACCTTTCATACCTTTGACAGGACAGATGAGCTCGTCGACGCCGGACGGACAGTCCCTGTGACCGTCACACACTCTCTCTGCGGGCACACACTGATCTCCAGGACACTGGAGCTCTCCGAGCGCACACACACACTCTCTCTCGTCGCTGTAGTCTCCGCAGTCATCGTGACCGTCACAGCGGTGCAGGTACAACACGCAGCGGCCCGACGAACAGCGGAACTCGTCCTGTCTGCACACGGCACCACAGTCTGAACATAACCACACTGCGTCAGTCTTTAAACATGCTTTATTGTCATGTGATGACATAATTCCATTAAAGCCTGACATATGAAACAATAATCAGATACCGTGCTCATCAGAATCATCAGCAAATCCACAATCCAGCCTCCCATCACAGACTTTCAGTGCTGGCAGACAGCGTCCGTTAGCACACCTGAACTCTCCAGCCAGACAGCCGGCTTCAGGTGTGGTCGGCGCACAGAAGTCCTCGTCCGATTGGTCAGCGCAGTCCGGATGGCCATTACACCTGAGCTCCAGCGGTAAACAGGCACCACCGGAGCAGCGGAACTGACCCGGCGGACAGGTGGACGGACAGACCTCATCGGAACCGTCGCCGCAGTCGTCTTCATTATCACAGAGCCAGACGGAGGGAATACAGCGCTGAGATCCGGCGGAGCAGCGAAACTCTGAGTCCTCGCAGGGAGACGGAGGAGGACACGGAGATCCAACACAACGCCACGTACCGTCAGAGCAAGAGCTGAAGGACACAGCAAAGAACACAGATTAAATCATATAAAAACTGTTAAATAAGAATAAAAACTATTTCAATGCAAAAACCTGCATCTTATTCACTAAATACATACAATCTAATATAATCAGGAGCTGACTCATGCATATTCACATGAAGTCATTATAATTCCTTCAGTGA
Source organism: Hypophthalmichthys nobilis (assembly GCA_037950665.1). Taxonomy (NCBI): domain Eukaryota; kingdom Metazoa; phylum Chordata; class Actinopteri; order Cypriniformes; family Xenocyprididae; genus Hypophthalmichthys; species Hypophthalmichthys nobilis. The sequence goes on from CM075482.1 coordinate 26,563,372, forward strand.
ATCTGGTGCTAAAACACAGACAGTGCATGCAAAAAAAATAGAGATGTATGATACATCTGCAAGATAATGTTTGCAATACAGTTTTGTATTTTGTATTTAATTGTGCATGCTCATTTCCCCCAAAACAGCTTCTAGTACTCACTTAAAGTTAATTTAAAAATATTAATAATTCAATAATGATTATTCCCATCTTTCATACTGTGCATTAAAATGTTGTTTTAATGTTTTTAGTGAATTCACACTAAAAATTTGTATGCAAAAGATTGTCCAAATGTTCACATCACACAATTGATTGTAATTTATATACAAATAAATTTCAAATAAAAAAAATTATATAGACAGATTTAAACAATAGGGATTATGCATTATATTGTGGGTCAATTTGACCCGCAAAGCAAAATTAAGTTGTCGGAAATGCAGAAATCGAACACGTGATTTTGCCGTTGATTCAGAAAAGCACACAAAAATAAAACTAAAATGTTTATTATTAACATTTAGAATAAAAAAATAGTTACTATATTGTTTATAACATAATTTTCTTTTTAAAAAAAATCATTGTTAAATACAGTTTTAAAAATAATTTGTTCTCATGTTTGTTTTTGTTGTGATGTGTGAGAAGTATAAATATCAAAGGTTTAGAGTTTTTTTACCTGATATATTGTTTTGTTTTTCATAGTGTGATTTTTGCATGAATTGTATTGAATCCAGTTAGGGTCAATTTGACCCCCAACATAAAAATTGTACCCAGAATTCGAACATAATACAATGACAAACAGACTCTCTAAACTGACCAGTTCTGACAGTGTTGAGTGACCGTTGCTCCTGCGGGAAATAAAGATCCGTCCCACTCACACGGACACTGAGACGGAGGAATACAGACTTCACCTGCAGATGAGAGACAGACGTTCACCATTAGACAGATATAATCGCACAAGTAACTACTGCAAACTGAAAAATGAAGCATTTAAAGCATTAAAAAATCTAATTTTGTCACTTTTTGTACTGAAGTGTGATGTATTTAATTGTAGGAAAAGTCACAAAGTCTCATTCAAATTGCGAATGAAATATACAAAGCGAGCAAAGAGCGCTTACTTTATAATCAGTGAAGCTGTCAGTTCAAGGCAAACTCATTGAGTGTGAAAACTTGTTTTAATCAATAAAGCGCAGCGGTCAAACACGTCTGTCTAATGCATGTTTACATTGAAAAACAATGGAAAAGTAGCGCAGTGGAATGAAAAAACCCTTACCGTGCCGAACGGTGCCGTGGGGACAGAAACATCCCTCCACACAGGAGAGGGCGCTGCACAGAGAATCAGAGAGGGAAGGAGTGCTGGGACACGCTGGAGAACAGGCAGGACCGCAGGCCTCATAGACTAACCCATTCTCACACTGCAGCGCTGGAGAGACACAACAGTACAAACTATTACATACACAAATAATAACTCAATGTCATAATAACTCAATGAACAGACTCACGGCAGAGCTCCTGTGACCTCCAGCGCACATACGCTCCTCTGCGGTTACACTCCTCTGCATACGCAGCTACAGCCGTACACAAACACTCACAGTCGCCGCCAGAGTCACACCTGCACGACATGCCAAACATGTTTACTACTTAGGGTTAGGGTGCAATCATGTGATGAATCTAATGTTAACTTAAACTTCAAATAGCGTTTCTCACCCGCAGGCGTCAAAGACACACCAGTCGTAGTACTGCTGATACGGCACTTCTGAATGACACGAGCTGAAGATATCCTGACTGATCACCGCACACTTCTTCTTGGCCCACGTCACCCGGTGAGGGTTGATCTGAAGGTCATGTATAGATATGAAACAGCTCACACAGTTTCGTTATTTCTGTGTTACAAATATTCATATTATCACAGAAGCACTAGGATGAAAGTTTATAATTCGGATATAAACACTGATGTCTACAGAAGCAATCAAAATCACCTTTTGAAAGTAACTTGATGCTTCAAATAAAGATTGTATCAGTTACATTGTTACACCAGTAGGTGGCAACAAGTGACTGTTAAAAAATGCATTTGTCATTGAATCATTTGTTCAAAAATGCTGATTCATCCAGTAATGAAACAAGTGAAGTCTGAGTATGTCATTGAATCATTCATTCAAAAGATTTCTTCAAAAACACTGATTCATCCACTAATGAAACAAGTAAAAGGCTTGTCCGAAATGCATCGGCGCTGCGCAGACTGATCAGCGTGTGACATCAAAATACAGCGAGAGCGATTCAAAAGCATAAGTAGTCAATTGCTCCCCAATTGCTTTTGCAGAACATTGATGTCAAACGCTGATCGATCTGCACAGCGCCAATGCATCTCAAACAAGCCTAAAGTCTTCATGAGTGAGTCATTGAATCATTCATTCAAGAGATTCATTCAAAAATGATGATTCATCCAGTAAGGAAACAAGTGAAGTCTTTGAGTCATTGAATCATTCATTCAAACTGATTTTCTAAAAATAAAAATTCATTCAAATGAATCTTTTTTTTTAAATAGACCGCAGCAATTAACATTTTGTCTCAACCTCTAGTAAATGACATGTTGTTTGTCTGTTCAGAAGAGAATCTCTGGGAGAATCAAAAAAAAACAAAAAAATTTTGATTCTCAGTTTATCCAGAATTGTGCAGCTTTACTGCATGACATTAAATGTTTTCTGTAAAGCACTTTGTAAACATTGTGCTATATAAGTAAAGTTGTACTTACAGTCAGGAATTACATAATTTTACATAATTTATGCCTAAACTTCACAGAAAGGTGAAACTAGGTTCTCACCTAATTTGAAAGTACTTACAGCACAGGGGTCACGAAGATCCTGGTCTGCGACATCAGGACATGAAGGGCTGATTTTCCAGGAGTTTCCGAACAGTTCCGGAGTGGACTCCATGATGCCTTGTCTGGTAGTGAAGTCGTTCTCTGCGTCTCCATCAAAATTCCCACACAATCCTCCGACTCGGCCGCGCAAATGAGGAGTCAGCCGAACGTAAACACGCATACCTGTGCAGACGAACAGTGACACAAACAGCTTTTCATCACCAGTAAAAACAAATTCCCAACGGACGTACCTCCATCCCAGAGCAGAGTGACTCCGAGTCGAGAGGAGAGGGACACAAATAACCCGACCCGCTCCAGAATCAGCCCGCTGCCCGAATACGACTTCGGAAGAGTCACAGGAATCCCGTTGACCGTCACGGCTTTACCTGAGAGAACAGAACATGAACACATGATGTCAAAATATTACTCAAGCTGATGAGTAACGCTTATGCGTCCGTGGATGTGTGTTTGACCTCTCAGCAGATGTATGGCCGTGTTCCCGACGGTCAGAGTGACGGATTTAGTGCAGGTCACTCCAGTACTCCCACAGGGCACGTTCTCGGCGCTGACGCTGAACAGCCCGCTGGTCTCCTGTGCCAGAACGTACTCACAGTCACCCAGGAAGGAGAAATAACGGCCATCAAACGTGATGTAGTGAGGGTCACCGGTGGCCACACAGGTGCCTGCGCACAACGCCTGACCGCAGTGCCAGCGCTGCTCGCCACAAACACTGTCAAAGTGAACAACAGAGTTAAAGTCAGCATGAAACATAAGCTGCGCTAGTCTTTTCTTGTTGTGATTGAAATGGCTTCACAAACAAGAACAAATGTAGAGGGGGGCTTGATTGGATCGATGTGTTTTGGGTGTTTTGATTGGGCTTTATGTTTGGACTCAAATGAGTTGTTGTTTTTGCTCACCATGTGTTGCAGTCTTTAGAAATGGTGTCATTGGTGAAATAAAGTCTGCCGTTGTGATGACATGGACACTCGTCCGGCTTTACGCACTGATCACCCTGAAGACACAAACATTCTTAGAACAAATTTATGATGTGCATGTCAAGCTGTAAGCATGTACTTCAGTTGATTTCATGGCTGTGGCTGAAGTCGGTTATAGTTCTTGTGTTTATCTTTTCTTCAGTGAGTCTGCTTGTTAACAGCAGGTGTTCATCATTAATGTTCAATCGTCACTTAATTAATTGCTTAATTATGTCATTAACTTTAACTCTGCTTCAGTGTTACTTTAACACTATTTAGAGAGGGACCAGATATATATATATATATATATAGATATATATATATATATATATATATATATATATCTGGTCCTCTCTAGTAATGCTTCTAACACTATTTATTTTAAAAATATATATTATTATATATTGTATTATATATATATATATATATATATATATATATATATATATATATATATATATATATATATATAATACAATATATAATAATATATATTTTTAAAATAATATCAATGTTTAATATTATATATGTGCGTTTAGAAAACTAAGGGGACACACCAGCAGCACAGTCCCGTCAGGACAGACACAGCCGTGGATGGGTTCGGTACAGGCGTCCAGAGGGGAGTTTGGACTGGAGCAGGTCCTCAGGCACGAGCGAGGAGAGAAGATCAGAGACCCTGGACACTGATTGACCTCAGGACACGAGAGATCCGTGCAGTTCCACACGCCACGCGCACAAACACTACAAACACAGACAGAGAAATCTGCAGAAAAGGCCTGAAGAAATGCACGTTTTCTTCTCCTTCATTCTATCTGATTTTAATCTGTTTTACAACACAGCCATCATAAATCTCTTTCTGAGGTCTATTCTTTACTGTATGTGCACTTGTTTTGTTAGGAGGTCAAACGGAGGTCACACTGTTTGTTCTTTCAGGACAGAAGGAGAGGCAAGAAAGGTCAACATACAGTATAACGAGTGTTTGACAATTAAATAAACACTAAAGAGACACTGAAGCCTGTTTAAACCCTCCAACTTCAGCCCCCAAACATATTTGTTCACTTATAAATGTCTGAATGCCATTGTATTAGAACAAGAGTCTGAATCTGTACATATAAAATGTTGCAGGATCTTTTCTCTTTACTAAAGTCACTTTTCTTAATTAAGTTTGAAGTCTTGATGTGTTTGAATCAGCTGGTGTTTTGGTGATTTTTAGTGGCATAAATAAATAAAGCTAGATCGAATAACATAAAATTAAAAACAAATATAAAATAAAAAATTCAAATATAATTTTAACAATAAACAAATATATTTAGATAAAATAAAATTAAATATAAAATAAATAAAATAAGATAAAATAAATAAATAGCACATACTTAATCTAGATCAAAATCTAGATCAAATAAAATTTAATATAAAAATAAATACAATTTTAACAATAAATAAATAAATCTAGATTAAAAAAATTTAATAAATAAAATAAGATAAAATAAATACATTTATATAAATAAATACCATACTTTTACAAATTAATAAATTAATAAAAAAAAATCTAGATGGAATCAAATTAAATATGAAAATAAAATAAATAAAATACATTTTTAACAATAAATCAATCAATCAAGATGAAATAAAACAAAAAAAAATAATAATAAATAATAAAAATAAGATAAAATAAATGAATCCAGAAAGAAATAAATTAAATATAAAAATAAATAAAATCAATAAATCTAGATAGCATTCAATTAAATATAAAAAAAAAATATATATATATATATATATATAAGATAAAATAAATAAATCCAGATAAAATAAAATTAAATATAAAATAAAAATAAATAAAATGCATTTTTAACAACAAATCAATCAATCAAGATAAAATAAATAATAAATAAATAAAAACACACATGTGGAGGTGTGAGGAAATGCATCATAAATGTCTTTAATCTCAATCTGTGTTCCATTATCATTCTGATCCAAACTCCACATTACCACACTGATCATGAGCACCAGGTGAGAAGCACGTTTATCTCATGCTTAGATATCAGCCTTCATAAATTCAGAGAAATGCGTGTCAGCTGATCTGAGGCACAAGAGATGCAATGAAATCAACCTATCCCGAGACGCAGACCCCGCGGGTCATAGAGTGACTTCATCAGATACCTCACACCTCTCCAACACTCGCTGACGTGTGACTGCACGTGCGAAACTGACCACATGACACAATAATGTAGAAATCATGCAAACCTTGACCACAACCACTCAGAATACCCAAGCAATCTATGGATTTTGTGCCTTCTTTCCTCTTTGGTCCACATACATGCATTAGTCTGAGTACAAAGGTAATTTTCTGCTGAATATTCAATGTTTTATCAGAGTGCAGGAGATAAAAATCAGACCCCAAAACCATAAAGAACCATAAAACAGACATGAAGCTTTTCACAACAAGTCCATAAAAGACAGACAGACAGATCTGCTTTTTTTCTCTAGATTCTCTCCATTTTACTTCTAGTTTAAAGTTGTTTAAGGTAAGGAGACTGACTCGTATATTGCTGTGAAGTTGCTTTTAAACAATCTGTACTGTATAAAACAATATATAAATAAAAGTGACTTGACCTGAAATTAAAAAGCATTAAAATTGTATGGAAATTATAATTAATTATAAATGATAGATGAACATGTTTTGTCCTGCTTTGTTGCATTAAAGTATAATATTTTAAAAATGGAATAGCATCCATAATTATTACAATAAGTGCAGTTCGCATCACGTCGCCCCTCATGAGTGAGAATCAGTCGCTTTCTTTTTCCTACCAGCTGTTGCAGTTCTTCTGTCGGGTGCTTCCCGCGGGATGGAGCTGGTCTCCATGTGTGCAGGGGCACATGTGGATGGGCACACACTGACCCTGACCGTCCTGTGCCAGTCCGTCTGGACACTGACACCCTGGCACACAGTTCCCGCCGCCCTCGTTCCCCTCACAGCTCCAGCCGCGCCACAGATCGGCACAGGATGCTCCGCACGGACGCCCGCACTCCTGATACACCTGCCCTCCGGAGCACTGCACCGCTGCAGGAGAGAAAATAAACGCTTGGAATTAGACTGAACTTTTGTCAATACTTTTGATATTGAATCAAATTTATAATCAACATTTCTTTCGGCCCGCATCAGCTCTCAAATGTCTTGTGCCACTTTGACCTTTAACACTATCATATATAATATTAAACATTGATATTATTTTAAAAATATATATTATTATATATTGTATTATATATATATATATACTGTATATATATGGTCCCTCTCTAAATAGTGTTAAAGTAACACTGAAGCATAGTTAAAGTTAATGAGGTAATTAAGTAATTAATTAAGTGACGATTGAACATTAATGATGAACACCTGCTGTTAACAAGCATAATCACTGAAGAAAAGAGAAAGACAAGAACTACAACTGACTTCAGCCACAGCCATGAAATCAACTGATGTACATGCTTATTATATAATTTTTGTAAATTTTGAAAAAGTCACGGACAGCAGCGGTAACATGTAATATTAACCATTTCTTACAGCAGAATGTACGATTTCTCCAGCTGACTGGCGCCCCCTCTTGGGCACACTGACGGGCGTATGCAGCGAGGACGGTGCACTGGCACGACTTCTGTGGGCCACAGCTGCACACTTCACTGAGACACAGACGCATATACGGCTCTCTGTCCACCACGTCATGACACACCTGCAAGAGACACTTCAGCTTCACTGGAACCACCACTAGACCATTTACCAAAACTACTGACCCAAACCATACTGACCTGAAACACTGAGCTGTGAATCACAGAGCACACACTCTCTGCATACTGTCTCCGCTGGGTGTACGTCCCGCAGGGGTCAGAGGTCATCGCTGAGGGCAGAGGGCATGAGCCCGTTCGGAATTTGGCGACAAAAGAGGACACGCTGTTCTCAACGTCACCTTCAGGTGTGGTGAAGTCATCATGCTGACTCCAGGTCAGAGTGCCACACAACCCTCGAACCTGACATCACAACAAACGGTCACATGACCAAACTGTTTGTTGAGTTACTAGCCAACTTCAGCTACCAAATTCTATTATTTTCTATTATTAGAATCCATATTCTATTATTACAAAATATAAATACATGTGTGTGCATTGTAAAAAGCGCTATATAAATAAAGGTGACTTGACTTGACTTGTGTTACTGAGATACCTTATGGGCAAACCCCGGCTGTAGGGTGATGAGGAGCAGAGGTCCGTCCAGGTGCCACATCAACTGAGCACCAAATGCCTGGATCAGCAGAACACTAGAGGAAGGCTTTCTGACCATCAGATCTCCTGTGATCACCGGCAGCAGCTCCCGCTGACCGTTCACCATCACTGAACCTGAGAACAAGAGTTTTTATACTGTTCTTATAGATTTTTGATTTGCTGTTTTATGTTGTTTTGTTAATATAAATGAATAAATGAACGAACAAATTACTTACTTACTTACTCGGTTAATTAATTAAATCGACAAAAATCATCTAGACAAAATAATCAATCAAAATTATTAAAATGAAACTAACTATGGATAGATTAAGGATGGATGAAGAGACAGTCGGGTGGGTGGATGTCTCCAGATGGATGGATGGATGGAATGGAGAGCCAGATGGATGGATGGATGGTTGGTGGATGAAAAGAGAAGAGGCAGCTAGATGGATGGATGGATGGATGGATGGATAGAGAGCTAGATGGATGGATGGATGGATGGATGGATAGAGAGCTAGATGGATGGATGGATGGTTGGTGGATGAAAAGAGAAGAGACAGCTAGATGGATGGATGGATGGATGGAGAGCTAGATGGATGGATGGATGGATGGATGGATAGAGAGCTAGATGGATGGATGGATGGATGGATAGAGAGCTAGATGGATGGATGGATGGTTGGTGGATGAAAAGAGAAGAGGCAGCTAGATGGATGGATGGATAGATGGATGGATGGATGGAGAGCCAGATGGATGGATGGATGGTTGGTAGATGAAAAGAGAAGAGGCAGCTAGATGGATGGATGGAAGAAGAGACAGTTGGATGGATGGACGGATGGATGAAGAGACACTCAGATGGATGGATGGATGGATGGACGGACGGACGAATGGATGGATGGATGGATGAATGGATGGATGGAGGGATGGATGGATGGTTGGATGGATGGACGGATGAAGAGACACTCAGATGGATGGATGGATGGATGGATGGATGGATGGATGGAGGGAGGGATGGATGGAGGGATGGACGGACGGACGGATGGATGAATGGATGGATGGAGGGATGGAGGATGGATGGATGGATGGATGGATGGATGGATGGATGGATGGACGGACGGACGGACGGATGGATGAATGGATGGATGGAGGGATGGATGGTTGGATGGATGGACGGATGAAGAGACACTCGGATGGATGATGGATGGATGGATGGATGGACAGATGGATGAATGGATGGATGGAGGGATGGATGGATGGTTGGATGGATGGACGGATGAAGAGACACTCAGATGGATGGATGGATGGATGGATGGATGGATGGATGGAGGGATGGATGGTTGGACAGACGGATGAAGAGACACTCAGATGGATGAATGGTTGGATGGATGGATGGATGGATGGATGGAGGGATGGATGGACAGACAGATGAAGAGACACTCAGATGTATGTATGACCTGAGTCAGTGACGGTGACTGTAGTGTGGAGCGCAGTGACCGTCAGCTCTTTCAGACATCCAGCAGCTCCTCCTGCACACTGTCCTCCACTGATCCTGACGCTGAGCTTTTTATCCACAAAATCCTGCACAAACACCACAGAGATGATCTCACATCAGTTCAAACACACGCAGATCCCGTTCGCTCATCAGTAACTGACCTCTACGGCTGTGAACTGGCAGTCGCCGCCCTGCAGGCCGTATCTCTTCTGGTCGAAGGTGGTGATGTGCATCGCTCCGATCACAGCGCACTGAGCCTCACATCTCTCTCCCGAACATTCCCACTGACCGGCTCGACACACACTAGAAGACAGACAGAGTGAGAACGTAACAGGAACCTTCAGCAGTCGTTTCGGTCTCCAGCGTGACGGTGGACCCACCATGTGTTACACCTCTGTCTGATGGTGTCTCCTGTGCTGTAGGTGCGGCGTCTGTGGAAGCAGGGACAGTCGTCCCGTCGCAGACACTGACCGGCGTGCAGGAACAGACCCGGAGGACACTCGCACCCCCCCACACACTCGTCCCGACACTGACCCGACGCGGGAGGACCAGGAGACGAGCAGCTGGGCGGGCAGGACGACACGCAGTCGGAGAACACCTGACCACTCGGACAAACACGCTCTGCAGACGGAAACAACGATTTTAATTTATTTTTACCTTAAATAACAGGCACAGTACATGTAGCAGGTGTAGCAAGAGATAAATAAACAAATAAAAATTTCATTCATTAAAATTAGATTAACATAAATAATAAAAACTAAGATTAAAATAAAAATAAATGATTAAAATCAATGAATTAAAATAAATGAATTAAAATTCATAAATATTAACTTTAAAAAAGAAATACATTTTTTATCAAAATAAATTAAAATTTGATTAAAGATTAAAATAAATAAACAAACAAAAATTACATTAATCAAAATAAAATTAAAATAAATAATAAAAACTAAGATTAAAATAAACAAACAAATAAATATCAAAAATTTGATTAAAATTCATAAATAATTAAAAAGTTTAAGATAATTTAAAATGAAATTACAATAAATTAATTAAAATTTGATTTCAATTTTATTTTAATATACTTTTTATTTATTTCTTTTAATCTTATTTTAATGTATTTATTTTAATCATTTATTTATTTTAATCTAATTTTATTTTAATGTAATTTGTATTTATTATACAAATTTATTTAAATTTATTTTGTTATATTTATATTGTTATATTATGTTACTAATATAGGTAATATAAGTTTTTATCTATTTATTTTTTATGCTTATTTATGTTTTATCCACATACATATTTTCTCTATAGAAAGATATATAATTCAATAAATAAACTTACAAATAATAAATACTAAAATACATAAAAGCTAAATTATAAAAATTTAAAAACTTTTTTCAGCTGTTTTAAGGATTTCAAAGTAATCTTTTAATGCCACAAAACTTGGTACAACTTTTTATACATAGTAAAATCTATATATATAACATTTTTATTAATATTTTAATGATTAGTTTTTGTTTTTATATTTTAAACTATATTCTAATGTTACCCATAAGATTTTTTAGTGCTTACCACTATGAATAACATCTGGCTATTTCCAAAAATAATCTATATTAGTGTTAATTAATTCTTGCTCTGACTTTCAACTAACACATAGTTTCAAACTCTTTATTTGAAAAAGTTTAAACATGAGCCGGGCGATTTAATCCAACAAAAATATTTTTAAAAATAAGTTTAAAAAAATAAATATGCCTAAATAACCCTGGCTATAACAGGTTACGCCAACAGAAGTCAGTTTAGGGGAAGTAAACAGCACCACAGAACCAGGTATATAAATGTTTATTACTATAGTAAATAAATGTTTATTATTATTATTACCACAGAAGCCGGCGGTCCTCCAGCGGATGATGACGTGTTGCGTCGCACACTCACGCACGTAGCTGGCTAACGTGTCGCACACCGCCGTATCTCTCTCGCTCACATCCAGACTGCAGTGCAGATACAGACACGTGTCTATATACGGGCCGGGATCCACCTGAGAAGATCCAGATGTTAGTCATGAAGTGTGTCAGTGCAGCGAACCGATCTAGTGTAAGTTGACTTTAATCTCACCTGGTGATGGCAGTGTGAGAAAGGGCTTTCTTTAAGACCATGACATGCTGCTTCTGCGTCCCGCCGTAGAGAGACGTCACTGGAGAGATCGCAGCTGTGGCCCAACTCAGCAGCATCACTACACACCTGTGATACACATCAGAACTGCATTTCACAATACATGCTGTTTCAAAGTAGCTTCACAGAAAATGCATGTTTTAAAGTTACAATCTGGAAGATATCATTCAGAGATGAGTGTCAAAACAATGTTCATATGGCAGTAATGATTACAGCTTGTTATCATAATGATTATAATATAAGGATAATACTTCAATTTTATAAAGGCACCAAAATATAATCAATCTAAAAATTAAAAAGCAGCCAAATAGTTTATTTATTTATTTATTTATTTATTTATTTTATGTACTAAGACCCACTTTATTCTGTGAAAATATCTGTAAAATACTATTTGGAAAATATATAGGTCTATTATTTAATTTTTTAATACTTTTTTTTTTAATTAAGTTTTTTCTACTCAATATTGTACTATACTGTATACATTTTTTGTTACTTATTTATTTTAATGTAGTTCTATTTTCTTTTCTTTTATTCTGATTTATTTGTGTTTATTCATTTATTTATCTTTGTATATGTACTTATTTTAAATAAAACAATCAATATATAAATTATTTATCAAATTTCAATTTATTTATATTAAACTTTTTAATTATTTGTGAATTTTTAATCTAATTTTATTTTAATGTAATTTTATTTATTTATTTATTTTAATGTAATTTTAATTTATTTATTTTAATCATTTATTTTAATGTAATTTGTATTTATTTATTTATCTATTTTAGTCTATGTATTTATTTTAAATAAATCAATTAATAAAATGAATTATTTTAATGTAATTTTAATTTTAATGTAATTTTAGTGTATTTAATCATTTATTAATTTTAATCCAATTTTATTTTAATGTAATTTGTATTTATTTGTTTTAGATAATTTGACTATTTAAATAAACAGATAATTTTAATCTTAGTTATATTTTAATCAAATTTTAATTAATTTATTTTAATATCATTTAATTTATTTATTTTAAGCGTTTTAATTATTTATAAATTTTATGAATTTATTAATCGTTTATGTTTTATTTTAATCTTAGATTTTATTATTTATGTCAATTTAATTTTAATTAATGTAATTTTTATTTGTTTATTTATTTATTTATTTTACTATATTTATTTATTATATTCTATGTATTTATTTTAATCTTAGTTTTATTATTTATTTATTTATACATTAAACGTTTTCACAGACCCACAAACTAGCAAATATCCTGGATCCCAGTCTAAAAACCCCAGCTTTGGGATTCTCATGACATACCAGAGCAGAATGTGACATTGTACACTATAAAGTGCACTAGTTCTATTCGGACAATTACTAAATGCTTCCATCCAAAACAGGGTATAAGGACCTTGTTAAAATATAGGATTATACAAACATAAATAATTCTATTTAGTAGCCTTGCTGCCTCTTTTTTGATCAAACAATTGAATCTAAACACTTAAAGACGTCATGACCCACCCGCCCTTGTTGATCTTGTACACGCCATGAGTTTCCAAAGCTGGCGGCGTACTGAGACACACTTCCACCGCTGGTAGTGAAGTCATCTGTTCACAATTAACATGTTACAGTAAACAGTGCATGAAAAACATTGCAAATGCATGGAAATGATTTAGCTGTAAACAGAACAAAGATTGTCAGAATTTTGTAACTTTATTTATGCAGTCTTTCCAAAGCAAGCCAAACGTTCTTACCATCTGGGTTGTTGTTATAAACTCCGCAAAGCCCCCTAGTGGCAGCGAGGTGTTCGGCGGTAACGGTCAGGTAGACGGTGTTCTCCATGTCGAACTTCAGTCTAACACCCAAAGCGCTCTCCACGAACACAAAGTCTCCCAGCCAGTGAACGCTGACTCCTGACGACACACACAAACACACTTCAACGTATTTAATACAAACAATAAAAATACATATGCTTAGATAATAACATAAACTGTAATAGGAAATCACACCCCAAACCAGGGTTATTACACTCTAAAAAATGCTGGGTTAAAAACAACCAAAGTTGGGTTGAAAATGGACCCAGCGGTTGGGTTGTTTTAACCCTGCAAAAGGATTGTTTTAACCCAACGAATGGGTTGTTTTAACCCAACAATTGAGTTGTTTTAACCCTGCGAATGGATTGTTTTAACCCAACAATTGAGTTGTTTTAACCCTGCGAATGGGTTGTTTTAACCCAACAATTGAGTTGTTTTAACCCAGCAATTGAGTTGTTTTAACCCTGCGAACGGATTGTTTTAACCCAACAATTGAGTTGTTTTAACCCAGCAAATGGGTTGTTTTAAGCCAGCGAATGGGTTGTTTTAACCCAACAATTGAGTTGTTTTAACCCTGCGAACGGATTGTTTTAACCCAACGAATGGGTTGTTTTAACCCAGCAAATGGGTTGTTTTAATACAGTGAATGGATTGTTTTAACCCAGTGGTTGGGTTGTTTTAACCCTGCAAATAGATTGTTTTAACCCAGCGAATGAGTTGTTTTAATACAGCGAATGGGTTGTTTTAACCCAACAATTGAGTTGTTTTAACCCTGCGAACGGATTGTTTTAACCCAACAATTGAGTTGTTTTAACCCTGCGAACGGATTGTTTTAACCCAACGAATGGGTTGTTTTAACCCAGCAAATGGGTTGTTTTAAGCCAGCGAATGTGTTGTTTTAACCCAACAATTGAGTTGTTTTAACCCTGCAAACGGATTGTTTTAACCCAACGAATGGGTTGTTTTAATACAGCGAATGGGTTGTTTTAACCCAACAATTGAGTTGTTTTAACCCTGCGAACGGATTGTTTTAACCCAACAATTGAGTTGTTTTAACCCTGCGAACGGATTGTTTTAACCCAACGAATGGGTTGTTTTAACCCAGCAAATGGGTTGTTTTAAGCCAGCGAATGGGTTGTTTTAACACAACAATTGAGTTGTTTTAACCCTGCGAACGGATTGTTTTAACCCAACGAATGGGTTGTTTTAATACAGTGAATGGATTGTTTTAACCCAGTGGTTGGGTTGTTTTAACCCTGCAAACAGATTGTTTTAACCCAGCAAATGGGTTGTTTTAATACAGTGAATGGGTTGTTTTAACCCAACAATTGAGTTGTTTTAACCCAATGAATGGATTGCATTAACCCAGTGGTTGGGTTAAATGTTTGCCCAACCTGCTGGGTAGTTTTTTTTTTTAACTCAACTATTGTTTAAAAATTACTGTATTGTTTGCTTAAAATGAACACAAAATATGTTGGAAATTAACATTTATTATTAATGTGTTTAATAAATGAACATTTATTAATAAGTTTAATGAATAATAATTAAACAATAAACATTTATTAAATTGCTTATTAATAAATGTTCACCTTTTGATTATTATTGTTGCCTCTAGTAATTATGCGTCTGATTTTAAATTTCCAACATATTTTGAGTTCATTTTAAGCCAGACATATAGTAATGTTTAATCAATATTTAGGTTAAATAAAACTACCCAGCATGCTGGGCAAACATTTGACCCAACCGCTGGATTAAAACAACCCAATTGCTGGGTTTGTCTATTTTTAACCCAGCTTAGGTTGTTTTTAACCCAGCATTTTTTAGAGAGCATCTTTAACTAAAACTAAAACTATTAAAAGCATTTTTGTTTATTGAAATATAGCTGGAAAAATACCCTCTTGCCAGTGGTTAAGGATGAGTTTTGCAGCTGCAAATTTAAAAAACATAACATAGTTTCTGTGTTTGTCATACCGTTTTGGAAGAGAGGTTCACCCTGCAGTAGTGCTAAACCGTTAACTGTCATGTTGCCTTTGTGAATGGAGACCAAACCAAAACCCAACATCATCCGCAGACCCTGAAACACAAAACAACCCACATAAAGACCATCGCCTGTCTGCCAGGGGCGGAGCTAGGGGTGGGCTGAGGGGGCTGGAGGCCTGAATGTTTTTCCAAAAGCCCCGAATCTTTCAGGTTTGAGGTTTCTTAACAGTGCTTAACATGCCCCCAGACCCCCCAAGAGGAGATACAACAAACATAGTTTTACAAATTCCAGTGGGAAATAATCTACATTTTATGAACTTTACTCAAGCATACTACAGCAAAGCTCCTTTCATGTCAGTAAAGCTGTTAATAGAAAATTAAAATGTCATATGACAAAATCAATTTGGGCTAAGTTCTGAATGTTTACAGTGTCTGGCTCCGCCCCTGCTGGCACAACACAACAATCACACTCAATATAATAACATCCCAAACTCCCAAAGCCAATTACACTTTTGGTATTATTGACATTCAAGACAAGCTGCCAAGATTCCTAGTTGTTGTTTTCTTTGTTTTCTCATCCAATGACGAATAGAAACAAGCTGTAGATACAGACGTATGTTCGTGACAAATTATTTGTTTTGTTCAGCAGTCTGTTTATAATTTCCTGGAATAACTGGAAGCCAGATGCAATACATACTCTATGGAATGATGAGCTAGTTTTCTGGAACTGGTCAACCCTTTTACTGTATTTTTCATCATTTCAAGTCTCCTGGTGCTGGTCTAAAACTTCAAACTGAAACTCTGCTACGATGGTCTCAAAGTCAACATGAAATTTTTTTTTTTTTAATTTTACCTCTGAATATGATGTATTTTAGAGTAAAACCAGATATTCAACAATAAAAAAAAAAAAAGATTTCAATCTCGAAGTTGTACTGTATCTTTCAGCTTTAAATTCTGATGTTCATTCATGTTTATTTGGTGCTGTAACTAGTAGTAAAGAGGAAGAGATGATTGGTTCATAAAAATGAGAATCGATTAAAATATTTTTACCCAGCCCTAGTAAATAAGGTTCATTTTGAGATCATATTGACTTCTAAACAGGCGTTTGTGTGAATATAAACAAGGTTCTCGTACCTTGCGACAGTGTCCCGCAGTATCACACACTGAACTCGTATATACGGCCCACGTCCCATCAGTGGATGAAGCCAGCAGGTACGTGCAGCTGCCCTGGAAGTGGAAGTGCTTCCGGTCAAAGGTGCGGTAGTGCGTCCCGCCCCAGCTCATACAGGTGCCGGACGCCTGTGGGTCACGGATGCCGCGAATGACAGGAGAAGACCTGACGTCTGAGGGGAGAGAGACGGAAACATCCACTCAAATTAATGAGGGCAAAAAAAATTATGTCTTTTGAATTGCATATAAAATTTCCATACATTGGAATTACACAGTTTTAACATAATAATAGTCATACAGAAATGAAAAGGGTAAGAAATATGCATAAATATGAAAACCTGGTTATTATTTATTAAAACACAATCCATTTCTTAAAACTATTACAGAAATCTTTATGTATGACTGACAAATATATGCATTATTATTATATACATTTATTAGTTTATGTTAAAACTGTGTCCAAATGTATGGAAATGTGAACCTGTTTTTGTAAACTCAAAACAACATTAGGAACCTTTAAAAATAAGAAAATAGGGGCTATTTTTAAAGCACATTTGTGCTTTAAAAATAAGGTAAGATTATCTTATTTTTAAAGGTTCCTAATGTTGTTTTGAGTCTACAACAGGTTCACATGCATCTAAGGTCAAAAAACACTTTAATTTTCTCATAATATCCACTGTAGCATCAGCTCTTTTCTCTCAGTGTCTGAAACGGTTCGTTCGAAGATTCGGTCTCCCTAAACCCCGCCTTTCCATGAGTCTGCTCTGCTCTGATTGGTCAGATGGCCCAATCTGTTGTGAACCAAACGATCATATCTGAATCTCAGCTCTTGATTCACAGTGATTCGAACAGTAACGATGGCGTCGGTTTTACCGTATCAATCCCATCAGAGTTGATTTGCTTTGGCAGCAGAAAACAGCGTCTTCTTGACAAGAACAACATGAACCAAACTCTTCCAGTCTCAGATACAACTACAGTGATTGAGGGCGGGGCAAAGCAGACGCTGTTCACCGGCAGCCAATGAGCTGGATTTTGCAAATTAGATACATTGTTACATTGAAGTGAGACTGGAATTACTGACAACTCGTTTCAGCATTTCAGAATCGCTGCTTTCTTTTAGCAGACAAAAATTCTATTCATCTGCACTTTGATCTTTGAAACTTTGCAGACATTTTACATTCACAAACAGCAATATTAACAGCCATATTGTGAAATGTAATATCTGAAAAAGCATAACAGGGGCACTTTAAATTTAGGAGTGATGTGAAGGACACTAATAACCTGGCAGGAGCGTGTAGGTGCATGACAGACAGGTCTGATCGGACGCGTTTCTCCAGCTCAGTCCCCACAGGTTACTGCAGCACTGCTCCAGCGCCATGAGGGACGCGTTATGAACCCCGGGAAACTCTTCACACGTCCAGGTGGAGAAACACTGACCCCTGGCACCCACCCCTGCACAGAGATTACAGAGAACATACATATGACCATAAACGCATACAGAACATACAGAAATAATAACATATTCAACAACATTTCGATAATATACAGAGTAAAAAGCGCTCTGATCTCACCCTGTGAGCAGTGAGGGCCGCCCCAGCCTTCACAGCACTGTCTCACCGTCCGGTTCACCGTCTCTGTCTCAATGTCTGGAGGTCTAAAAGACAAAAACACATATATATTGTGTGTATATATATATATATATATATATATATATATATATATATTTCAGGTTTTTCCAAGACTTAAACGGAACAAATTAAAATAAGAAATATGATTTCAATTTCAGCTTGATTTTTAGTTTTTTTTTTTAGCTTCTTTTATAACTTGTTTGTCTTATTTTTAATAATTTTAATTCACCCTCCTGGTTGGGTTACACCAAGAGAAGTCAGTTTAACATCAAGTAAAAAAAAAACAATTCACTAAGGTAAAAAAATGTAAGGTTTAGGACACTGATCACCATAATGGTGACTTAATTTGTGATTTTCTCCTTTGGTGATTCTGCTTGTTAACATCAGGTGTCTTCAATAATGGTCAATCATCACTCAGTTAATCACTTAATTATCTCATTAACTTTAACACTGCTTCAGTGTTAATTTAACACTCTTATTTTATCAATTTAACACTCTTGAGTGTGGTCTCAAATAAACTGATGAGAGTTAATTTAACACTAGGGTTTTGCTCTGTAATATTAATACATATGTATCTGATCTGACAGAATAGCTGGGATACTGGTGTTTTCCCTCACTTGAATATGTAACAGGACGCTTTAGGTCCCTGTCCCTTGTAATAAAGTGCGATGCCGTCGTCTCCTCCGTGTTCGTGCCGCATTCTGTCCACGTCCAGCCTCCAGCCTTGTGTGTTGTACTGATACACCGCGGAACATTCCACCTCTCGCTGCACACGGGGGGAGACCATCCTCTCCACCTTCTCCTCCACCGTGTGCTCACACCAGTGCCTGGAGTCAAGGTTCGAAGAAAAGCTGATGAGTGACAAAGCTAGATTTTTACACTATGGCTTTGTTTAAATAACTAAGTGTAATAAAACTTGAGTAAAATATCTCACCCCATGACCACGACCAGATTAAGCCCCAGTAGAGACACAAGCAGAACCTTCATTGTGTCTCTGAAGAGCTGAAGTTCTTCACCATCCAGCCTAGAAACTCCAATTAAAGACAAGAGAAATTATTTCATCCTGAACAATACTTATAATAGTACCAATCAGTTTGTTTCCCATTATCTTGACATGCTTAAAAGCTTGATATTATCTTAAAAGACAATTATAAGTGTGCCTGTGTATTATGAGTTTCTTTACATACATCTTTACATTTAGCACAAATATAATTTCATTTTCATTTGTGTCTCGTTTTGATCTCAACATCATTCCCATAATTATTTTGAAAATTTCATGACTTGTTTGTCCAAAGTTTTATCTGGTACTTCATATCCCAGCAAACAAAAATTTGCTAACATTCCCATTAAGTTACAAAACCATTATTTTTGAATGTTCTCTGGACGTTCAAAACATCCAGTTTTTAAAATGTTTTTTCTTGGTTATGCAAACGTTAAGGAAACATTCCATTCTGCAAACATTGTTAATTTTGAATGTTCTCTGAACATTCCGAAACAAGCTGCAACATTTAAAAAATGTTAGATGAACGTTCAACTCAAACATTCCATAAATTATGCATAAATAATGTTTTTGTGCTAAGGTTTTAAGAACATTATTAAAGACCGGATAACTTTAAATGAATGTTACTGGAAGGACGTTTGTTCATAACTTTGAGAGAACGTTCTGAGAATGTTCCCTGTTAGCTGGGATATTATTGCTGAACATAGAAGACACTGAAATCACTTCCTACAACATAAAATCTCAAGAAATGTCAGATATGCTTTTTAAAAAGACAATGATGCAGAAGTAGTTATGAAATATAGTAATTAGTTACATAACCACGAGTGAAGTGCGTTTTTACCTCAGTCTTCAGAGGTTATCAGGCGCTCTTGAGCACAAGAGAGTCTGATTTCTTCACAAATCGACTTAACAAATCCTTTGTCTTTATTTATTTCCAATATATTCCAAATCCTTCAAGAAGTAGATATGTCTCAGTGTTCGCTCTCTTCCACAGGTGTAGAGCAGTCCTTTGCTTGGGTTATGTGTTGGTTGGTAGGTTTTAAATGGTGAGGGGCGGACGGGCCCATGGCAGCATTTGGAAAGCGTGTCATTGGTGGAAAGTCCGGAGGGTCACAGCTGTAGATGTATCCATTAGTTCATCATTTGGTGACGCCAATGTTCAGTGGTGCTCCATCCCAACCGAAGAAGGGGGTAGTGATGTTTAGTGTAGATCCCCCTGACGGAGGGCTGTTTGTGCAAGTCTAATCCTATAAAGACTCACTTTGGTGGAAGGATTTCAGGGGCGTTTATTTAATAAAGTAAGTCAATAGGTGAGGACCAGGGGGCATGTAAACGCAACCAACATCTCAGGCCCAGAGCTTCCAGAAAGAGATCTTGGGGGTTTCCAGACACAAACACAGCTGCCACCGTCCAACATTTCCTGCGGTCTGAGAAGATTTCCTCATCATTTTACCACACGTGTCTCTTCAGGATAGTGGCGCCTCTGGGACTTTTTTAATGGGATGGCCAACTGGGGTCAGTAAAAATGTTGGGGTAGCACCCTCCCCCCACCCATGTATCGATCAACATGTAAACTGCTACAGAAAGAGCT
Organism: Hypophthalmichthys nobilis; assembly: GCA_037950665.1. NCBI lineage: Eukaryota > Metazoa > Chordata > Actinopteri > Cypriniformes > Xenocyprididae > Hypophthalmichthys > Hypophthalmichthys nobilis. The sequence goes on from CM075482.1 coordinate 26,584,263, forward strand.
AATTTAATCTACTAAAACTAATAGTGATCAATCAACTTGTGAACTATGAAAAGAGATAAATTAAAGCAGATATTGTTTTAACGTGACTAGCCAAAACTCAGTTAGCTGAAGAGTAGAGAATTATATGATTAATGACACAACACTGGATGAGACATGTATGTAAGGTAAACAGTGTTTCCCATAGGATTTTGTGAGACAAAATTGTGCAGCGCTGAAACCCTATTGTAACTGTTAAAATTTCCAAGGATCAGCATTCTCCCCTAAAACTGATCGGGCAGAGCAAACCGTAAGTCGTAGAGACTTTAAAGGCTGGTAGTACTCACACCGTCTACAAAATCACCAAGGCTCGCTCCAATCGGCCTAACGGGGGCGCTACAGCAGTCAAAAGTACGAAATGGCTCATAACTCAAAGGTGGCTAAATTTTTCGGATATTTTGGATTTTTTGAAAAACCTACTTTTGCGAACTAGTCCTAGATTTTTGACCCAATCGGAACCAAACCAGTGCAGCGAGATTCTCCGGAGTCTGATTGTCAATAATTATTAAAAAAAAAGTTGAAATTCTGATTCACAGTCCCTAAGAGCTGCCAAAATGTTCGAAGTGGGTGGAGCCACGTTTACTAAGCTGGCTACAACTCGTGAACAGAATGAGATATTTTCACCAAATTTGGCATACCTATGTAAGAGCTCATTCTGTAGTCGCGTGAAAAAGGATGCAGCAACTGGCCACTTGGTGGCGCTATAACATGAAAAAAAACATGAAAACGGCTATAACTACTTCACTGTTAGTCCGATCGACTTGAAAATTGGCATGCAGTGTCTTCGTCCGGGTGCCATGATTGTCTATGAGGACATTGACGCATCTCAAAAAACATGTCCGCCATCGACCAATGAAATTTGAGCAGCTATCAGACAAGGTTTACGGAGGCCGATCGGAACGAAACTCGTGGGGCCTGTTTGACTCACAGCCCTAGAGGCCTGTGAGAAATTCGAAAGAAATCAGCCAACGGGAGACGCATTCGCATTTTTCACGTGCATAAAGGATCGTTTATCGCACAATTTTTCGAACACGCCGAAGACATTCATACCACAAGGCAGAACACCTCATTCTGAGCAACTTTGGCTCTAGGACCGCCGCTGTCCATTGAATCGTTTGTTAAATATTGGAGATTATTTCAAAAACTAACTTTGGCGAACTAGTCCTAGGTTTTTGGTTCAACCTCGATAACTGTTAAAAAGCTTTATAAACCATACATTTCCTATGGTAAATTGCCTGTATTGGCTGTAAATGGTCTTTTACATCTATGATCAAGATGGTTACAGGCTTGCTAAATAAAACACAATACCTTTTTATGCACGTGCTTCAAGGCCTTAAAGCGCTTGAACCCTGATAATTGCTGCTTGCAGCTATATTTATTATTCCTCCTTTGACAGTAATAGCCATATATTGTAAAACAAATGCACTGCAAAATAAAATAATGTTTCATAAGCACATTATTTAATGCTAAAGAAGGGAAAATACAATAGTTTTGTCCTAATTTCTACACTTGGAAGAGAAGGGATAAACTCTTGAGCTTTTATTTAGATGGTAAACTAACGTTTCTGTGAAAGATTACAAATCTAGGGAAATTCTGTAATTTTGACATAAAAATGTTGGAAATGATGTAAATGTGAAAATAATGTTCAACTGGTGCCCACTTCGTCCCCAATTGTGTCAAATTCTGTCATTATTTACTCACTGATGAAACTTTGTTTCTCCCGGTTGTAAAAAGTGCAAATGAGCTGTATTGATATAACATATGTGAACTGCATTTTAAAGTTTCTACATATGGGCTTTTATTTTAATTCCTTTTTCTGTTACTCTTCAAAATTCACTTCCACGCCACAGCTATAAAGATTTGCCATTACAGTTTTTTCAATTGCTAACATTTTTCAGTGTGCAATATTATGCTTGAACGAGTGACCTCTGACCTCAGAAGTGACGATGTTAAACTTGCAAAGTCATTATAAGTACGTTTGACTTCCTGACGAGTGTAAACAAATATGGTTCTATGACACTTTTGAAACACTGATCTACTTGTTTGAGTGGCCCCATATAGTGACAAGGGTAAACTAAATTGATAAAAAAAAAACACATTAAAATGCTTGGTAGGGCTCACTATATTTTAGACCAAACAGACTGAAGCGATTGGCCTAGATGCACAACAACTTGAGGACAAGAACATCACAAGCTCAAGAAATAAACACTGAAAAGTACATGTCAAACACCAGTTTGATTTGCAGCAGTGAAGAGGAGACTGAGATGCTCCTGGTCATTTAGGCAGGAAGTGTCTCCATCTGAAACTGGCAAATGAGAAGAAAATGGTCAAATATTTAGGAATGAATATACACCAATAAATTATATTGTAGAAAGGTTTATCAAAGCAGGCATTACTGCAAATGGTGGAAGCTTTTCATGGACGGGAATTTACAACAAACGAGTCATTCGAAACATTATACAACCTTGGTGAATAAATGTATCATGTTTCCAAAACAAACTTTTCATTTGACTTATGTAGTGTTACATTTACAAGCCTCTGCATTAATGTGGAAAAAAAAAAAAGAATATTGCGTTTCTTGATGTTATTTAGTGTAATCATTATGTTTGGGAAAAAATAAAATGTTTTCAAATAATGAGCAATAAATCAGAGTTAAATAAACATGTTCAATGACACTTGAATAGCATTATTCAAGGTTTATTTGTCTTGCTGGCATTTCTGTTGGGATTTTTATCAATAGGCTTGTAGCAAAGTTTAAAGTTCAGGGAAGAAGGAGGTGGGAACTGGTGAACATTAAACTTTATACTAAAAATAAACAAAGCGAAAATGAAGCAGCAGCCCCTAACAGACGACTGCTGCTTATAAACATAAAAAACACTACATAAACGTCCCAGGCCTGGTAATGCTGCTCATTAGCACTTGCTCCGTTTCCGCGGCTCTCTGCCCCACCCTGCTTGCCACAAGGCTATTTGAGCGTTTATTTATAACACTTGTCTAAACATCTGCATCACAAAGATGCAGACCTGAATATAATTATTTTTTCTAGAATAAAACAAAGACAGAAGCGGTCTCAAACAAGTGATGAATTAAAACTTATATAAAACTTAAGATTGCACACATAGATTACTGCTTTCAGATGGGGATTTAAGGGTTTGGCATTAAACTCTCTGCAGGCCAGCATTATGAAAGACACAAGCTAATAATTAACAATAAGATGGGTAGCTAATGTCAGATGGTTTTGACTGGTCTGAAACTAACAGCCCACTATGGTGCGGTCTTTCCAATTCCCTGTCCAGCTGCTCACAATGTAATTCACTTCAGCTGTCAGAACTTTGTTTCTCACCGTTGTAAAAATTACAAATGAGCTGTACTGATATAACATATGTGAACTGCATTTTAAAGTTTCTACATATGGGCTTTTATTTTAATTCCTTTTTTCTGTTATTCTTCAAAATTCACTTCCACGCCACAGCTATAAAGATTTGCCATTAATACTGGTGTATTTTTAACCTTTGAATATATCCTGTTTGACTTTATCAACAGTATGACTAAGAGATATCCACAGAATTTTATCCACATTTTGTTTTTAACTGTCTTACCTGAAAGTGTGAACAGTGTGCCTGAACTCTAGAAAACATACAATATCATGCAATAACATGTATAGAAAACATAAACAAGCACTCATTTTTAGCTGCTAGTAATCTGACTATTTACCACATTTAAATTAGAGACGTTGCTAAAATGGTTTTACAGTACCATGCATTACGGTATAGTATATTTAAATTCCATTATATATTGAATTGTACATAATTCTGTATATTTCATTGTTGTTCCATTTACATTTTGCATTCCATAAATTGCATAAAGTATGGAAAAACTGTATATTCCATGGGAAATTTTATTTCTGATTCCCAAGATATAGTGCACCATATGTCCTTTTCCTCAATTTCTGTTTGCCTGTTCCAAAATGTGTGCCCAAAACTATATTACTAAAGTTACACTGTTCTATAAAAATATTGATATAATTAAGGGAAAGCTGAGGTAAAAGAGCCCAGGAAAAGGTGAGGTACAAATGTACAAACCTTCTAATTTTCCTTTCTGATATCTGAAAATTGAGCAAAATGCTTACATATGAACAGTGCAAAGATCTGTGAGCAAGCAGCTCTAATTCTCAATTGTACATTGAAACAGTTCACTGTGACAGTCTTACCCTGTGAAATGTGCACTGATAATACAAGCAAGCCCATCAATCATCTCTTGCTTTTGTTCTTCTGAAGTTTTATGACCTTCTGCGGGCCAATCACCTTCCATTCAAGAGCAGTGGGTGGCTGATAAAAGCAGAAACATCAGAGCAGTACGACTCAGAAGAGGGCTGCATTCACTGCCTGATCCAAAAAACACATTGCAGCCATAGCAGCCACACTTTCTGGGAATTCATCAAGCTTGCAAACTTAGAAACAGTCGCTAAAGGTAAGCTTGTTCACTGATTTTATTTTATTTTTTAAATATGTGCTGTTATCATTTGTCACCCCTTTTTAAAAGACAAATGATTACAAGGTGAGTCACTGGACCTTTATGCAATGGAGAGTTGCATAATGGTGCAATTGAATCGACACTGCTGGAGAAAAGGTTAGAAACAGATTGTGACTAGATGGTACCAAAAAAGGAACAAAGAGAACAAACTGACAAGAAAAAGAAGACTATGAAAAATGTTACAGCTTTTGGGTGGCAGAAAAACAACGTCAGCTTAAAAACTGCACATTTCAGTTGGAGGAAGATTGTGGGGTAGTTAAATCCCAGCTAACAGAATTTTGTTATAAGAACGTTCTCTAAATATTCAGTGTTGGTTCTGGGAATGTAAAAAACGTCCAGTTTTCTTGACGTTAGAGGAACGTTTTTATAAGCTATAATGTTCCTCAAACGTTCTTTCAACTTAATTTTGATCTAAAATTCAACATTCTAGGAACGTTGATTTGTAACATTCCAAGAACATGAAAATGTTCAGTTTCCTTAATGTTAGTAGAATGTTATTTGAAGGTTTGTATGATGTTCCTGAAACATTCTTTCAATCATTCAAACACCTGCTGTGAACAAGCACTGAAAGAAAGAGAAATAAAAACACAAACTACAACTTTCTTCAGCCACAGCCTTAGATGAACTGAAGATAAAAGACATTAAATCTCTGAAGATCTGATTAAACAACTCCACAAACAGCATTACCAGCTTCACTTATTACTAACCAGACTGACTTTATTTCTATCACACGTCTACAGAAGTTCCTATTGAGAATTAACAGAAGTTTAGATGTTTCGTTTGAGGTCAACATCATGGAGGTTGGTGGTTGCTTTAGTTGAGCTCTTGACCCCTGACTATTGTAGAGATGCTTCTTTATCAGCAATCGCATGTTTTCAGAAAACACTTTTGCATCGATAAGGAAAATCAACATGTCTGTTTTAATAACAGAATTTTTATCACATTTTTTAGTTCATTATTTCCTTTTCACATAACAGTTCAATACCAAAAGTATTAATTACAAAAAAGCAGTTGATTAAACCACTTTAATGCAGTTGTTTGTCTGTCTTTATCAATGCAGAAATGTTTTCTGAAAACATGCGATTGCTGATAAAGAAACAACTCTATAATAGACAGGGGTCAAGAGCTCAACTAAAGCAACCACCAATCTCCATGATGGTGACCTCAAACGAAACATCTAAACTTCTGTTAATTCTCAATAAGAGCTTCTGTAGACGTGTGACAGAAATAAAGTCAGTCTGGTTAGTAATAAGTGAAGCTGGTAATGCTGTTTGTGGAGTTGTTTAATCAGATCTTCAGAGATTTAATGTCTTTTATCTTCAGTTCATCTAAGGCTGGCTGAAGAAAGTTAGTTTGTGTTCTTATTTCTCTTTCTTTCAGTGCTTGTTCACAGCAGGTGTTTGAATGATTGAAAGAATGTTTCAGGAACATCATACAAACCTTTAAATAACATTCTACTAACATTAAGGAAACTGAACATTTTCATGTTCTTGGAATGTTACAAATCAACGTTCCTAGAATGTTGAATTTTAGATCAAAATTAAGTTGAAAGAACGTTTGAGGAACATTATAGCTTATAAAAACGTTCCTCTAACTTTAAGAAAACTGGACGTTTTTTACGTTCCCAGAACCAACACTGAATATTTAGAGAACGTTCTTATAACAAAATTCTGTTAGCTGGGGAAAAGCATGTTGGTTTAACTGTTTCTCATCTTTGTTCTCATCTTAGTCCTTAGTCCTAGGATGCTTCCTCTCAGTGTCCAAGCAGGAAGCTGAGAGGAAGAGAGAGGTGTTGGCTCATGCCACTCTTGTATCTTTATTACAATAATTTGGTTCAGATTATCTGTACAAAGGACATACCGATTCAAGGGGAAATTTTTGAAATACAAACCTATCTATATTTATAGATAGATAGACAAACTTATCTATATCTATAGATAGATAGATAGATAGATAGAATAAAAGACAGACTGAAAGATCAATAGGGCAATAGACAGACAGAATGATAGAACAATAGATCTTTCGGCCTGTCTTTTATTCCATCTAACGAACGATAGATAGAACGATAGATTAAACGATAGAATGATAAAATGAACAATAGAACCAACAATAGAACCAACGATAGATAGATAAAATGAAAGACAGACCAAAATATCAATAGAGCAATAGACAGACAGAACGATAGAACGATAGATAGATAGATGGAACGATATAGATGATAGATAGATCAATAGAGCAATAGACAGACTTTAACGACAGAACGACAGAACAATAGATAGATAGATAGATAGATAGAGCAAGTTGGACAAGATCACCATTAAAAAACAATTGCTGATGAACCAGAAACATGAGATATTCTAAGAGTTGCTTGTTCATTTTGCAGGGGCCAAGATGTGGTTCTCCTGGATTCTGCTCCTGGCTTCTCTAGCAACGTCCTCCGCGTCGTCAAGAACTCGGGAATGGGCTCAACACGGAGCTCTGATGTTTGCCGATCTCACTCCCCGAGAGATGAACGCCGTGAGAGACTACCTCTACTCCTGCAGCGAGCTGGGCCTCACCTCGGCGCGAAACAAGTCCCTCAAGAAGAACAGCATCCTCCTTATGGAGTTGCATGTTCCCCGAAAACACGAGGCGCTCCGTGCGCTGGACAGAGGACAGGCGAAACCTTCACGGCAGGCGCGTGTTGTGGTGCAGTTCGGGAACCAGATGGAGCCGAACGTAACAGAGTTTGTCGTCGGCCCCCTGCCTTACCCGAAGTCCTACCAGTTGAAGACGTTCAAGGGTGACCAGCCCATCCGCTTCGAGTCGAGGCCGATCTCCTCTGTGGAGTACGAGCACCTGAATGGGGTTTTGGATAAAGTAGCAGCTAAAGCAAACAAGATTCTGCAGGAGAGCACTGGGTTTACTTACGGCAACTGCACTGATCGCTGCTTGACCTTCTCGGACATCGCGCCTCGTGGTTTAGGGCCAGGAGAGAGGCGGACATGGATCATGTTGCAGAAGTTTGTGGAGGGCTATTTCATCCACCCTGTGGGATTCGAGGTCCTTATTAACCACCAAGACCTGAATCACGAAAAGTGGACGGTGGAGAAGGTATGGTATAACGGACAGTATTTCGATAGTGTGGAAGAACTTGTAGAGAAGTATGAGAAAGGGACGATCACTAAACTCGAGCTGCCGAAGCATGACGAGGAGGATCTTTTCTCTACTTACATCCCCCGTGGACACATGAACACACGGACGGACATCCATGGAGCAAAGCTTGTCGAACCCCAAGGCCGCAGATTCCAGGTGGATGAGAACTTTGTGGAATATGCTGGATGGTCCTTTGCCTATCGGGTTCGCTCTTCGGCTGGGTTGCAGATCTTTGACCTTCGATTCAACGGGGAAAGAATTGCTTATGAAATCAGCCTGCAGGAAGCCATCGCCTTCTACTCTGGAGATACTCCGGCCGCCATGCAGACCAAATACATTGACGCCGGGTGGGCGATGGGCACCTCGGATTATGAATTGGCACCTGGGATCGACTGTCCAGAAATTGCTCATTTTGTAGACCTTTACCATTACTATGATACAGACAAACCTGTGCGTTACAGAAACGCTCTCTGCATCTTTGAAATGACCACAGCACTACCTTTGAGGAGACACTTCAATAACAACTTCCAAGGAGGCTTTAATTTCTACGGAGGCCTGGAAAACCACGTTCTGGTGATCAGAACCACATCGACTGTGTACAACTACGACTACATCTGGGACTTTGTCTTCTACCAGAATGGTGTAATGGAGTCTAGAGTGAGTGCGACTGGGTACATCCATGCAACATTCTTCACGGAAAATGGACTGAACTATGGAACCAGGGTTTACAACTATGTACTTGGCAACCTGCACACCCATCTAATTCACTACAAAGTGGATCTTGACATTGCAGGTGAGTTGTTATCAGAGTACAATCTGAAATCAGATAATCTGTTTTGGGAGCAAATTACAACACAATAGGAGGTGAATTGGAGTCGACTGCATAACGTGTTTCACTTAATTAAGACAATTTCTGCTCTGTCTTTTTCAACAGGGAGGGACAACAGCTTTGAAACCATTGATCTGAAATATGTTAACTTCACTAACCCCTGGAGCCCAGGACACTCCATTGTGCAATCAAAGCTGCATAGGACGCAGCATGAAACTGAACGCAGTGCTGCCTTCCGCTTTGGCAAGAAGTTTCCCAAATACCTGCACTTCTACAATCCCAATCAAAAAAACAAGTGGGGGCATAAGAAGGGCTACCGAATCCAGTATAACTCGCATGCTAACAGTGTTCTGCCCCGGGGCTGGAGGGAGGAAAATGGTATTACGTGGTCAAGGTGGGCAAACGTTTGTCTATTTTGCATTCTGTAGTGACTAGTTGAGCAAATCTTCATGATTTTGTTGATTGCAGATACCCATTGGCTGTAACCAGACACAAGGACAGTGAGGTCACCAGCAGTAGCATCTATACTCAGAATGACCCTTGGGAGCCTGTTGTTTCCTTTGAGAAATTCATTCGCAACAATGAAAACATTGTTAATCAGGTACACACTTGTAGAATTACTTGACCTCCAATTCCAAATGGACCTTGTGAACAGGTCCATTTGGAAAAAAAACAGGTCCTCAATGTGCACTAAAAAGTAGACACAAATACAACATAGTCAGCATTTACACAGGTGAGTAAATAAAATGTGATGACAAAAAAAAATAGTTCTAACTATAAAAATATTTGAATTGCATCTATTTAAATAATAAATATTAACAAGTTGCTTTACAGCATTAAGATATGCCAGAATATCAGATATTTAATCAGATGGCATTAGGAACAGGAAGTAATGTCATCAGAACAGCAAAAAACAAATATAAGTACTCTACTGAATTCAGTGTCAATAAACAACAAACGGCTCACTGATATCAGTCTTACTTTAGTATCAATATACTACTATAAGTTTTATTAATAATATTAATAATTTACTAATATTTTTATTAATATATTTTCCATTTTAATTTTTTTTATTATTTTAATATGTTCCTTGAGGTTCACTTATAATGTTAATAAAGTTTTTGCACAAGTTTCTTTGCAAACTCTCCATTACACTGTGCCTTGCTGACAAAATAAAATGCTCCGAACAACCATATAATCCTCCGACGTGATCCGAGATGCCATTAAAATAAACCATCCATTTGTTCCCGACGCTGGGATCCTTCGGAAGTACGTACAGAGACGCAAAAGAGCTGTTTAAACTGGACACGTCAAAGCGAGCATTCTTTCACTCTTCCATTTGTCCTGTTGTCGGCAGATGTAAGAAACTGAACGCACATCTGTATACTACATCAGTGTAGACAGCATCAATGATTATAATGGCTTCAGAAACCGAACGCACATCTGTATACTGTATCAGTGTAGACAGTGTCAGTGATTATAATGACTTCAGAAACTGAACACATCTGTATACTGTATCAGCGTAGACGGCGTCAGTGATTATAATGACTTCAGAAACTGAACGCACATCTGTATACTGTATCAGCGTAGACAGCGTCAGTCATTATAATGACTTCAGAAACCGAACGCACATCTGTATACTGTATCAGCGTAGACAGCGTCAGTCATTATAATGACTTCAGAAACCGAAGCGCACATCTGTATACTGTATCAGCGTGACGGCGTCAGTGATTATAATGACTTCAGAAACTGAACGCACATCTGTATACTGTATCAGCGTGAAGCGGCGTCAGTGATTATAATGACTTCAGAAACCGAGCACATCTGTATACTGTATCAGCGTGAACAGCGTCAGTCATTATAATGACTTCAGAAACCGAACGCACATCTGTATACTGTATCAGCGTAGACAGCGTCAGTGATTATAATGACTTCAGAAACCGAACGCACATCTGTATACTGTATCAGCGTAGACAGCGTCAGTCATTATAATGACTTCAGAAACCGAACGCACATCTGTATACTGTATCAGCGTAGACAGCGTCAGTCATTATAATGACTTCAGAAACTGAAGGCACAACTGTATACTGTATCAGCGTAGACAGCGTCAGTGATTATAATGACTTCAGAAACCGAACGCACATCTGTATACTGTATCAGCGTAGATGGCGTCAGTGATTATAATGACTTCAGAAACCGAATGCACATCTGTATAGCGTATCAGTGTAGACAGCGTCAATCATTTTAATGGCTTCAGAAACCGAACACACATCTGTATACTGTATCAGCGTAGACAGAGTCAGTGATGATAATGGCTTCAGAAACTGAACACATCTGTATACTGTATCAGTGTAGACAGCATCAGTGATTATAATGGCTTCAGAAACCGAACACATCTGTATACTGTATCAGCGTAGACAGCGTCAGTGATTATAATGGCTTCAGAAACTGAACACATCTGTATACTGTATCAGCGTAGACGGCGTCAGTGATTATAATGACTTCAGAAACTGAACGCACATCTGTATACTGTATCAGCGTAGACGGCGTCAGTCATTATAATGACTTCAGAAACCGAACGCACATCTGTATACTGTATCAACATAGACAGCGTCAGTGATTATAATGACTTCAGAAACCGACGCATCTGTATACTGTATCAGCGTGAACGGCGTCAGTGATTATAATGACTTCAGAAACCGAGCAGCACATCTGTATACTGTATCAGCGTGAACGGCGTCAGTGATTATAATGACTTCAGAAACCGAACGCACATCTGTATACTGTATCAGCGTGAACAGCGTCAGTCATTATAATGACTTCAGAAACTGAAGGCACAACTGTATACTGTATCAGCGTGACAGCGTCAGTGATTATAATGACTTCAGAAACCGAACGCACATCTGTATACTGTATCAGCGTAGATGGCGTCAGTGATTATAATGACTTCAGAAACCGAATGCACATCTGTATAGCGTATCAGTGTAGACAGCGTCAATCATTTTAATGGCTTCAGAAACCGAACACACATCTGTATACTGTATCAGCGTAGACAGAGTCAGTGATGATAATGGCTTCAGAAACTGAACACATCTGTATACTGTATCAGTGTAGACAGCATCAGTGATTATAATGGCTTCAGAAACTGAACACACATCTGTATACTGTTTCAGTGTAGACGGTGTCAGTGATTATAATGGCTTCTATTTGCATTTGACGTGACACTCACATCCAGTGTAGACAAATGTCAGCCGTTAAGTGACTGAACGGCAGTGGACGGGGCCTATGATGCGATGATGTATAACTATTCATTGATGTCCTGTTCTGGAGGTGGGCATATGCAAATATGTTTGCCCGTGTGACATCACAGGTCACCCAATATCAAAACAAGCCATTTTTGGAGCTTGATTAAATAAATGCTTTGTTTATTATGAGGAGGACATTTTAAGCTATGAAACTTGCAGGATGTTTTGATGGTACAAAGACCTCATATATATTAAAAGATCAAGACAAAACTGATTTATCATGTCATGACCCCAATTAATGAAACTGTTTTTAATAGTTTTAGTTTTAGTTGACGAAAATAATCCTGACTGGCAATAGGTAAATTACTAGATAAAGATATACAAGAATCTAAAATTATACATTTCTTTGCAGGATTTGGTTGCCTGGGTGACGGTGGGATTCTTACACATTCCTCATTCTGAAGACATTCCCAACACGGCGACTCCAGGAAACGCGGTGGGATTCTTCCTGCGTCCCTTCAACTTTTTTGACGAGGACCCCTCGCTTGCATCCCGCAGCACCGTCATAGTGCGACCAGATGAAAAGGGCCAGCCGAAGGTTCAGAGATGGACTCCAGAGGTCGTAGGTCACTGTGTCTCAGACAAGCCTTTCTTCTATAATGGCACTTACGCTGGTGTCTAGACAGAGACTGAGCTTTTTCGTGTCGTGTTGGTGTTTTTGTGCTGTATATAAAATTTAGAAAAAGCTCAGAATTTATGAATTTAAATGCTATTGGTGTCAAATATTTACAACCACAAAAACAGAGAGCACTTTTTCATTGCATCTGAACAAATGAACCTCAAATTCTTAAAATGTAATACTTATTAAAAACTGTATCTTAAATCTGACATTAAATATTTTCACAATTCAGAATGGCTTGTATCTTTTTCTGAATATAAACCTCACATATAAATGTCTTTTCAATTCATAATCAAAAGAAAAAATACAAAATTATATTTTGCATGAATTTAATATTGATATTTATAAATATTAGCTTAATTGCAATGAAAATAATATCGCAATGCAAAAAGTCTTAAAAAAGAGGCTTCATTTTTGTCTCGATCATTTTCAGGTATCAGTTATAATTGTTTCTAAATTTAGATAATTTAGGATCTTACTAATTTTTGTATTCAACATGGTGACGGTAATAAACATTTTCTTTGTTTCAAGGTTCAATAATGTTTCATGACGCTTCACAAGATTTCGTGAGATACACCTGCTGAAGTGTTTTTGTGCAATAATTTCATGTATTGAGAATACTGTGTGTTTATACTGGTTGTCATGGTAACCGCATTGTGAGATGAAGTGAGTACCCTTGAAATCCGTAAGTGAGAGGATGTATCCATGGACGGGGCTTATCAGCAGAGAACATCCAGGATTCAGGATGCCGTATCCGCGAGCTCATGGATCCAGCAGTCCTATATGGGCTGAGCATGAGCGGGAAACAGGCTCCTTACGCAAACAGCTCCATTCTGGAATCTCTCTGCAAACAGTCCATAATTCACCTGCAGGGTCTCCCATGGAAACCTACAAGAGACGGCTGAAGAAAAAGAGCTTCATTTGATACGCATGATCAAAATCTTACAATACAATAAGACTGATTATAATTATTTGTTTAAGTAGTTACTTATTTTTATTTTCAAAACCAGCCAGCATGGGAACTTTTTGCTTTTGAAAGAGGTAAAAATATTAATAAAATGAATAAAATATGGTAACACTTTATTTTAAGGGTCTAGAATAATGCATTAGTTAAGCATTAATTAATGATTAACTTGTTCTCAATTAAGCATTAGTTAAGCATGAACACACTAGTAATTAATGATTAACTTTACATTTCAAGGGTCCTGTATTACGCATTAGTTAAGTGTAAATAAATTAGCAATTACTCATTAACTTGTTTACAGTTATGCTTTAGAACACACTCAACATATAGTAAGGGCTTATTAGCCATTATTTACATTTCATTAACATTTGAAAGATATATATTTACGGTCTAAATAAACGAAAAATAAGCTATTAATTAACGATTAACTGAATGAACAGTAAGTGACTTTTAGCCATTATTTACCACCAAATTGGCCCTATATTATTTACGTGTAGTGATGTAATTATATTTCTGATTCACCATCTATTAAGTTAACTGAACAATAAGCTAGTAATTATGTTTAATTAGTGCTGGTTTTGCAGTTATAAATTGCTAAAATGTGTAATAAAGGCAATTCGACCCCCTATTCTAAAGTGAAAGTTATATTCTCAGTAATTATGGCACTTATTAAGTGATATTCAACTTTATTAACCAGAATAAGGCAATAATTAAGGCTAACTGCACCAATACAGTACTAATACAGGCAACCTGCCCCTTCTTTCTAGGTTCTTATTTACTCTGTCTATTGGTTTGTTTAGTAATCATTTTGTATTATACAGTTTCAGTAGAAAGTTGTACTATATAACATTTAGAAAAACATCTAATGCATTATATCAATTCTTCATTTTTTTTTCTTTCTTCACAACCAAAAGAATAAATCCTTTGCCCTAAGATGCAGAGAATCTGTATTTTTTCCGAATATCATGGAACAGCATTCCAAGAGGGCCATCTCTGTGTGCTTTTCCTCTCCAGTAGGCCCATTGAATAACATGGAGATTGTCTTTGAATGTTGCTGAATTCCTGTTCCCTCTCAGTCTCCAGACTTCACTTTTACAAGCTGCCCACAGTCTTTCAATGTGTTGTGTGTGAGCTCCTGTTGCTGGATCTACGAACCACAACTTTGAGACAGTTGTATGCTCGCCAGTGGTCACTTGCAATCGTGGTCCCACATTTCACATGCTTCTTAATGTGTGGAAGGAGTTGGAGTCGTGACCTTTTTTTCACAAGTTTTAAGACTGGTCTTCTGCGTTTTCCACGGATTCCCAGCGTTCCGAAAACCCAGGATGGTCGATTGTTTGACCATCCTTGTACTAAACACACACAGAAAGAGAGAGAGTAATGGAGTACTTTATCACTAATAAACAAACTGTCAAATGACTTTTATATATACAGTAGTTATGAGACATAATAACACTTACTTTTCTTTTGTGCCTAAATGTACTTTCATCAATTTCCACAAGTTCTCTGTTACCACCAAATTTTAAAGCACCCCTTTTTTCCAGACGGTCCATGGCTGATCTGCAAACTCTTCTCAACTTGTGAGCAAATTTTTTTAGTGTAGCAGAAGTACCACTGACCTCCTCTTTGATCATATCAAGTTGTCTGAGTCTCAAACCTTGGGCAAATCTAAATGAAAAAAAAAAAAAATATATATATATATATATATACAGTGGGTATATATATATATATATATACACACACAGTGGGTACGGAAAGTATTCAGACCCCCTTAAATTTTTCACTCTTTGTTATATTGCAGCCATTTGCTAAAATCATTTAAGTTCATTTTTTTCCTCATTAATGTACACACAGCACCCCATATGGACAGAAAAACACAGAGTTGTTGACATTTTTGCAGATTTATTAAAAAAGAAAAACTGAAATATCACATGGTCCTAAGTATTCAGACCCTTTGCTCAGTATTTAGTAGAAGCACCCTTTTGATCTAATACAGCCATGAGTCTTTTTGGGAAAGATGCAACAAGTTTTTCACACCTGGATTTGGGGATCCTCTGCCATTCCTCCTTGCAGATCCTCTCCAGTTCTGTCAGGTTGGATGGTAAATGTTGGTGGACAGCCATTTTTAGGTCTCTCCAGAGATGCTCAATTGGGTTTAAGTCAGGGCTCTGGCTGGGCCATTCAAGAACAGTCACGGAGTTGTTGTGAAGCCACTCCTTCGTTATTTTAGCTGTGTGCTTAGGGTCATTGTCTTGTTGGAAGGTAAACCTTCGGCCCAGTCTGAGGTCCTGAGCACTCTGGAGAAGGTTTTTGTCCAGGATATCCCTGTACTCGGCCGCATTCATCTTTCCCTCGATTGCAACCAGTCGTCCTGTCCCTGCAGCTGAAAAACACCCCCACAGCATGATGCTGCCACCACCATGCTTCACTGTTGGGACTGTATTGGACAGGTGATGAGCAGTGCCTGGTTTTCTCCACACATTACGCTTAGAATTAAGGCCAAAAAAGTTCTATCTTGGTCTCATCAGACCAGAGAATCTTATTTCTCACCATCTTGGAGTCCTTCAGGTGTTTTTTCATGTGTCTTGCACTGAGGAGAGGCTTCCGTCACTCTGCCATAAAGCCCCGACTGGTGGAGGGCTGCAGTGATGGTTGACTTTCTACAGTTTTCTCCCATCTCTCGACTGCATCTCTGGAGCTCAGCCACAGTGATCTTTGGGTTCTTCTTTACCTCTCTCACCAAGGCTCTTCTCCCCCGATAGCTCAGTTTGGCCGGACGGCCAGCTCTAGGAAGGGTTCTGGTCGTCCCAAACGTCTTCCATTTAAGGATTATGGAGGCCACTGTGCTCTTAGGAACCTTAAGTGCAGCAGAAATTTTTTTGTAACCTTGGCCAGATCTGTGCCTTGCCACAATTCTGTCTCTGAGCTCTTCAGGCAGTTCCTTTGACCTCATGATTCTCATTTGCTCTGACATGCACTGTGAGCTGTAAGGTCTTATATAGACAGATGTGTGGCTTTCCTAATCAAGTCCAGTCAGTATAATCAAACACAGCTGGACTCAAATGAAGGTGTAGAACCATCTCAAGGATGATCAGAAGAAATGGACAGCACCCGAGTTAAATATATGAGTGTCACAGCAAAGGGTCTGAATACTCAGGACCATGTGATATTTCAGTTTTTCTTTTTTAATAAATCTGCAAAAATGTCAACAATTCTGTGTTTTTCTGTCAATATGGGGTGCTGTGTGTACATTAATGAGGAAAAAAAATGAACTTAAATGATTTTAGCAAATGGCTGCAATATAACAAAGAGTGAAAAATTTAAGGGGGTCTGAATACTTTCCGTACCCACTGTATATATATATAAGAAATTTACAAACAATACGACAAATACGATAGAGATACAAATTAAATAAACCTGTTTTTCAAATACAGTAGGTTTATTTACCATATTTTGTTGTTTGATTAACATTAATGACAAATATTTAATTAGGCTACTGTCCCTTTAACAGTTCATGCTAGTATTATTGTGTGTTTACCATGGTTACTAGTTTTTGTAACCTTAAATACCACTTTATTTTCACTATCTGTGCTATTTTCTATATTTATAATGCCTGTGATGGCTCATACCAACTTTCTAACTTTATTGTATGATGAAAAACTAATTTGGGACTGCTATTTAATAACCTCACGTTACACTGTTTATTCATCAGTGATATTCTTACATTTTATATGTAACTAAATTGGGACCAGTGTGTGTCAACCATTTGAGGAATAAATTTGAGGAATAAATTTTGGTTTATCTGATTCTTCTAAAGTGGACATATCAATAAGACTTTCTTTTTCTATATAACTGTTTGTCTAGATTTTACAGTGTATGTTAAAGAGGTCTGTACTAGCGATGGAACAGGACTGCGATGGAGCGGTAAAGCCGCCTTATATAGGGATTCCATTCTTTAAATTCACCATGGCAACAGCCTGAATCCTTACAAAACAACAAGTTCTGTTTGTGAGGGTCTGGTGGATTTCTCTCTAAACACACTCATTTATCATAATGATAGTGTGCAGGGTCAATGACACTTTAATATTTTGTATTACAGACAATTCTAGAAAAGTGATACATTTCACTAACTACACACATACTGTATTCATATTAGTTTAACTTTCACAACCTGCAAGGGATTGTTGAATTGAGTTAGTAAACACTGACACCTAGGGGCCATGTGAGAATATTGCTGTCTGAAAATGTTCACTGATTTACTAACAGTTTTGTCACATGTGTACTTTATCCTTCATATATCATACTTGGGGGGAAGTAATAACATTAACCATCACAATAACTTTATGGTTTCATCGATATAGGCCTATGCTAATTCAATAAATATTCATTGTATTATCGTCATCCTTAAAAGAGTAAAACAAAAACTGCCAACAGGAATAAAACATTTTAACAAGTGTACATCACTGTATTCATTATTTTGCGCTCAGACAAAATATGACAATGATTCAGACAGCCGTTAAGATCAGATGAATTAGCAGATATTTTGGATTCATTCACTAAATCATCATGTATTTTGTGTACAGTCTTGTTATGAAAGCAAACACTTGGCCTTGAGCAGAGTTAAAGGGTTAGTTCACCCAAAAATGAAAATTCTGTCATCATTTACTCACCCATATGTCGTTCCAAACTTGTAAGACTTTCGTTGATCTTCGGAACACAAATGACTCAAGGATGTTATACGTTTTCGAGGCCTTTGAGTTCAAAGGTTTTAATCGTCAAACAAACTTGAATTGTTTTATATTCCAAAACTGAAATAGGCACTTTGACTGATAATTAATCACAGTTTCCTTTCTGTTTGTGTATTCATTTTCATAATTTGCTTCTAGTAATACATATTCATACAATAAAATATGTTGTTTCAACTTCATAATCACAAAACAAAACAAAACAAAAACTCTAAAATCCATAAGACAGCTTACAAACTTGTGGACTTCATGCTGTAAAAAAAAAAAATGAATACGGAGAAAATTATTCAGTAGCATTCTTGTTTTATCTCATTGGCAGCTGGACAATATGCAACCTACATACTGCCATTTTGGCTCATGGTTTGGCTCATTTGCTAATGTTATTTTTTGAGCCAATCACCTGAGATGAGTTGCAAGAAAATGGCATCATGTCAACAATGATTGGCTCATAACTCCACAGAACATAATTCAGCATATATACATACTACTTTTAAATGGCAGAAAAATTACATAATTCTGTTTTTGCAGAAATCAAAGTTATTTCAGAGTTTTAAGTCGTCTTTCCTTGCCATCTCCAAATAATTTTCACAATTAGAATGTGTAACCTTTGAGAAGGGAACGAGATGCTGCTTCGGAACGACACTTTGGGAAATGCCTCTAGGGTGACAGCATCTGAAGTACATATTGAAATAGTCCAACGTCACACCGGCACACAACAGTGTTAGCTTCTGATAGGTCGAAGCAAGTCATTCTCAGGCACTCAGGAGGTGTGGCAAGGGGACGCAGCTTCTCGTTTTCTTCTCAGGGAACAAGGGTTACAGTCGTAACCCGAGACGTTCCCTTTCGAGGGAACTTGCGCTGCATCGGAACGACACTTAGAGGAACGAAATACCCACTGCGCCACACCAGCTAGAGTCTACCCTGGTGTGAAGCTTGTCAGGCACAACTCAGGACAAGATGACTTGAGAACCCGGCGTGGAGTGCAGATCCAAGCTGTAATATCTTATGCAAGTGTGCGCATCTTATGAAAGCCAGCTGCATCACAGATGCAGACCTCTTGAAGGGAAGCCCCTGATAACAGGGTCTTGGAGGATGCCACTCCTCTAGTTGAGTGGGCAAATTGTGCACCTCATATGCTTAAGAAATAGCCTCCACAATGTTTAGAGGCAGGGGAACCCTTCTTAAGTGACCCAAAGCACACAAGTAGCTGGTCTGACTTCCTCCAACCTGAGGACCTACGTACGTAGGCCTCCAAGGCTTCTAACAGGACATAATAAATGTAGCTTCTTATGATCACCCGACACATGTGGTGGAGGATGAAAAGCCTGCAGAATAACAGACCATGCCACATTCAATGGCACCTTGGGCACGTAGCCCGGCCTAGGGTGGAGAATGGCCTTGACCCTCCCAAGAGCGAACTCGAGGCTAGAGGGAGCAACAGAAAGAGCCTGCAGGTCCCCAACTCTTGTAACGGACGTAATAGCCAGCAGGAAGGCCACTTTGAAAGAGAGAAACTTCTCCGCCACCTTGTTAATGGGTTCGAAGGGTGCCAGGGATAACCCTTCAAGAACCACTGCCAGGTCCCAAACAAGAACCCTGGCTTAGACAACAGGCCTCATCCTCCGAGCGCCACGAAGGAAATTAACAATAAATGGGTGTTTTCCCAGAGGGCCATCGCTAAAAGGTGTGTGGAAGGCAGCTATGGCCGCCACACAGACCTTTAGCGTGGACGGGGAAAGACAATCAGAGAAATGGCTCTGAAGGAACTCCAGCACTGAAGCAACTGGGCAGAAACTGGGTCCAACTGTCGTTCTCTTCACCATAAAGCAAACACATTCCACTTTAGGGCATAAAGTTTCCTTGTGGAGGGAGCTCTAAAGTTTATAATAGTCTCAACAACCTCGGTTGAGTGACCAGTGCTCAGAAGCTGGTCCCCCTCAGGGTTTAGACCCCTGGATTAGACCCCCGGCTTGCGACAGCAGGTCTTACATTTACATTTACATTTATTCATTTGGCAGACGCTTTTATCCAAAGCGACTTACAAGTGAGGAATACAGTAAGCGAGTCATCATGACGAGGCAAATAGGGACAAGAAGTGCTCACAATACAAGTTTTAGGCAGTGCTCAGAGTATCATAAGCTACAATAGAGAGAGATTAAAGGAAGTGAAGGAAGCAAAGAAATGTAGGATAGAAGGATAGAAAGGTATAGAATTTTTTTTTTTTTTTTTTTTTTTTTTTAAGATGAGGATAAGTGCTCACGAAAGAGATGAGTTTTCAGCTGTCTTTTGAATATTGCCAGGGATTCTGCATTGCGGAAGAAGGCAGGAAGATCATTCCACCAGCGAGGGACAGTGAACGAGAATGTCCTGGAGAGTGATTTCGTGCCTCTCTGTGATGGTACCACGAGCCTTCGCTCCTTTAATGAGCGTAGGCTTCTGGTCGGAGTGTAGACTCGTAAGAGTGAGTGGAAGTAGGAGGGTGCTGAGCCTGTGGTAGATCTGTAAGCAAGCGTCAACGCCTTGAATTTGATGCGAGCAGCAAGTGGTAGCCAGTGCAGAGAGATGAAGAGAGGCGTGACGTGGGCTCTTTTGGGCTCGTTAAAGACGAGACGTGCTGCAGCGTTCTGAATCATTTGAAGAGGCTTGATTGTGCATGATGGCAGTCCAGCCAGAAGAGCATTGCAGTAATCAAGCCTAGAAATGACCAGGGCCTGGACAAGGAGTTGTGTTGCATGTTCTGTTAGAAAGGGCCTGATTTTCCTGATGTTGTATAGTGCAAATCTGCATGACCGAGCTGTCTTTGCAATGTGGTCTTTGAAGGTCAGTTGGTCATCAAGGATTACTCCAAGATTTCTGGCCGAATTTGATGGGGTAATTGAGGATGTACCTAGCTGGATGCTGAAATCATGATTTAGAGTCGAATTGGCAGGGAAGACGAGAAGCTCAGTCTTAGCCAGGTTGAGCTGCAGATGATGTTCTTTCATCCATGCCGAGATGTCCGCCAGACAGCTTGAGATTCGTGTAGGTACTGTGGGATCATCTGGTTGGAATGAAAGGAAGAGTTGTGTGTCATCAGCATAGCAATGGTAGGAGAAACCATGTGCCTGTATGATGGGACCAAGTGATGTAGTGTAAATGGAGAAGAGGAGGGGTCCAAGAACTGAACCCTGAGGAACCCCCCGTGGTCAGTTGATGAGCTTCCGGATACCTCCCCTCTCCAGGCAACCCTGAAAGACCTTCCTGTGAGATAGGATTCAAACCAGTGAAGTGGAGTACCTGTGATGCCCAGTGATGAGAGGGTGGACAGGAGGATCTGATGATTCACCGTGTCAAAGGCAGCAGATAGATCGAGCAGAATGAGAACTGATGATTTGGAATCAGCCTTTGCAATCCGCAAGGATTCAGTGACCGACAGTAGTGCAGTCTCGGTTGAGTGGCCACTCTTGAAACCAGATTGATTGACATCCAATTGATTGCTCTGTGAGAGGAAAGATGACACCTAGTTGAAAACAACTCGTTCAAGTGTTTTTGCTATTAATGGTAGGAGAGAAACAGGTCTGTAGCTGTCTACAAGTGACGTGTTTAATGTGGGTTTTTTAAGCAGTGGGGTTACCCGAGCCTGCTTGAATGTGTTAGGGAAAGTGCCAGTGTGGAGAGATGTGTTGATAATGTGTGTAAGTGCTGGTGCAATTGTAGGAGCGATGGCTTGTAGAAGGTGTGAGGGGATGGGATCAAGAGGGCAGGTGGTGGGATGGCTGGAGAGAAGGAGTTTGGATACTTCTGTCTCTGTGAGGAGAGAATGAAGAGAGGTGTGTGGCTGTGTATGTGGATGGTCTGAGTTCCTGTGTGTGTGGAGCGGAGAACTGACTGCTGATTGTAGTGGTTTTGTTAGTGAAAAAATTAGCAAAATTATCAGCAGTTAGGGAGGAGGTGGGTGGTGGTGGAGGGGGACAGAGGAGAGAGTTGAATGTTTTGAAAAGAGAGCGTGTGTTTGAAGCGCTGTTGATTTTGTTGTGGAAATAGGAAGATTTAGCAGCATGAATTTCAGCCGAAAAGGATGAGAGCAGGGATTGATAGCTACCTAGGTCAGATTGGTCTTTTGATTTGTGCCATTTCCTCTCTGCAACCCTGAGTTTGGTCCGTGTTCACGAAGAACATCAGATAACCAGGGATTAGAGGGAGTGGCACGTGCAGGCCTGGATGACAGAGGACAAATGCTATCTAGAGATGAAGTTAAGGTGGAACATAGAGTGTCAGTTGCTGTATTCACATCCAGAGATGAGAATTGTGTGGGTGAGGGAAGGGAGGATGATACAGCAGAGGAAAGATGAGAAGAAGAAAGAGAGCGCAGGTTTCGTCTAAAGGTAACTGGTAGAGGGGTTGGTGGTGAACAAATAGGGAGTTGTAGACTAAAAGTGATGAAGAAATGATCGGAAATGTGCAGAGGTTTTACCAAAATGTTGTCAGTGATGCAGTTGCGTGTGTAAATGAGGTCAAGTTGGTTGCCAGATTTGTGTGTACTTGTGGTGATGAGCCGATTGAGATCAAATGAGGCTATAAGAGAAAGGAAGTCTGAAGCATAAGGCTTCTCTAGATGAATGTTGAAATCGCCAAAGACTACAAGTGGGCTACCATCCTCTGGGAATGAGGACAGCAGCATGTCCAGTTCCTCTACAAAGGTACCCAGTTGGCCTGGAGGGTGATAAATTACCACGATATGAATTTTGACAGGAATTGAGATTGTAATAGCATGAAACTCAAATGAATTGTAGTTGCAAAGAGAGGAATGAGTCGAGTATTTCCAATTGTCAGAAATGAGAAGACCTGTGCCCCCACCCCTCCCAGACTGGCGAGGGGTATGAGAGAAAGTGAAGTTGTTAGAGAGAGCAGCAGGGGTTGCTGAGTCCTCTGGACGAATCCAGGTCTCAGTCAAGCCCAAAATATTGAGAGTAGAATTAGTAGCAAAGGCTGCAGACTGACAATTCCATAGCCCCACAGAGACAGAGAGAGGAGTATTAGTATTAGAAGATGAGTAGATAGGACGCAGGTTAAAAGCATTGCGCTGCCTTTTGCGTGGGTTAGTGGAGCGTTGCCGAGAGACAACAGGAATGTATTGAAAGCACATGCTGAGGAAGAAGGAACGGAAAAGTGTGAAAGAAAGGGAAAGGAAGATACTTAAGTGCCTACCGGTGTCGTTGCTCGGTGGAGTCGCACAGGTAGAGTCGCAGGTCTTCGGTCTGAACACGAAGAGGCTGAACACAACGGCTGAACACTCCCGCTGACGCTTCCGCGACAGCGCGCATACACACAATAAATATGCTGCTTATTAACACGTGATTGAAAACAGCTAAGCCCGCCTTGAAAATTAGCACAGCAAAAGCCTAAAGGCCGTGAATGGCTAAAAATCGAAACTAAGTGCGACTACGAGCAATAACACCAATAAAACTCTGCAAACGCAGCTGTTATTCTAAACGAGTACAATTAAAATACAAATATAGTCAAGGTAGAAAATAGGACAAGCACAGATTTGAAATTAATCCTTCCTAGCAGCAAATAATAAACAAAGCAACAGACCCAGAACAGATATTCAGTAAAGCACTTACGCGTTCCTGCCGTTACCACTGTCAGCTCGCTACTCTTGTCTGATGGGGATCTCCCAAGGGGTCCCTGCTAGGAGCGCAATGATGTCTGAGAACCAGACTCGGGCTGGCCAGTACGCGGCTACTAAGAGTAGACTGACCCCGTCCCAGCGGACCCTCTCTAGAGCAGAGCGATCGGGGGAAATGCTTAAAGGTGCCGCCTCGGCCACATCTGAACCATGGCATCCAGCCCCAGGGGAGCTGGATGCGAGAGGGAGAACCAAAGCGGGCAGTGGGTGTTCTCGTGGGAGGTGAACAAATCCACTTCCGCTTGGCCAAACCTCCTCCAAATCAGCTCCACCGTGTCGGGCTGACAAGACACTCCCAACACAGGACCCTGGGACAGGAACCATGATTTCTTCCACATAGCCAAAGAACGAAGGCATCTGCGCATTACTTTGATCATGCGAAATGATCCTGGTCCTGAGCCACCACTGCAGAGGTCTCATGTACAGCAGGCCAAAAGGTATTATGTTGGACGCTGCTGCCAGAAGCCCCAGGACTCTATGACAGTGATGGCTTGGCATAGCTTGATGTTGGTGACTGTAGTCAAGATGGTCTCTATACGAGCAGGAGACAACTGTGCCTGCATCGTAACACAGTCCCACACCACCCCCAGAAACATAGTTCTCTGCTGGGAGACAGTGAGCTTTTCTTGACGTTTAGTCTCAACCCCAAGCACCTTATATGGTTAAGAACGACATCTTGATGCCGAACTGTCATCTTCTCAGACTGAGCTAGAAATGGTAAATTGCTAGCAAATTGTGGCGCTCTACGTGTTTAGCGGAAATGTCTTGAATGAAGAACATTTGGTGTTGGATAAAAATATTAAGAGGAAGATCATTATCATAAATGCCCATGAGCGGGTGTTGTTGTGTAGACTACTACAGCCCCGGTGTTTTGATGCACCGCACGCTTTAACTGTCCGGATGAAAGCAGAACTGTGGTGACCCCTGATGCACACTGAAACATTAGAAAAGACTACAACAAAATGTTTAATGTCTTTTGTCTTTATTGTGTGACAGACATTACTCATGTGACCAGACCCACCACAAGATCTATAAACCATAATGAAATGCAAAGCAATTTTAACAGAGATAAATTGAGACATATTGAAAATATTGAGAAATATTCCTAACATCAACTCACTAAAGTATATGTATGTGGAACTGTAATTGAAAGTGCAAGAGCAGTTGTAAAGATTACAAAGCATTACAAAAATGACAAGATAAGCTGTATGCATTAATATGTGTATGCCTTATAAAGAGCATTGTAAATTGTGAAAGAAGCATCAGATCTCTGTATGTCACGCAGTGATCGCTTTGGCCGAGCCCTGAGGATTGATCTTCTTCAGCTTCTCCATGACAGACTTGTACTGCTTATTTCTTTCATCCTCTGAGAGTGAAGACGGATTGATCTCCAGGAATTTATATGCGTCCTTAGACTGAACGCTGAAGATGCCCTGTGCTCTCTGACAGCACGCACCAAATCTCTTCCAGTACTGAAAGATTGAAGACACACCAGCATTAATCACAATACATTTACTGTAATACAGTGACATAAAATCATGTTGGCCAAAATCACTCACTATTCCCTGCATCTGTAAAAAGTCATGGCAAAATAATTTTTTGCATTTAACTGGTAAAAAATGTAATAAAAAAAATTAACCAATTTCAACTTCAATAGTGATCTGCATGAATCAGTTATTTATATTAACAGTGCAATATTCCATTAAAAAAAAAAAAAAAAAAAAAAATGATTTCAGGGTGACTTTAAAGGGTTAAAATGAAAATTTGGCGAAAATGTTCACTACATGGGGAAGGAGTGAATGAAAATGTGGTCACTGATGTCACATATACTGTATGTAACTTATCTTGGAAATCATAATAATTACATTTTAACAATACATGTTTTGTCAGCTTTGACAGTTGTAAGATAAAATAAATACATGTACAAGTGATTAGACACTTATTAGATGTCTATGTTTGAGTTTACAACGTTCTCCGCTTTGGATTCTGGAAAATATAGCGTCAGTTGTACACTATTAATCAGAGTGCATTATGGGCAGACTCAGAGAATATTAATGAAAGGCATAATCAACTTTCACCACAAACATTCGCTCAGCATCTAACTAACCTTTCCTGCTATGTCAATGGAGTTCAGGAACTCATCCTTCATGTCACACATTTCAATCAGATCCTCCCCAACAAAGGTCTTCTCTTTCAGTGTGTCCAGCGTAACACCCACTTTCTCCCAGAACTTTTTAAGATCAACCAAAATTTGGCGGATTTGATCAAGACACCGTTGGACTTCCTTCAGGTGGACGGGACTGGAGTATCGCACCTGGACAAACAACATACAACAGATTCTGATTTATGAGAGATCCTTGGGAGCCTTCAGGCTGTGATGAACATGTAAACAGCATGATGATTTAAAAACACAGAGAGTCTCTCACCCAGTTGTATTTTGGAATTGGCCAACTTCAGCTGAAGATCAGTCTGTTGGACTTTGATGTTCCACTCTTTGTTTCGCAGATTGTTCTTTTCAGAGTTGAGATTGGACAGTTCGGTTTGTTTAGCTGCAATACCAGGCATGTTCGAAGCATCTTGGTGGCATGCAAAAAATGGAACAAAAGCCCTGAGAAACCAGGAACATTGTTTTCGTTGGTCATATTGCCTGACTTGATTCTGTAGTTCGTTGTTTTTGTTTTGATATTTTCTCTCAATTTCCTCCATATTTTTGACATTGGTTCTCAGCTCTATTTCAAGATTGGCCAAAGCTTCCTCCAGACCCTTCATCTCGTCAGAGTGTTTCGTTAGTTTTTCTTCGGTCTCTTTCTGTTCTTGATACACATCACTGGTGCATGTTTTCACATTTCGGGTTTGTTGGTCATACCTGAAAAATAGGGTGCATTTACAATGATATGATCTGGAACACAGACACTGAACAATCTTAAAGAGGACATATTATGCCTTTTTACAGTCTTGACTTTGTGTTTGTTCTCTACTAGAGTAGGTCTTCATGCTTGAATGTTCAAAAAACATTATTTTTAACATCATTTGACATTGTTGTGGCACTTCTCTCTATGAAGCCCCTCCTTCTGAAAAGCTCAGTGGCTCTGATTGGTCAGCTGGAGCAGTGTGTTGTGAAGTTTTTTGAACGTTTTTGGGAAATGTCCCGCCCCTTGCCATAACCGCCAGTTTCACATGACAACAACACGCTACTAACGCAACTCAACCAGGCTCCACCCACCGGGTGGGATTTATTTAAATGAGGAATATCTCTGAGGAGAATCTCAAGACTACAAAGGAGGCGTTTAATGAACTTTGCACTTCTGTAGTTTGTCTCACAACACTCTCCAACAGCAAAATGCTACTTTTAATTCTTTTAAGTCTAATTCCTAGTCAGAATACAAAATCATAGTTTTAAATATCATTTGTGATTGCATTTTCTCAATCAATAACATTAGAGCGTCAGCACTAGGAACGCCAACAGGCGTCTTCACAGTAGAGAGACTAGCGACTGGCGGTGTGAACAGGGGTTAAGAAAGTTTGTTTGTCACCTCTGCACAATGTCATCCACAGATTTAATGATGTCATTGATCCATGTTTTGGCTTTCTCCAGGTATTTCACAGCCAGATCGGATTTATTCTTCAGAACAGCATTCTTCAGCATCGGGAACAGCGAGGAGACCAGGTTGGAACTCGTGCCAACACACTACAAGAAAACATAAATTAACCACAAGGATAAGTTTAAAAGAACTGTAAAAAACAATGGCCCAGTGCACTAGTATCTATGGAAGCTTGCTTTCAAATCAGAATAAAAATGTAAGTACTTGCAACTTCTTAAACACACAATTTTGACTTTTTTTTTTTTTCTAGAAATTGTGAGTTTAAATCTCACAAGTCTGTTTTTTTTTCTCTTAAATTTTAATACCTGACTGCATACACAAAAAGAATTTTGAGAAAAAGCCGCAATCACCTTTTCTAAATTTTCTTATTTCACTTAATTACGAAAGATGAAACATTACTTCACAATTTCAGAAGCATCTAAACTGGATTTGTTTTTTTTGTTTTTTTCACAATACTTGTATGTCAAAATTAACAGCATGGCGTTGAAACGACATGAGGGTGAGTAAATAAAGACAGAATTTACATTTTACGACATGTAAAGCAGAACATGATGAATTAGTCTCACCTTCAGCAGAACAGCCTCAGAGGATCCGAACAGCAGTTGTGTTTCAATAGCTTGGTCTCTGATCATACGCTCCAGCTTTGGGAAGCCTCCCAGACACAAGAATGACAGATTATAGAGGAGAGCCGTTCGCTCCGCAGATGGAAGAAGCTGCTGGATGAACTCTGGACTCCATGTGGATTCACTGATGGCAACCTGAGAATCATCTGATGAGATACAAACCAAACATTAGTGATGTTCAACAACCTCGGATTCAATCATGTGTGAAATGTGTCATTTATTTTTATATGTGCCAGCCTTGGTTCCTCTCAGTGTTTCTTGCTCAAATAACATTAAAGAGGTGTGTGAACTCGCAAGTATGATGTCAGAATAAATAGATAAATAAATAATTTTTCAACACTTTTTGAGCAAACTTTATTTTGAAGTTCAAAGTTTGAGTTCCAGAGGAATTTATGTCACTGTTACACCGGTTCACCCAGAAAAGTTTCATAATTGGTAAGTACATGCTTTTTCTCTTTTTCTCCAGTGTGCTGACTGCTGAGGTGTGCCTTAATGAAACTGTGTTTGTTTACTGATTCAGTCCTAAAATGCAGCATATTGCAAAAAGGTATTTGCTGAAAGAAACGTTTTTTTGGGTTCGGGCCGTGTTTGGTCTTAAAATGAAACAGTACCAGTCGGGTTTGATTAAACAATCTTGGGTACGGGCTGTGTTCATGGTTAAAAATTAACCATGATTTGTTTTATTAATTACGGAGCCCCGCACAATGTGCACATGACATGCAAGAAAAAAAATTAAATCATGCGCACGATTTAGTAATTCGTTCCCTCGATTTATAAATCACGTGCATGATTTATAAATCGAGGGAACGAAATAGTAAATCGTGCGCACGATTTAGCCTACTATTTTTTTTCTTGCATGTCATGTCCAGGGCTCCGTAATTAATCAACATTTACATTACATTTTGGCAAATCTGCTGTAACTCATTCAGTTGGGAGTTCACATATCTAAGTGCAATGCACTTTCATTAACATTTTGAGAATTTTAGTAGGGTGAACTTGTTTTACTTAGTAAATATGACTGTTAGTTTTTTACATTGATGGATTCATATCACAGTATGCATGCAGTCTGTTGCATTTACACTATAAAAAACTTGCTGGTTATCCTTGCTGTATCGAAGATCAATTTTGAGGTCTCGACTTGCATTGATACAACATAATCTTCTGTGTGACTGTGAAATCATTATGAAATGTATACAACTCAAAACTGTTATTTCAGGCTAAATTTATGAGTTTGAAATGAAAAGTCTCACCTGTGCAACTGGCCATCATTTTTATTTTTTTTTAAGCGAGCGTTGACTGGCAATGCGTCCAACTGTACGGCCTCTAAAAAATATGACAAAAGATGTGATGCAGGTAGAATCAACAAGTAAAAATGTTTACAACTTAAAGGGTTGACTAAATCCTCTCCTCTTATGGTATATAATCAGTAGGTAATCAGATAAATAACTTTTTAATTTAGTACATCTGTTCAGATAATGTTACTGATAATGTCTTATTTCCAAACTTTCAGTTTTAGCGAAGATCATCACAGAACTATCACTGGTTGTGATCAATTATCCTATTGGTACCTTGGACAGAAAACAGCATTGCACTGCCGTATTGGTCGATCTGCCTAAGGCATTTGATTCAGTGGATCACAAATGGTTGCTGAATAAACTTAGGAACCAAGTCTCAGCCCTAAGGCTTTAATTGGTTTAAAAATGTTGAAAAATCAGGTTATCTTGAGATAACTTCAGGCGTTCCCCCAGGTTCCATTTTTGGACCTGTTTTATTTTCTATTTTTATAAATGAAGTTGAAAAGGACATTCAAGCTACACCTGTATGCAGATGACTCTATTAATTATTCATATGATAAAGTAAAAATAAATAAAGTTTAAAAGAAATATATATAGTATATATAAGTATATATACTTATATAAGTATATATAAAAATATATATAAAAATCACTTTTTTTGTTAAGTGTAACCATGTTATTTATAGTAAAACTGTGATTATACAAATGGTAAATCCACCAAAAAAACATGGTTGCTACACTTTTGCTATAATAAGACCATAGTTAATTTTCGTAATGTAATTTAAATATACTTTATAGTGGCTATCCTAAGTAGGTTACACCAACTAGTGTAACCTACTTAGGATAGCCACTATAAAGTATATTTAAAGTAAATTGTGAATAAAAAGTATAATACTCTTACGGTATATTCTGTGTTCTCCTGAAAGACTTCAGCTGTCTTACGCTTACAGACAGCGCTATTTATGCCTCAAATCAGATATCACGTGATTATGTGGTTAATCAAGAATCGATTGTGACTTGCCAAGGCCCTGGGGCCAATTGCCTCCAAGGGCCCCCTCCCCTACACACACCCCATTTTTTCATTCTTTCCCATAACTGTGCATTCACAGTAATAGAGTGTGAAAAAATTATGAAGATGAATATTCAAACCATTCCCACTCTGAGGCTTCAAATCTCTTCATATAGATTCATAACAAGCTGGAAATATTTTCCAACTTCATAACAAAAGAGGTCTTTAACATTGTGTTATTTTTCCAGTATTTGTCACACAAAGACTGAAGCACAAAGAGTGGTTCAAATAAATAAAACAGGATGGGACAATAGTTCTTTAAGAGGATTTGGGGCCTTCAAACAGTAACAGAGCCGAGAGCTTTGTTTTAGAGGCTTTGTATATGCTATGAGAGACATATATTCAAGCATAAATAAACATTTGTTTTCACTGTTGATGGGTTTTCTGAATGAAAATTCTTTAATATATTTGAAATATATTTCCTTTTCAGTAGTACATTGTGGAAGGAAGGAGAGTGATGAGTCAAAGACTATACCTAGGTTTTTAACGGAGGTGAAAGGTTGAACTCCTGCAATGTTAACATTGTCCAGACAGAAATGAGATACAGATTTCGGTGAACCAACAATTAGTAGATTTGTTTTTATCTGTGTTGAGTTTGAGAAAGTTACTGGTCATCCAAGCATTTATATCATTAATACAAGCAGATATGGAGTTGATGAGAAAAGGAGAATTGTGTTGAAAACTAATATAGAGTTGGGTGTCGTCTGCATAGCAGTGGAAGTTGAAGCCATGATGACGGATTATGTTACCTAATGGGAGCATGTAGATGATGAACAGTAAAGGCCCAAGAACAGAACTCTGGGGAACACCGTGAGAAACAGGGGCAGTATTAGACTTGGCTTGGCGAATAGATGTAATGCTGACGTTCAGACAGATAAGAAATGAACCAGGATAGAGCAGTACCAGAAATACCAAATACCATTGAAGTTGAGCAGCAACAACTTTTTCACGCAGCTTTGAAAGAAACGGAAGATTCGAGATTGGTCTGTAATTGACCATGTCAGAAGGATCAAGACCAGGTTTTTAAGACAGGTGTGACATCTGCAGTTTTTAATTCCAGAGGAACAGCACCAGTACTGAGTACACTCAAAAAAATATTTCAGTCTAAACTTAAGTTTTATGTAATTGAATCACATTCAAATTTTCCATCCATTTTGATTACATAGTTTTTACATAAACAAACTAATAAACTTAATGTGATCCATATTTGTAAGTCATATGTAAATGAAATAGGTAAGATTTATTTTATGCCTGGGTTATATAACACTGCTTAGTATTCATGTGTGTGCGCACTACTCAGTTAAAGTACCATTGAAGCAGTGTCAGAGTTAATGAGATAATTAAGTGATGAAGGAACATTAATGATGAACACCTGCTGTTAACAAGAAGAATCACTGAAGGAAAGAGAAACAGCTGACTTCAGTCACAGCCTTCAATGAAATCAACTGAAGATAAAAGACATTTAATCTCTCAAGAACAGTACTGAGTAGTTGAGAAATGAGAAGTGAAATAGGCAGTGAGATGACAGGTGCACAGTTTTTAAGTAAAGCAGTAGGAGCAGGATGGACAGAAAGATGCATTTGATTTCTTGATTAGCTCAGAGATATAAGCAGGGGTTGGAGGGTTAAAGTCAGTAAAAGTACCAGGTACAAAATCAGAGGGGAAGTCATGCGAGAGGCGAGAAGAGTTAGTAGGTGGAAAGAGATCATGTATGCGATTTATTTTATTTTGGAAGAAGTGTAAGAATGACTCACAGAGGTCTGCTGAGTTACTCATGACAGGTGCAGGAGGGTAACTATGAAGTAACTACTAATGAACAGAAAATTATTCATTTCATGATTCAATTCAAATTACTAAAACTACTTTGTACTACTTTGTTACAGTCCATCACTTATTATTATTATTATTGAAATTAAATATGCATTTATATGCTGCACAATGTACTGCACTCCCAAAAAGACTCATTACAACAAATTGTTCAGAGGTTTTTGCCTGTATGGTGATTAGCTACTTTGTGCACATGTTCTGTAAGAAATCAGCTTCAGAAAGGAACCCCACCCCCACTGCCTTGCCATAACTATCCAACTTACCACAGATATAAAATGTTTTATTCATTGATTTATTTATTTACCCAAACACTGGGGTGAGGCTGTTGAGTCATTTTTGGGTAATTTTTTCAGTGTTGGGTAGTTTTTGTGTTGTTATTGACTAATATATATATATATCTGAGTCAGTTATGTGGTAATTATTTATTAATTACTAATGGGTTCCTTAAATCTTCACTTTAGAATTCTATTGTATTTGTTAATAATGCATTTTCATAATACTACTGATAACATTAGTAAATAAGAAAGGGCCACAACTTAATGTAGTTGTGTTTGACTGTTTATTAGTAGTTACTTAGTTATTTTTCTTGAACCTTAATTAGTAGATAATTAATAGCAGTTCTTCAGGTGGTATGACAGAATTCATTAGTTATTGATTAGCTAACTGTTACTTAACATAATCATAAAATTCTATTACATACTGATTAGTTAACACATCTTCCTTAGTAGTTAACAGTAGTGACTTAAGTGTTAATGAAGAAATACCTATTAGTTCTTCAGTATTTCCTTATTAGTTATGCAGTAAGTAAGAAACAGTATTCTAAAGTGTTACCGAATTTTTAGTGTATTTAAGTACCAAAATTAGTGTGTTAAAACAGAGCACTTCAAGTACATTATGGAAGTGTACTTTTTTTCACCTGGGTTATTTTTAAAATAAATTTCAGGTATATTTTAAATTGTATGCTCAAATTTGTCATTGTAACAGTGCACTGAAAGTATATTTTAATGGTAACACTTTACAATAAGGTTCATTAGTTAATTAGTTAATATATTAACTAACATGAACTAACCATGAACACTACATTTGTTACTGTATTTACTAATCTTCGTTAACGTTAGTTAATGAAAATACAGTTGTTCATTGTTTGTTCATGTTAGTTCACAGTGCATTAACTAATGTTAACAAGATTTTAATAATGTATTAGTAAATGTTGAAATTAACATCAACAAAGATTAATAAATGTAGAAGTGCAGTTCATTATTAGTTCATGTCAACTAATGTTAACTAATGAACCTTATTGTAAAGTGTTACCAATATCTATAAGTTGTATTAGCCTATATTTTAAGGTACATTTGAGTATAATTTCTGCGTTTTCTCATTCATGCTTGGAATTCACTTCATTATTTGGGCATTTCTTTCAGAAAGTGTCTAAATGAATGACTAATGTGTTAAAGATCATTTTTAACATTTTTAAATATATGCGTAAATTGGCTATTGTAATTGTGATTCAAGTCGAAATAATGTTTAATAAGTTTACACTGGCAGAGAAGAATCATGTTACAATCGTACACACAAATCCGTAATAAATACCAACAGCAGGCACAAGCAAGAAAATGTGAGATGTGTTACTTATTTAATTAAACATTAAAAAGCAGAAAGTGCATTGCTCGTTCCTGGGAATACAACTGACATTGCAGCATGACCTTAATGGACCTGATAACCTGATAACAGAATTAGCCAACACGAATACCAGTGAAAAAGTCAGATACGCCCAGATTTGTAAACCATAACCACAAATTCATAATCCATGCACGCTTTCGCAATCTGGTTTTGTGTACTAGTATTCAGTTCCTGTAAATCATTGTGAAAAAACGTTTTTTGGCAGGAACTGAATATTACACAACAACGAATTGCGAAAGCGGTCACGGATTATGAATTTGTGTGTATGGATTAATATTCAGATATAGATCTAATATTCAGTTCTTGTGAATAACCGTTCCAGGTGATGAAGTATACACAAGTGTTGTGTAATATTCAATTCCAGTATACTCCAGCCACTTGGGATCAAGTGTTGCTATATTTGCAATGATGGTGCCATTTGTGGAAAATATTATGAGTTACATTTCCAAAATAGGAATACACTACAGTTCCAAAACACTTCACAGGAATCTGTGATCAAAACTCATTGTGCTGTTTTATCTAAGCTCACCGGAGCACAACAACATCTGAAAGAACAAGAGTGAAACATCCAGAACCAGCTGAAGCTGGCCAAATTAAAAATTGAAAACGGTGAAATTCTTCAGTGTTTTCTTGTTTAAATCTCATTTGGATTTTAGCTTTGCTCATCTGTTTATTTCTGTAACTGGAATCACAGGTCAGGTGCCCAGTGTCACACAACTTAATGAGGTCCAGACGTGCCTGTCCCAAATCCAGAAAATTCTGGTTCAGCTTCAGAAGTTCTGGGAGAATGTGGGTTCTTTGCTGGACATGCTGAAGAAAAGGACCTTCACTGGGGAGATTTGGATTGATGAGTTTGAATATCTGAAGCAAGAGTTCCTGGAGTCCATTCCCAGATAGCAACTTTGTGTCGGCCCAGATCCGGCCCACATCTGGCACATGTGGAATGATGATCTGGGCCACATGTGGCGGGAATGATGGCATTTCAATCAACTGATGAAAGACATTAAACCTCTGAAGATCTGATTAAACAACTCCACAAACAGCATTACCAGCTTCACTTATTACTAACCAGACTGACTTTATTTCTGTCATTCATCTACAGCAGTTCTTAGTGAGAATTAACAGAAGTTTAACTCTCATGTTTAATTTAAGCCATTTTAATTTTAATTTGACCATGATGGTGATTGGTGTTTCCATTAGTTGGCCTCTTAACTTTTTTCATATATATGTATTTTCTCTGGCTGTTGTGATAGTGTGTTTGTCAAACACATTTGTAGTAGCAACAAAAATTGAAATGAGATCAGGTGTTGGCCGTTAGTTTTCGATGGTTTTATAGTCATCGTGAAATGGCCTGAATCACTGATGTTGTATAAATGTAAAAATTGTTTTGTGCCATTTATACATTATCATTACAAACCCTGTGCTTCTGTGACATGAGATCCACCTGTACTGCAGAAATTAGAAAACTGAAAAAATATATAGTATTTTGAGATGACACACAAAGACATCAAGAATCAGCACATGAATCTCAACTATGGTGACAATCAAGTCAAGTCAACAACAAAATAAAACACCTGTGCTACTTCTGATCATGAAGACCAAATTTGCAATGGTCTCTTTGTCAAGAAAAAAGTCTTACACCTCAGTGTGTGAGTTTAGGGACAACACTTGTGTTAATTTTGACACATTCATTGTGTAATGATTTTAACACAGTAAATGTGTCAGGAAGGTGATCTGTTAACAAGCAGAATCACCAAAGGAGAAAATCACAATTTAAGTCACCATCATGGAGATCAGGGTTTGCTTTAGTTGGGCTCTTGACCCTTGACTTTTTAATGTTAGATTTTGTTTGGGCTGTTGTAACTGAGTTGTACCAGCCAGACAAGCAAAGAGAAAAACATGATTTTCTTTGAGCTGTTGTAATTCTAATTATAACAGCCAAACAAGCGAAGACAAAAGATGATCAGGTGGTGTTGGTTATGTTTTCACATCATCATTATTTGATCTGAATCAGTGAACTCATTTAGAGCCCAATCTCTGAATTATATTTACATTATTGATTACAGCAGCACTGTGATTCTACAGCAGAAGATCAGCTTTTCAATATAATCCAAAGGATTTCTTAAAAGTTGTTCTGATTTAAAAAAAAAAAAAAAAAAACTCTTTCACTTCGAGACGCAGACATCAAGAATCAGCCTGTGAATCTAAACAGTGGTGAGAATAATAAAGCATGTTGCAGTGCATTCTGGGTGCCACCAATCAAAACTCATCCATGGCTCCCATCATGCATTGCTGCATGAATAAATTACGAGCTGTTATTTTAGTAATTTCCTTTATTCTCACTATTTTGTTTTGTTCTGTTTTTATGTGACTTTTTAGTAGCTTGTTTTCTGATGTTCAGTGTTGATCTGTTTATCAGAATATGTTGCTTGTCACCGTTGTTGAGATTCACAGGCTGATTCTTGATGTCTTTTTTTTTTTTTCCTTCCTTCCGAACAACTTTTGAGAAATCCTTTGGATTATATTGAAAAAGATGATCTTCTGCTGTAGAATCACAGTGCTGCTGTAATCAGTAATATGACAACATTGCAAACACCACCTTATCATCTTTTATCTTGGCTTGTCTGGCTGTTAAAACTCAGTTACAACAGCTCAAACAAAATGTAATATTTAAAACTCAAGGCCAACTAAATCAAACACTGATCTCCATGATGGTGCCTTACAATTTGTGATTTTAACAGCAGGTGTTCGTCACTAATGTTCAATAGTCACACGATTAATTAATTATCTTGATTGAATGGTCTTGTTTTGGTCTTGGAAGGTCTGGTCTCGACCACACCTCTGGTCTTGAATGATCTTGGTTTTGGAGGTCTGGTCTTCACTTCTGAAATGAACACAAAGATGTGTAAATGTGTAATATTTAATTGTACTTTAAATAATAATTGTACTTTAGTATATTTTCTAAAAAATAGTGAAAGTTCAGTTTATTTTTTAAAAGTGTATTTATTTGCACTTTATAAAAATATATTTGAGATGTATTTTAACTGTGTGCTGAAAATGATCATCGTAACAATGCAGTGTATTTAAAGTTAAATTTGAGTATATTTTTTAAGTTTACTTATTCATCCTTGAAATTCATTTTATTTCTTGAGCTTGTTTATTTCAGTATGACTAATGCATTAAAAACCCATTTTTTAAATGCAGTGTAGCCTACAATTTCCAAATATGTGTAAATATGTTTAATAAGTTTACACTGGCAGAATCATTTTACAATCGTACACACAAATCTATATTAAACAACACACCAGCAGCACAAGTAATGTTACATGAGAAAAAAATATGTTGAGTGGTTGAACTTGAGACTTATCGGAATTCAAATGTCTCTTCAACTTGGTCTGTGACCAATCAGATTTTGTTGCTCACTGCCTTCAGCCAATCAGAGCTGCTGACGTCACGGTACTCCTCTGAATCCCCCTCGCTCAGTCACTCAGGGGCTTTCAGGTGAAGTATAATGTCGCAATGTATAATTTATTTAATAAAACACTGAAAGTGCAATACATCGCTCAATCTTGGGAATTCTGACCAGTTCAATCAAGTGACATCACAGCCTGACCTTGATGGCGATGAGAGAAACCGGAGAAAAGTCTTGCTATTTGGAGGTAAGTTGTAGTCTACCAGTTAACAAACTTTTTTTTTTTTTGCTTTAACAAACGGAGAGCGAGATTTCGGCTTTATATCTCCTTTTTGAGTTTGTGTGTGGCGGTTTATGGCACATGTTTGTATGCAGCACCAAAACGTCCCATTCATATGATTGGTCAAATCGGCCCGTATTCTGTACGATATTAATTCATAAAGTGTCGTATGCTTGACTATGTACCCAAAACAATATCGACATGCCATACTGATACAGTTCCCTGCTGCTAATCCTCATTTAGGGTTCAAAAATAGTATTGGTTCAATTTAGGATTTAGACGATATTGAATAAAAAGTTGAACATGCTGTCTGACCTTATATCTTTGTTATATTCTGTTAACAGATGCTGTTCTTCACGAGTTTCTGCAGTCGCTGCCTCTGTGTAAGCGGCCATCAGACACAATAATGAGAAGCTCATCAGAAAATGGAATATAATGTGTAATTTGTATTTGTGTATAGAGGGTCACCATTGGTCCAATAATTTTTTTTTCTTTAATGAAAAACATGGTAAGTTTTGCTGAAACAATGTTAAGTTTAAATAAAAAACCACTGGATTTGTTAATGAAATATGTCTCTTCATTAGTGATGTTGTTACATTTTATTTATTTTAATGGCCTTGAAAACTAATGCATTCAACTTTGGGAAAATGTCACCTAAGTAATTCATTAAACAGTATTTAAATGGTAGCACAATTATAATACTGTATTGTGTGAGATTATGTAATTCAAAGTACAGTAGTCAACATTTGAAGTGGATCAAAAAAGTTCAGCAAAGTTGTCCTAAGAAGAAAGTTTTAGGTCAACTTTGATTAAAGGTTTTGATCCACTTAAAATGATGACTATATTATACAAAGTATAAGTAATAACAAAGTGTATTGATATTGACTGCAAAGTGTGTAATTTTTAGTATTTGGAATAAGCCAAAGGCACTGAGCATACAGTATATACTATTACCTGTAAAATAATATATTCATAGTATACTGCTTGTGTGTTCGGAAGACACTCATAATTAATTTGTAATGTACTTAAATCACAAATAAAGTACACTTTAAAATCACTAATCAAGCATGTAATTAGTCCCTACACAGGCATATACTTAAAGTGTACTAAGTATACTTGAAGTTGTTCCAATTTAGCACACAAAAGTACACGGAATATGCTTAAAGTTGTGTCTTTATACAACTTAGTTACAACTAAAATATACTTAGTACAAAATTAGTTGTTTCAAAATAGCACACTTTAAGTTAACTAATCATTAACACACTTGAAATATACTGATAATTAGTCTGGCTGCAAGTATACTTAGCATACTTTTTTTTCACTAGGGTCATGTGACCTGATTTCTAAAGTGTTATTCATTTCTTTATGTGTAACATTTCTGGATGATGAAAGAAATGACTGAGTAAGACCTATAGAAGTTAATTGTCTGAGGGTGAGCCTTTTGGATGTTCAGTTTTTTACAGTTTTGTTACTGTGGGTTTTGCTGCCATCTTCTGGATGCCAGTTTTAAGCTGCACCTCATCAGCTCCCTCATCACTGCACTATATATGACACTCACACACCCTCACTCATTGTCCGGTCTCGTTCGCATTAAGACGTCTCTTCATGCTTACCTCAAGGACTCCTTACAAACCTACTTACCTGTCTCCTACGTCTCCAAGCCTCCTCGTGTGTTTCCAGTCAGTGTGTGAGTGTCTCCGTTCTCCAGCGTCTCCATTCTCCATCGTCTGCCACCCACCTGCAACTACATTAAGGACAGCATTACCTTCTCTCATCCATTATCCATCCAGGCAACAAGATAGCTGTAGCTGCAGCCAATCACATGGTTGAAAACTAAGGAAAAATAAACTGCAACATAGAAAAAACTAAAGATAGATGTAAGATATATGCAAAATACAAATGATAAAACCACAAAATACACAAATAAACCTTGAACACAATACAATATAAGGAAAAATATACTCTAACACATAGTTTACAACATACAAAATAATATCAGAAATACGAAACCATCCATTGAAAATCACTACACATATACGTTAGTAAACCTCTTTAACAACAGTATATCTCTTTATATAACACGAATGGTCAAAATAATGATATAAATTTATAAGATAACAAAGAGCAGGGAAGACCCTCCTTACCTTGTCACAAAGGAAGAGCATTGTGACCAACAACAGCTCCACCCATGTAAAGAGGGCACAATCAACAATTAAACACAGCTCCCCCTACTGCTGGAAGAACATATTACATCTTCCCCACATCTATATATACACACACTACCAGTCAAAAGTTTGGACACAGTAAGATTTACAAGAAACATTTATTGTGTACAATTGTACAAAATATTTGTGTACAATATTTTTTTCAGGATTCTTTGATGAATAGAAAGTTCAAAAGAACAGCATTTATTTGAAATATAATCTTTTGTAACATTATAAATGTCTTTACTGTTACTTTTGATCGATTTAATGCATCCTTGCTGAATAAAAGTATTAATTTCTTTCATTTCTTTTCAAAAAAATAAAAATAAAAATTCTGACCCCAAACTTTTGAACGGTAGTGTATAATGTTACAAAAGCTTTGTATTTCAGATAAATGCTGTTCTTTTGAACTTTCTATTCATCAAAGAATCCTGAAAAAGAAATATTGTACACAAATATTTTGTACAATTGTACACAATAAATGTTTCTTGAGCAGCAGATCATCATATTAGAATGATTTCTGAAGGATCATGTGACACTGAAGACTGGAGTAATGATGCTGAAAATTCAGCTTTGATCACAGGAATAAATTACTTTATAAAATATATTCAAACAGAAAACAGTTATTTTAAATTGTAATAATATTTCATGATATTACTGTTTTTACTATATTTTTAATTAAATAAATGCAGCCTTGGTGAGCAGACGAAACTTCTTTTAAAAACATAAATCTTACATTTTCCAAACTTTTGACTGGTAATATATATATATATATATACAGTGGGTACGGAAAGTATTCAGACCCCCTTAAATTTTTCACTCTTTGTTATATTGCAGCCATTTGCTAAAATCATTTAAGTTCATTTTTTTTCCTCATTAATGTACACACAGCACCCCATATGGACAGAAAAACACAGAATTGTTGACATTTTTGCAGATTTATTATAAAAGAAAAACTGAAATATCACATGGTCCTAAGTATTCAGACCCTTTGCTCAGTATTTAGTAGAAGCACCCTTTTGATCTAATACAGCCATGAGTCTTTTTGGGAAAGATGCAACAAGTTTTTCACACCTGGATTTGGGGATCCTCTGCCATTCCTCCTTGCAGATCCTCTCCAGTTCTGTCAGGTTGGATGGTAAATGTTGGTGGACAGCCATTTTTAGGTCTCTCCAGAGATGCTCAATTGGGTTTAAGTCAGGGCTCTGGCTGGGCCATTCAAGAACAGTCACGGAGTTGTTGTGAAGCCACTCCTTCGTTATTTTAGCTGTGTGCTTAGGGTCATTGTCTTGTTGGAAGGTAAACCTTCGGCCCAGTCTGAGGTCCTGAGCACTCTGGAGAAGGTTTTCGTCCAGGATATCCCTGTACTTGGCCGCATTCATCTTTCCCTCAATTGCGACCAGTCGTCCTGTCCCTGCAGCTGAAAAACACCCCCACAGCATGATGCTGCCACCACCATGCTTCACTGTTGGGACTGTATTGGACAGGTGATGAGCAGTGCCTGGTTTTCTCCACACATTACGCTTAGAATTAAGGCCAAAAAGTTCTATCTTGGTCTCATCAGACCAGAGAATCTTATTTCTCACCATCTTGG
This sequence comes from Hypophthalmichthys nobilis, assembly GCA_037950665.1. Classification (NCBI taxonomy): domain Eukaryota; kingdom Metazoa; phylum Chordata; class Actinopteri; order Cypriniformes; family Xenocyprididae; genus Hypophthalmichthys; species Hypophthalmichthys nobilis. Next base: position 26,625,683 of record CM075482.1, read on the forward strand.
AGTCCTTCAGGTGTTTTTTCATGTGTCTCGCACTGAGGAGAGGCTTCCGTCACTCTGCCATAAAGCCCCGACTGGTGGAGGGCTGCAGTGATGGTTGACTTTCTACAACTTTCTCCCATCTCCTGACTGCATCTCTGAAGCTCAGCCACAGTGATCTTTGGATTCTTCTTTACCTCTCTCACCAAGGCTCTTCTCCCCCGATAGCTCAGTTTGGCCGGACGGCCAGCTCTAGGAAGGGTTCTGGTCGCCCAAACGTCTTCCATTTAAGGATTATGGAGGCCACTGTGCTCTCAGGAACCTTAAGTGCAGCAGAAATTTTTTTGTAACCTTGGCCAGATCTGTGCCTTGCCACAATTCTGTCTCTGAGCTCTTCAGGCAGTTCCTTTGACCTCATGATTCTCATTTGCTCTGACATGCACTGTGAGCTGTAAGGTCTTATATAGACAGGTGTGTGGCTTTCCTAATCAAGTCCAATCAGTATAATCAAACACAGCTGGACTCAAATGAAGGTGTAGAACAATCTCAAGGATGATCAGAAGAAATGGACAGCACCTGAGTTAAATATATGAGTGTCACAGCAAAGGGTCTGAATACTTAGGACCATGTGATGGTTTAAATGATTTTAGCAAATGGCTGCAATATAACAAAGAGTGAAAAATTTAAGGGGGTCTGAATACTTTCCGTACCCACTGTATATATATATAAGAAATTTACAAACAATACGACAAATACGATAGAGATACAAATTAAATAAACCTGTTTTTCAAATACAGTAGGTTTATTTACCATCTTTCGTTGTTTGATTAACATTAATGACAAATATTTAATTAGGCTACTGTCCCTTTAACAGTTCATGCTAGTATTATTGTGTGTTTACCATGGTTACTAGTTTTTGTAACCTTAAATACCACTTTATTTTCACTATCTGTGCTATTTTCTATATTTATAATGCCTGTGATGGCTCATACCAACTTTCTAACTTTATTGTATGATGAAAAACTAATTTGGGACTGCTATTTAATAACCTCACGTTGCACTGTTTATTCATCAGTGATATTCTTACATTTTATATGTAACTAAATTGGGACCAGTGTGTGTCAACCATTTGAGGAATAAGTTTGGTCACGGCTTAATGAGAAATGTGAAAATGTGGGACCCACAGCCAAACCAGTTGAAAACCACTGGTATCTGATTCTTCTAAAGTGGACATATCAATAAGACTTTCTTTTTCTATATAACTGTTTGTCTAGATTTTACAGTGTATGTTAAAGAGGTCTGTACTAGCGATGGAACAGGACTGCGATGGAGCGGTAAAGCCGCCTTATATAGGGATTCCATTCTTTAAATTCACCATGGCAACAGCCTGAATCCTTACAAAACAACAACAGGGTCTTGGAGGATGCCACTCCTCTAGTCGAGTGGGCAAATTGTGCGCCTCATATGCTTAAGAAATAGCCTCCACAATGTTTAGAGGCAGGGGAACCCTTCTTAAGTGACCCAAAGCACACAAGTAGCTGGTCTGACTTCCTCCAACCTGAGGACCTACGTACGTAGGCCTCCAAGGCTTCTAACAGGACATAATAAATGTAGCTTCTTATGATCACCCGACACATGTGGTGGAGGATGAAAAGCCTGCAGAATAACAGACCATGCCACATTCGATGGCACCTTGGGCACGTAGCCCGGCCTAGGGTGGAGAATGGCCTTGACCCTCCCAAGAGCGAACTCAAGGCTAGAGGGAGCAACAGAAAGAGCCTGCAGGTCCCCAACTCTTGTAACGGACGTAATAGCCAGCTAGAAATGACCAGGGCCTGGACAAGGAGTTGTGTTGCATGTTCTGTTAGAAAGGGCCTGATTTTCCTGATGTTGTATAGTGCAAATCTGCATGACCGAGCTGTCTTTGCAATGTGGTCTTTGAAGGTCAGTTGGTCATCAAGGATTACTCCAAGATTTCTGGCCGAATTTGATGGGGTAATTGAGGATGTACCTAGCTGGATGCTGAAATCATGATTTAGAGTCGAATTGGCAGGGAAGACGAGAAGCTCAGTCTTCGCCAGGTTGAGCTGCAGATGATGTTCTTTCATCCATGCCGAGATGTCCGCCAGACAGCTTGAGATTCGTGTAGGTACTGTGGGATCATCTGGTTGGAATGAAAGGAAGAGTTGTGTGTCATCAGCATAGCAATGGTAGGAGAAACCATGTGCCTGTATGATGGGACCAAGTGATGTAGTGTAAATGGAGAAGAGGAGGGGTCCAAGAACTGAACCCTGAGGAACCCCCGTGGTCAGTTGATGAGCTTCGGATACCTCCCCTCTCCAGGCAACCCTGAAAGACCTTCCTGTGAGATACTTCTCCGCCACCTTGTCAATGGGTTCGAAGGGTGCCAGGGATAACCCTTCAAGAACCACTGCCAGGTCCCAAACAAGAACCCTGGCTTAGACAACAGGCCTCATCCTCCGAGCGCCACGAAGGAAATTAACAATAAATGGGTGTTTTCCCAGAGGGCCATCGCTAAAAGGTGTGTGGAAGGCAGCTATGGCCGCCACGTAGACCTTTAGCGTGGACGGGGAAAGACAATCAGAGAAATGGCTCTGAAGGAACTCCAGCACTGAAGCAACTGGGCAGTTAACTGGGTCCAACTGTCGTTCTCTTCACCATAAAGCAAACACATTCCACTTTAGGGCATAAAGTTTCCTTGTGGAGGGAGCTCTAAAGTTTATAATGGTCTCAACAACCTCGGTTGAGTGACCAGTGCTCAGAAGCTGGTCCCCCTCAGGGTTATGGATTAGACCCCCGGCTTGCGACAGCAGGTCTTGTCTGATGGGGATCTCCCAAGGGGTGCCTGCTAGGAGCGCAGTGATGTCTGAGAACCAGACTCGGGCTGGCCAGTACGCGGCTACTAAGAGTAGACTGACCCCGTCCCAGCGGACCCTCTCTAGAGCAGAGCGATCGGGGGAAATGCTTAAAGGTGCCGCCTCGGCCACATCTGGACCATGGCATCCAGCCCCAGGGGAGCTGGATGCGAGAGGGAGAACCAAAGTGGGCAGTGGGTGTTCTCATGGGAGGTGAACAAATCCACTTCCGCTTGGCCAAACCTCCTCCAAATCAGCTCCACCGTGTTGGGCTGACAAGACACTCCCAACACAGGACCCTGGGACAGGAACCATGGTTTCTTCCACATAGCCAAAGAACGAAGGCATTTGCGCATTACTTTGATCATGCGAAATGATCCTGATCCTGGTCCTGAGCCACCACTGCAGAGGTCTCATGTACAGCAGGCCAAAAGGTATTATGTTGGACGCTGCTGCCAGAAGCCCCAGCACTCTCTGACAGTGATGGCTTGGCATAGCTTGATGTTGGTGACTGTAGTCAAGATGGTCTCTATACAAGCAGGAGACAACTGTGCCTGCATCGTAACACAGTCCCACACCACCCCCAGAAACATAGTTCTCTGCTGGGAGACAGTGAGCTTTTCTTGACGTTTAGTCTCAACCCCAAGCACCTTATATGGTTAGGAACAACATCTTGATGCCAAACTGTCATCTTCTCAGACTGAGCTAGAAATTGTAAATTGCTAGCAAATTGTGGCGCTCTACGTGTTTAGCGGAAATGTCTTGAATGAAGAACATTTGGTGTTGGATAAAAATATTAAGAGGAAGATCATTATCATAAATGCCCATGAGCGGGTGTTGTTGTGTAGACTACTACAGCCCCGGTGTTTTGATGCACCGCACGTTTTTAACTGTCCGGATGAAAGCAGAACTGTGGTGACCCCTGATGCACACTGAAACATTAGAAAAAGACTACAACAAAATGTTTAATGTCTTTTGTCTTTATTGTGTGACAGACATTACTCATGTGACCAGACCCACCACAAGATCTATAAACCATAATGAAATGCAAAGCAATTTTAACAGAGATAAATTGAGACATATTGAAAATATTGAGAAATATTTCTAACATCAACTCACTAAAGTATATGTATGTGGAACTGTGATTGAAAGTGCAAGAGCAGTTGTAAAGATTACAAAGCATTACAAAAATGACAAGATAAGCTGTATGCATTAATATGCGTATGCCTTATAAAGAGCATTGTGAATTGTGAAAGAAGCATCAGATCTCTGTATGTCACGCAGTGATCGCTTTGGCCGAGCCCTGAGGATTGATCTTCTTCAGCTTCTCCATGACAGACTTGTACTGCTTATTTCTTTCATCCTCTGAGAGTGAAGACGGATTGATCTCCAGGAATTTATATGCGTCCTTAGACTGAACGCTGAAGATGCCCTGTGCTCTCTGACAGCACGCACCAAATCTCTTCCAGTACTGAAAGATTAAAGACACACCGGCATTAATCACAATACATTTACTGTAATACAGTGACATAAAATCATGTTGGCCAAAATCACTCAATAATAATAGATCAATAGTGATCTGCATGAATCAATTATTTATATTAACAGTGCAATATTCCATTAAAAAAAAAAAAAATGATTTCAGGAATGAAAATTTGGCGAAAATGTTCACTACATGGGGAAGGAGTGAATGAAAATGTGGTCACTGATGTCACATATACTGTATGTAACTTATCTTGGAAATCATAATAATTACATTTTAACAATACATGTTTTGTCAGCTTTGACAGTTGTAAGATAAAATAAATACATGTACAAGTGATTAGACACTTATTAGATGTCTATGTTTGAGTTTACAACGTTCTCCGCTTTGGATTCTGGAAAATATAGCGTCAGTTGTACACTATTAATCAGAGTGCATTATGGGCAGACTCAGAGAATATTAATGAAAGGCATAATCAACTTTCACCACAAACATTCGCTCAGCATCTAACTAACCTTTCCTGCTATGTCAATGGAGTTCAGGAACTCATCCTTCATGTCACACATTTCAATCAGATCCTCCCCAACAAAGGTCTTCTCTTTCAGTGTGTCCAGCGTAACACCCACTTTCTCCCAGAACTTTTTAAGATCAACCAAAATTTGGCGGATTTGATCAAGACACCGTTGGACTTCCTTCAGGTGGACGGGACTGGGTATCGCACCTGGACAAACAACATACAACAGATTCTGATTTATGAGAGATCATTGGGAGCCTTCAGGCTGTGATGAACATGTAAACAGCATGATGATTTAAAAACACAGAGAGTCTCTCACCCAGTTGTATTTTGGAATTGGCCAACTTCAGCTGAAGATCAGTCTGTTGGACTTTGATGTTCCACTCTTTGTTTCGCAGATTGTTCTTTTCAGAGTTGAGATTGGACAGTTCGGTTTGTTTAGCTGCAATACCAGGCATGTTCGAAGCATCTTGGTGGCATGCAAAAAATGGAACAAAAGCCCTGAGAAACCAGGAACATTGTTTTTGTTGTTCATATTGCCTGACTTGATTCTGTAGTTCGTTGTTTTTGTTTTGATATTTTCTCTCAATTTCCTCCATATTTTTGACATTGGTTCTCAGCTCTATTTCAAGATTGGCCAAAGCTTCCTCCAGACCCTTCATCTCGTCAGAGTGTTTCGTTAGTTTTTCTTCGGTCTCTTTCTGTTCTTGATACACATCACTGGTGCATGTTTTCACATTTCGGGTTTGTTGGTCATACCTGAAAAAATAGGGTGCATTTACAATGATATGATCTGGAACACAGACACTGAACAATCTTAAAGAGGACATATTATGCCTTTTTACAGTCTTAACTTTGTGTTTGTTCTCTACTAGAGTAGGTCTTCATGCTTGAATGTTCAAAAAACATTATTTTTAACATCATTTGACATTGTTGTGGCACTTCTCTCTATGAAGCCCCTCCTTCTGAAAAGCTCAGTGGCTCTGATTGGTCAGCTGGAGCAGTGTGTTGTGAAGTTTTTTGAACGTTTTTGGGAAATGTCCCGCCCCTTGCCATAACCGCCAGTTTCACATGACAACAACACGCTACTAACGCAACTCAACCAGGCTCCACCCACCGGGTGGGATTTATTTAAATGAGGAATATCTCTGAGGAGAATCTCAAGACTACAAAGGAGGCGTTTAATGAACTGTGCACTTCTGTAGTTTGTCTCACAACACTCTCCAACAGCAAAATGCTACTTTTAATTCTTTTAAGTCTAATTCCTAGTCAGAATACGAAATCATAGTTTTAAATTTCATTTGTGATTGCATTTTCTCAATCAATAACATTAGAGCGTCAGCACTAGGAACGCCAACAGGCGTCTTCACAGTAGAGAGACTAGCGACTGGCGGTGTGAACAGGGGTTAAGAAAGTTTGTTTGTCACCTCTGCACAATGTCATCCACAGATTTAATGATGTCATTGATCCATGTTTTGGCTTTCTCCAGGTATTTCACAGCCAGATCGGATTTATTCTTCAGAACAGCATTCTTCAGCATCGGGAACAGCGAGGAGACCAGGTTGGAACTCGTGCCAACACACTACAAGAAAACATAAATTAACCACAAGGATAAGTTTAAAAGAACTGTAAAAACAACGCCCAGTGCACTAGTATCTATGGAAGCTTGCTTTCAAATCAGAATAAAAATGTAAGTACTTGCAACTTCTTAAACACACAATTTTGACTTTTTTTTTTTTCTAGAAATTGTGAGTTTAAATCTCACAAGTCTGTTTTTTTTTCTCTTAAATTTTAATACCTGACTGCATACACAAAAAGAATTTTGAGAAAAAGCCGCAATCACCTTTTCTAAATTTTCTTATTTCACTTAATTACGAAAGATGAAACATTACTTCACAATTTCAGAAGCATCTAAACTGGATTTGTTTTTTTTGTTTTTTTCACAATACTTGTATGTCAAAATTAACAGCATGGCTTTGAAACGACATGAGGGCGAGTAAATAAAGACAGAATTGACATTTTACGACATGTAAAGCAGAACATGATGAATTAGTCTCACCTTCAGCAGAACAGCCTCAGAGGATCCGAACAGCAGTTGTGTTTCAGTAGCTTGGTCTCTAATCGGACGCTCCAGCTTTGGGAAGCCTCCCAGACACAAGAATGACAGATTATAGAGGAGAGCCGTTCGCTCCGCAGATGGAAGAAGCTGCTGGATGAACTCTGGACTCCATGTGGATTCACTGATGGCAACCTGAGAATCATCTGATGAGATACAAACCAAACATTAGTGATGTTCAACAACCTCGGATTAATCATGTGTGAAATGTGTCATTTATTTTTATATGTGCCAGCCTTGGTTCCTCTCAGTGTTTCTTGCTCAAATAACATTAAAGAGGTGTGTGAACTCTCAAGTATGATGTCAGAATAAATAGATAAATAAATAATTTTTCAACACTTTTTGAGCAAACTTTATTTTGAAGTTCAAAGTTTGAGTTCCAGAGGAATTTATGTCACTGTTACACCGGTTCACCCAGAAAAGTTTCATAATTGGTAAGTACATGCTTTTTCTCTTTTTCTCCAGTGTGCTGACTGCTGAGGTGTGCCTTAATGAAACTGTGTTTGTTTACTGATTCAGTCCTAAAATGCAGCATATTGCAAAAAGGTATTTGCTGAAAGAAACGTTTTTTTTTGGGTTCGGGCCGTGTTTGGTCTTAAAATGTAACAGTACCAGTCGGGTTTGATTAAACAATCTTGGGTACGGGCTGTGTTCATGGTTAAAAATTAACCATGATTTGTTTTATTAATTACGGAGCCCCGCACAATGTGCACATGACATGCAAGAAAAAAAATTAAATCATGCGCACGATTTAGTAATTCGTTCCCTCGATTTATAAATCATGTGCATGATTTATAAATCGAGGGAACGAAATATTAAATCGTGCGCACGATTTAGCCTACTATTTTTTTCTTGCATGTCATGTCCGGGGCTCCGTAATTAATCAACATTTACATTACATTTTGGCAAATTTGCTGTAACTCATTCAGTTGGGAGTTCACATATCTAAGTGCAATGCACTTTCATTAACATTTTGAGAATTTTAGTAGGGTGAACTTGTTTTACTTAGTAAATATGACTGTTAGTTTTTTACATTGATGGATTCATATCACAGTATGCATGCAGTCTGTTGCATTTACACTATAAAAAACTTGCTGGTTATCCTTGCTGTATCGAAGATCAATTTTGAGGTCTCGACTTGCATTGATACAACATAATCTTCTGTGTGACTGTGAAATCATTATGAAATGTATACAACTCAAAACTGTTATTTCAGGCTAAATTTATGAGTTTGAAATGAAAAGTCTCACCTATGCAACTGGCCATCATTTTTATTTTTTTTTAAGCGAGCGTAGACTGGCAATGCGTCCAACTGTACGGCCTCTAAAAAATATGACAAAAGATGTGATGCAGGTAGAATCAACAAGTAAAAATGTTTACAACTTAAAGGGTTGACTAAATCCTCTCCTCTTATGGTATATAATCAGTAGGTAATCAGATAAATAACTTTTTAATTTAGTACATCTGTTCAGATAATGTTACTGATAATGTCTTATTTCCAAACTTTCAGTTTTAGCGAAGATCATCACAGAACTATCACTGGTTGTGATCAATTATCCTATTGGTACCTTGGACAGAAAACAGCATTGCACTGCCGTATTGGTCGATCTGCCTAAGGCATTTGATTCAGTGGATCACAAATGGTTGCTGAATAAACTTAGGAACCAAGTCTCAGCCCTAAGGCTTTAATTGGTTTAAAAATGTTGAAAAATCAGGTTATCTTGAGATAACTTCAGGCGTTCCCCCAGGTTCCATTTTTGGACCTGTTTTATTTTCTATTTTTATAAATGAAGTTGAAAAGGACATTCAAGCTACACCTGTATGCAGATGACTCTATTAATTATTCATATGATAGAGTAAAAACAAATAAAGTTTAAAAGAAGTATATATAGTATATATAAGTATATATACTTATTTTATATATACTTATATAAGTATATATAAAAATATATATAAAAATCACTTTTTTTGTTAAGTGTAACCATGTTATTTATAGTAAAACTGTGATTATACAAACGGTAAATCCACCAAAAAAACATGGTTGCTACACTTTTGCTATAATAAGACCATAGTTAATTTTCGTAATGTAATTTAAATATACTTTATAGTGGCTATCCTAAGTAGGTTACACCAACTAGTGTAACCTACTTAGGATAGCCACTATAAAGTATATTTAAAGTAAATTGTGAATAAAAAGTATAATACTCTTACGGTATATTCTGTGTTCTCCTGAAAGACTTCAGCTGTCTTACGCTTACAGACAGCGCTATTTATGCCTCAAATCAGATATCACGTGATTATGTGGTTAATCAAGAATCGATTGTGACTTGCCAAGGCCCTGGGGCCAATTGCCTCCAAGGGCCCCCTCCCCTACACACACCCCATTTTTTCATTCTTTCCCATAACTGTGCATTCACAGTAATAGAGTGTGAAAAAATTATGAAGATGAATATTCAAACCATTCCCACTCTGAAGCTTCAAATCTCTTCATATAGATTCATAACAAGCTGGAAATATTTTCCAACTTCATAACAAAAGAGGTCTTTAACATTGTGTTATTTTTCCAGTATTTGTCACACAAAGACTGAAGCACAAAGAGTGGTTCAAATAAATAAAACAGGATGGGACAATAGTTCTTTAAGCCAGAGTCAGTGGCCATAAGGAGGTCATTGACAACCTTGAGAAGTGCTGTCTCAGTGCTGTGGTGAGTGCGAAAGCCGGATTGGAAACATTCGTAGAGGTTGTGAGATGACAAATACCATTGAAGTTGAGCAGCAACAACTTTTTCAAGCAGCTTTGAAAGAAACGGAAGATTCGAGATTGGTCTGTAATTGACCATGTCAGAAGGATCAAGACCAGGTTTTTTTAAGACAGGTGTGACATCTGCAGTTTTTAATTCCAGAGGAACAGCACCAGTACTGAGTACACTCAAAAAAATATTTCAGTCTAAACTTAAGTTTTATGTAATTGAATCACATTCAATTTTTCCATCCATTTTGATTACATAGTTTTTACATAAACAAACTAATAAACTTAATGTGATCCATATTTGTAAGTCATATGTAAATGAAATAGGTAAGATTTATTTTATGCCTGGGTTATATAACACTGCTTAGTGTTCATGTGTGTGCGCACTACTCAGTTAAAGTACCACTGAAGCAGTGTCAGAGTTAATGAGATAATTAAGTGATGAAGGAACATTAATGATGAACACCTGCTGTTAACAAGAAGAATCACTGAAGGAAAGAGAAACAGCTGACTTCAGTCACAGCCTTCAATGAAATCAACTGAAGATAAAAGACATTTAATCTCTCAAGAACAGTACTGAGTAGTTGAGAAATGAGAAGTGAAATAGGCAGTGAGATGACAGGTGCACAGTTTTTAAGTAAAGCAGTAGGAGCAGGATCAAGACGACAGAAAGATGCATTTGATTTCTTGATTAGCTCAGAGATATAAGCAGGGGTTGGAGGGTTAAAGTCAGTAAAAGTACCAGGTACAAAATCAGAGGGGAAGTCATGCGAGAGGCGAGAAGAGTTAGTAGGTGGAAAGAGATCATGTATGCGATTTATTTTATTTTGGAAGAAGTGTAAGAATGACTCACAGAGGTCTGCTGAGTTACTCATGACAGGTGCAGGAGGGTAACTATGAAGTAACTACTAATGAACAGAAAATTATTCATTTCATGATTCAATTCAAAATTACTAAAACTACTTTGTACTACTTTGTTACAGTCCATCACTTATTATTATTATTATTGAAATTAAATATGCATTTATATGCTGCATAATGTACTGCACTCCCAAAAAGACTCATTACAACAAATTGTTCAGAGGTTTTTGCCTGTATGGTGATTAGCTACTTTGTGCACATGTTCTGTAAGAAATCAGCTTCAGAAAGGAACCCCACCCCCACTGCCTTGCCATAACTATCCAACTTACCACAGATATAAAATGTTTTATTCATTGATTTATTTATTTACCCAAACACTGGGGTGAGGCTGTTGAGTCATTTTTGGGTAATTTTTTCAGTGTTGGGTAGTTTTTGTGTTGTTATTGACTAATATATATATATATCTGAGTCAGTTATGTGGTAATTATTTATTAATTACTAATGGGTTCCTTAAATCTTCACTTTAGAATTCTATTGTATTTGTTAATAATGCATTTTCATAATACTACTGATAACATTAGTAAATAAGAAAGGGCCACAACTTAATGTAGTTGTGTTTGACTGTTTATTAGTAGTTACTTAGTTTTTTTTTTTTTTTGAACCTTAATTAGTAGATAATTAATAGCAGTTCTTCAGGTGGTATGACAGAATTCATTAGTTATTGATTAGCTAACTGTTACTTAACATAATCATAAAATTCTATTACATACTGATTAGTTAACACATCTTCCTTAGTAGTTAACAGTAGTGACTTAAGTGTTACTGAAGAATTAATAGGTATTTCTTCATTATTTCCTTATTAGTTATGCAGTAAGTAAGAAACAGTATTCTAAAGTGTTACCGAATTTTTAGTGTATTTAAGTACCAAAATTAGTGTGTGAAAACAGAGCACTTCAAGTACATTATGGAAGTGTACTTTTTTTCACCTGGGTTATTTTAAAATATATTTCAGGTATATTTTAAATTGTATGCTCAAATTTGTCATTGTAACAGTGCACTGAAAGTATATTTTAATGGTAACACTTTACAATAAGGTTCATTAGTTAATTAGTTAATATATTAACTAACATGAACTAACCATGAACACTACATTTGTTACTGTATTTACTAATCTTCGTTAACGTTAGTTAATGAAAATACAGTTGTTCATTGTTTGTTCATGTTAGTTCACAGTGCATTAACTAATGTTAACAAGATTTTAATAATGTATTAGTAAATGTTGAAATTAACATCAACAAAGATTAATAAATGCTGTAGAAGTGCAGTTCATTATTAGTTCATGTCAACTAATGTTAACTAATGAACCTTATTGTAAAGTGTTACCAATATCTATAAGTTGTATTAGCCTATATTTTAAGGTACATTTGAGTATAATTTCTGCGTTTTCTCATTCATGCTTGGAATTCACTTCATTATTTGGGCATTTCTTTCAGAAAGTGTCTAAATGAATGACTAATGTGTTAAAGATCATTTTTAACATTTTTAAATATATATGTAAAAATTGGCTATTGTAATTGTGATTCAAGTCGAAATAATGTTTAATAAGTTTACACTGGCAGAGAAGAATCATGTTACAATCGTACACACAAATCCGTAATAAATACCAACAGCAGGCACAAGCAAGAAAATGTGAGTTGTGTTACTTATTTAATTAAACATTAAAAAGCAGAAAGTGCATTGCTCGTTCCTGGGAATACAACTGACATTGCAGCATGACCTTGATGGACCTGATAACCTGATAACAGAATTAGCCAACACGAATACCAGTGAAAAAGTCAGATACGCCCAGATTTGTAAACCATAACCACAAATTCATAATCCATGCATGCTTTCGCAATCTGGTTTTGTGTACTAGTATTCAGTTCCTGTGAATAATTGTGAAAAAACGTTTTTTGGCAGGAACTGAATATTACACAACAACGGATTGCGAAAGCGGTCACGGATTATGAATTTGTGGGTATGGATTAATATTCAAATATAGATCTAGTCACCTTTATTTATATAGCACTTTTTACAATACAGATTGTGTCAAAGCAGCTTTACATTGATAACTGGTATATAATTTGGGCTGCACAGCAGCTCTTAAAGAATAGTGTCAATGTCGGCAGATCAAAGCACTGTTCAATATCAAATGTCAAGTGTCCCCAACTAAGCAAGCCAAAGGCGACAGCGGCAAGGAACCCAAACTCCAACAGGTGACATCAGATGGCAAACAGGTGGCAAATAGACTTCTGTGTTAAAATGGAGAAAAAAACCTTGGGAGAAACCAGGCTTAGTCGGGGGGCCAGTTCTCCTCTGGCGAACAGTGCTTTGTTACGATTCAGGTTGCTATCATATGTCCGATAGGATCACAACATTCAAAGTATTTATTCCAGTTCAGTCCAGTTGAGGATCGTATTCATCACACCGGTATGGACGGTGTGTTGAGGAGCTGTGCCACTGTCGTGTCGATGAGGCCTTCACAATGGATGATCTAGTTGACTCAATCTCTGCTGATACTTCAGGGCTGCGTTGTGGTCGTGTCAAGGCGCCGGTCCTAGATCTCACCTGGATACGGCCCGGATCTGGTTGACTACGGTAAACTTTGGGATAAACAGAAAGACTAATATTAGCGTAGATGCCATTCTTCTTCTGATGTAACGAGTACATCTGGTGTTATAGGAAGTGTTCCCGGTTCCGGCTAACCTAGTTTATGCAGCCTAATAATCCTTTAACGGATTTGAAAATATAAATTGATAATGTGTTATGTGTATGCCAGGTTAAAGAGATTTTCTTTTAGTCTAGATTTAAACTGACAGAGTGTGTCTGCTTCCCGAACAATGCTAGGAAGATTGTTCCAGAGTTTAGGTGCCAAATAGGAGAAGGATCTACCGCCTGCGGTTGATTTTGATATTCTAGGTATTATCAGCTGGCCTGAATTCTGAGATCGCAATAGACGTGAAGGACTATAATGCATTAAGAGCTCGCTCAGGTACTGGGGAGATAAACCATTTAGTGCTTTGTAAGTAATTAGCAAGATTTTAAAATCTATACGATGTTTAACAGGAAGCCAATGCAGTGTTGACAGAACTGGGCTAATATGGTCATACTTCCTGGTTCTAGTAAGAACTCTAGATGCTGCATTTTGTATGAGCTGTAGTTTATTTATCAGGCGAGCGGAACAACCACCCAGTAGAGCATTACAGTAATCTAGCCTTGAGGTCATGAACGCATGAACTAACTGTTCTGCATTTGTCATTGAGAGCATATGTCGTAGTTTAGATATATTTTTAAGATGGAAGAATCCGGTTTTACTGATGCTAGAAACATGGCCTTCAAATGAAAGATTGGTATCAAAGAGCACACCCAGGTTCCTAACGGACAACGAAGACTTAACAGAGCAGCCATCAAGTGTTAGACAGTATTCTAGGTTGTTACATGTAGATGTTTTTGGTCCAAAAATTAGAATCTCTGTTTTTTCTGAATTTAGTAGTAGGAAATTACTGGTCATCCAATTTTTTATATCAACTATGCATTCTGTTAATTTTGTGAATTGGTAAGTTTCGTCAGGGCTCGAAGAAATATAGAGCTGAGTATCATCAGCGTAACAGTGAAAACTAACGCCATGCTTCCTAATGATATCTCCCAAGGGTAGCATGTACAGAGTGAAAAGCAACGGTCCTAGTACTGAGCCTTGCGATACTCCATATTGAACTTGTGATCGATATGACATCTCTTTACTACTACAAACTGATAACGGTCAGATAAGTATGATTTGAACCATGACAAAGCAATTCCACTAATGCCAATATTGAATATTGTGATCAATAGTGTCAAATGCAGCACTGAGATCCAGTAACACTAATAGAGAGATACAACCACGATCTGATGATAAGAGCAAATCATTAGTAACTCTAATGAGAGCAGTCTCAGTACTATGGTACGGTCTAAATCCTGACTGGAAATCCTCACAGATACTATTTCTGTCTAAAAAGGAACATAGTTGTGATGATACTGCCTTTTCTAGTATTTCTGACAGAAAAGGGAGATTTGAGATCGGCCTGTAATTGACTAATTCTCTAGGATCAAGTTGTGGTTTTTTAATAAGAGGTTTAATAATAACTAGCTTAAAAGTTTTTGGTATGTATCCTAGTGATAAAGATGAATTAACAATATTAAGAAGAGGATCTATGACCTCTGGAAGCATCTCTTTCAATAGCTTAGTCGGTATAGGGTCTAACATACATGTTGTTGATTTTGATGATTTAATAAGTTTAGACAATTCTTCCTCTCCTAAAGCAGTGAATGAATTGAATTTTTCCTCAGGGACACTACAATGCACTGTCTGACGCAATACTGTAGTAGACGGTTGCATGGTTATAATTTTCTCTCTAATATTGTCAATCTTGCAAGTAAAGAAGTTCATAAAGTCATTACTGCTGTGCTCTTTGGAAACATCAAAAGTTGAAGCTTTATTTCTTGTTAATTTAGCCATTGTATCAAATAAATACCTAGGGTTGTGCTTATTTTCTTCTAAAAGTTTTGAAAAATAGGCAGATCTAGCAGTTTTTAAGGCCTTTCTGTACTCAATCATTCTTTCTCTCCACGAAATGCGAAAAACTTCTAGTTTTGATTTCTTCCAGCTGCGCTCCATTTTTCTGGCTGCTCTCTTAAGAGCCCGAGTGTGCTCGTTGTACTACGGTGTTGGATTAATTTCCTTAATCTTTTTTAAACACAAAGGAGCAACTGAGTCTAATGTGCTGGAAAAGAGAGAGTCAATAGTTTCTGTTGCAACATCAAGGTCTTCTAAGCTGTCTGGTATGCTAAGGCGATGAAATTGATCAGGATGATTATTTATGAAGCGATCTTTAGTGGTAGAAGTGATGGTTCTACCATATTTGTGGCAGGGAGGCAGTTTAGCTGCCTTGACTAAAAGTAGTATACACGAGACTAGATAATGATCTGAGATGTCATTGCTCTGCTGCAGAATTTCAACGGCATCAATATCAATTCCATGTGACAATATTAGATCTAAAGTATGATTACGACAATGAGTGGGTCCTGACACGTGTTGTCTAACACCAATAGAGTTTAGAATGTCTGTAAATGCCAATCCCAATGAGTCTTTTTTATTATCTACATGGATATTAAAATAACCAACAACAAGGACTTTATCTGCAGCTAGTACTAACTCTGATAGAAAATCAGCAAATTCTTTGATAAAGTCTGTATGGTGCCCTGGTGGCCTGTATACAGTAGCCAGCACAAATGTCAACTTACATAATGTTACATAAAGCACCATCACTTCGAAGGAATTATATTTGAAAGACTTTTGACTAATACTGTAAATATTACTATAAATTACAGCAACACCTCCCCCTTTGCCTTTCTGATGAGGATTGTGTCGATAATCGTAACCTTGAGGGCTAGACTCATTTAAAGTAATGTAATCGTCCGGTTTTAGCAAAGTTTCTGTCAAACACAGCACATCTAGAGTATTGTCTCTGATAATATGTGCAATAATATATGGTGCAAGAGTGATACTGAAGCAACATCACTTTGTAACATTAATTCAATGCAATTAGTGTTGAAGCATCAACACTAACTCAACATTGTTTCAATGATTACATGCTATCTGGGATAAATAAATGCAGCGTCTGCCAAAATCCTGGATTACAACATATTCTGATGTGTTATTAATGAAATATGATCTCCAGAACATGCCCTCGAGGTAATTGCATGTGCCAACAAAGCGTGTCATTACTTTATTATTTCACTAGTTCTTACAGTTACCTGGAAGGGCATGCAATATTTCAACAATAACACAGCAGAATATGTTGTAAAGCATGATTTCGTTAGAGAATGAGTTTATCTAGCCCTCTTTGTGCTCGTTCTTTTGAGAACCTTTGAAATAATAAAGTAATGAGATTTCCAGTATGGTCTGTCGGCACATATGGTTGCCTGTGAGGGCATGTTCTGGGGATTATATTTCATTAATAACACATCAGAATATGCTGTAATGCAGGATTTTATCAGACACTGAATTTATATTTCGTTTTTTTGAGAACCTTTGAAATAATAAAGTAATGACACCTCCAGTATGGTCTGTCGGCACATACAGTAGTAGTACATATGCGAGACCTTATGACAAAATGATTGATGGTGACCTCTGACCCCGCCTCCCCCACCCAGACCATTAACGTCGTGCCCACCTACGTCGCGTTGACCTTTGACATTAGGTTATCCTCTGGGGATTCGATATGACCTATGACCAAAGCATATTTGGAATAGCGATGTTGGCCTACGGACCTTTGACTGTCTTCTGGGTGAACAAATTGAAGATGGGTTGTTTTTGAATTTTGACACAGCATATTTGAGTTCCTAAGGTTTGTTTATGACCGCAGATATCGGGTCACATCTGTAGGCCACGTGTGCTGGCATCTCATGGGCATTTTATGGGGATCTCATCTCTATTTCTATGTGCAAGTGATGAAAAATACGATTCTAATGAAGAAACAGTCAAATCAAAATAACAAAAGAATATGCATGGTTTCTTTTGTGAATCTGATTACGTACACACACACACACACAACTGGATGTATAAAAGGGAATAATACTCTTCTTTTAAAGAAGATTTTAATAATTAAAATTATACCACTCGGAATAACAACAAACAATACTTAACTCACAATAGTGAGATATCTTGAATTTATCCGCATGTTTAGGCGCATACTGTTCTTATACTCACATACAAATTTTGTTTCTTTGATTTTTTCTTTGATCAAGTTTTTCTGAAACAGTGTTTTACCACGGTTTCAATTTTTAACATCACCATTCTTTATTTGTCTGTAATTGTAATTATGGGCATGTTTTCTTTTATCATTTTCCCATTCCACTTTGTCAGAAAAACTATGTTTCCTACAGGGGCACACAGGTTAGGATCATGACAGGACTTGTGTGGAGAGTTAGGGTTCGTCTTGTTGATAAAAAAATCCAGTTCAAGTTGGTTCCACTGTTGGAGGTTTATTAAAGCTTTATTTTTCTTTTCTGTTTTTTTGTTTTTGTTTCCTTAACTCTATGTATTTATACAGAAGTTTTTGTGTTGTTGTTTTAAGTGTTATTGTTATTTTGAAAAGATTTGTGTATTTTTGAATTTGGTGGGAGTGTAAATGACTGCTAGTTTGTTCATTTATGTATTTTGTTTTATGATTTTATTTGTATTGAGCTATTTTGTGTGTTTGTGTGCACACTTTGTTTAAAGCTTAAAGTTTGAAAGTTTTTAAGGCAATATAGATAGATTCTAGGTTGTTTCTTTGTGGTTGCTAGGTGGTTGCTATGCAGTTGTTTCTAGAGTGTTGCTATGTGTTTGCTAGGGTACTCCTGTTTTTTGCTAGGGTGTTGCTATGCGGTTTCTAGGGTACTCAGGCTGGTTGCTAGGGTGTTGTTATGCAGTTGCTAGGGTACTCGGGGTGGTTGCTAGGGTGTTGCTATGTTATTGCTAGGGTACTCACAGAGTAGTATGTCCGAATTCATAGTAAACAGTAAAAAAAAAAAAAAAACAGTAGGCGAAAAGTACATGAATGACTTCCCAGATAGCATCAATGATCAAAATAATGTTGAATCAATGTTAATGTGTCAACGTTAACCACATTGAATCAATATCACTTTTGCACCCTCAATTAATGTTGAAACAATGTTGAAATTTCAACAAAAAATCAATGGCAATGGCACTGAATCAGTTATAATGTGATGTTGGTTCAACATCATGCTTACACTCTCAGAAAATCGAAACACAAGAACTACAACTGACTACAGCCGCAGCCTTAGATAAAAGATGTTAAATCTCTCAAGATCTCAGCAGAGGAGGATTAAACAACTCCATATACAGAAGCTCTTATTGAGAATTAAGAGAGTTTTTTTGTTGTTGATTTTTTTATTGAAATTTGTTTGGTTTTATGTCACCATCATGGCGATCAGTGTTAATTTTAGTTGGGTAGTTTAACTTCTCTTTGTAATGTTAGAGTTTCTCTGCTGCTTGTTATAGCAAGAAAAACAAGAGAAAACACAATCTGATGCTGTAGCTGCTTCATCACATTGTGTAGTGGCTTAATTCACTGATCTTATGACTGAGTTTAACATAAGCAATATCTTACTAAGTTTGTTTTATTGTGATCTAGATAAAGATCCAGCACAGTTTTAATCAGAAAATCTGAATGAGTTTTAAAACAGATTGTACACGAAGCCTTTTAAACTACAGTGAGATTTACTCACAAACATACATCAAGAATCAGCCTATGAATCTCAACAATGGTGACATGCTTAATGCTGCAATGCATTCTTTTTTGCATGATGCACCCAGAATGCATTGTGGCATGAAGCATGTCACCATTGTTGAGATTCATATGCTGATTAGATGTCTGTGTGTGAGGAAGTTTGCAGGAGTTTTAAAGTGTTTAGTGTGGAATTTGTTTTAAAACTCTTTTATCATTGTAACTGTTTTAACACAAACTTAACGTTTTGCTCATATAAAGCTCAGTCATTAAATCAGTGAATTAAGTCACTACATGACAATTATATTCTTATCATAAAGCAGCTGATCACATTTTCTCTTGTCTTTCTTGCCATAACAAACAGCTACAACAGCCAAAGAAAAACTAACACTAAAAAAGTCAAGAGTCAAACTGCCTAACTAAAGCAAACACTGACCTCGATAATGGTGACATCAAACAAAACTATTATTTTCAACAAATCATCAACATCTAAACCTCTGGTAATTCTCAATAAAAACTTTTGTAGATGTATGTCAGAAATAAAGTCAGTCTGGTTAGTAATAAGTGAAGCTGGTAATGCTGTTTGTGGAGTTGTTTGATCAGATCTTGAGATATTTAATGTCTTATCTTCAGCTGATTTCATCTAAGGCTGTGGCTGAAGTCATAGTTCTTGTTGTTCCTCTGTGCTTCTGTGATTCTGCTCATTATCACCTGATTATCTCCATTAGCTAAGGGGGCTTTCAGGTTTGAGGTTTCTTAACAGTGCTGTCAAAATATAATTTTTCTAATCTCTCTATTAAAATATGTTAAACAGTTCAATATCACTTTTCTGCAGTATACACCGATAGCTGCAGCGCTTTCTTCTCTCCGACAGTGAGTTCACACACACCGCAGTTGAACACAGACACGCCTCCTGTCACTCACTCAGAGCAGCGGCAGGCCTCAAGACTCTCGTTCGTTGCGGTTGAAGGGTTTTTGTTATGATTGAACAACTCATATGACAACTTTGGCACATTTATCAGCTTAATATTCATTCATGCCGCCAATCGAAACTGTGATATGGCTTTGTTCCTAAAACAGCAAAAGACAGCGATTAAAGGATTAGTTCACTTCTGAATGAAAATTTCCTGATAATTTACTCACCCTCATGTCATCCAAGATGTTCATGTTTTTCTTTCTTCAGTCGAAAAGAAATGAAGGTTTTTGATGAAAACATTCCAGGATTATTATCCTTATAGTGGACTTCAATGGACTCCACTGTAGTGTACGCCTTCCCTGTTCAACTTACGGAATGAACGCAGCGCCAGTTCCATTTTTTCCTGATCAAAATAAAAGCTCAAGGGTTTATCTCTTGCAAGTGAAGAAATTAGTAAAAAAGTATTGTAATTTCCCTATACTGTATTGTAAAGTAACTACTTATAAAATTTTCATTTATTTTACAGTGCATTTGTTACAATATATAGATATTACTGTCATATGAAAAATTATAAAGGCCTAAATCATATTATAATGTTGTAGGCCTAATAATTGTTTGGCATCCTAAAACACCAGTGTCAATGTAATGTAGACTGAGACTCTATATCACAACTATAAAGATGTCCAGGTATGCTGTTTCTTTGTTCAGTTTGCACACATGGGCTTAAGCTCTCAGTTTTGAGCTCTCAAAGTGCACCAGATTGATGCATTTAACCTTAAAATGTACAAAATTTTCTTCATGCCCCCGGACCCCCCTAGAGGAGCTACACCCAAAAAAGTTTTGCAAATTTCTGTGGGAAACAATGTATATTTTATGAACTTTACTCCAGCATACTACAAAGTTCCTTTCATGACAGTAAAACTGTTAACTGAAAATTAAATTCTCATTGGACAAAATAGATTTGTCAATGTCTGGCTCCGCCCCTGGTGTTCACACTGAGTAGTGTTTCATCTGGGCTAAACCATGTGGGGCCTACATGGGTGTGCTGGTTGGGAGGCGTCCTGTCAGCGGAACCGTAACAGTTAAGGAGTTAATTCTTAAAAAGAACTTCTGCTGAGATCTTGAGAGATTTATTGTCTTCTTTTATTTTCAAGGCTGTGTGGCTTTAAGTCAGTTGTAGTTGTGTTTCATTTTCTGAGAGTGCAAACACTGATTCAATGCCATAACCATAGATTTTTTGTTGAAATTCCAGCCCCCCACACACAGAGGTTCAATTCCAGTTAACTCAGTCACACTCAACTATCTCATGTTTCTTTGGAAACAGGATAGTCATGTCTTTAGTATAAAAGCACCAGATACCTTGTTCTCCATTTCACTTACTAAAACAAAGTAAGTCAGTTTCACTGAACATTTTTATAATAATTTACAGATATCCTTCCGATTATATTGTACTTTCTAAAACATTTTTAAACCAAACAAAACTGTTCACCTTTCAGTACATTGTAGGACATTTCATTGCACAATTTTTTGTGTTTACCTACTAAGGATGGCTGATAGCAAAAGCAAGTATTAGCTTATTTCATCAAACAGATTTGAAAAACGATACCAGCCATCAATGTGATCTTTTTAGTCTTTAAAATTATAAATGTTTTTTTCACCAGTGGCTGTGTCCCAATGGAGCCCGGGGTTTGTACAAGAGCTTCTCCCTGCTGCGGAGAAGACAGCCCTTCTCTACCATCTCTCTTATCTGTGCCTGGCCAACTTCCCAAGCCTGGAGAGAATCATCCGGAGTCGGGCTGTGGATACCCAGCTTCTGTTTGGCTGCTCTGATACAACTATGTTGAAAGTAAGTTTCAGATTTCTCTTGATTTCAGTATTTTCATCTGTCACTTAGAAAGAAAGAAAAACTGTGAAATTTGTGTCAATTCACCAAACATGAAGGGTCTGTAGTAAATAGAATGTCATATATTCTGTCTTTTAGGTTATGAGTCTCTCCCTTTACTGGAAATAAATACATAAGGAGTCATAATATCATAACGTGAGCCATGAAAAAGTTTTTTAACTGACATTTTAGGTAAAATTTTGTATAACCTAAGAGTTTGTACACTTCATTGTGGTTTGATATGCTTCTAATAAATTTTGAATGCATTTCTTACATTTTTATAACTTTAAACGTTTAAATTAAATTATAATAATTCATGCAGCAGCATTATGAACAGCATTTCAGGAAGATTTACAGGAAAAATTCAGACAAGAGTTCTGAATGTTTCGTCACCATCAGTGTGACTGTCGTTTTTTAAAGTCTGAGATACTTGATCTTATATTTCTTCCTTCTCTCAGTGTATTTTCACCAGTGAAAACTTGGTTCAGTCGCTGTTTCCCATGTTGGCGAAAGCTGTGGAGAAAAATAAGACGGTTTTGGCAGTGAAATTCCTAGGAAAAGCACAAGTCTGGATCAAAGACATTATTGCTGAAGTGGACAAGATAGTGGAAAAGTAAGAACATTTTCCTCAAGAAAACATATTTCAAAATACTTTGAGCTAAAGCTAAACTTTAGTTACACCAGCCCATTGTTATAAATGTTAATTTCACTGCAATATTTCTTCAACTTTGTATAGGTATGATTTACACAACAAAGATGTAGCATTGTGCACCAGTGATGTTATCAAGGAAAAAATAGATACAGATAAAAAGATTACAGAACAAGACAACGAGTTGAAGCAGACTGAAACAACCCTGAATGGTCTAAAATCTGAACTCAAAAAAATCACTGAAGAGCTTGCTGAAACTCAGAAAAAGATAAACAGCAAAATCCAAGAGATTCAAAACTTTGCCAGATCCATAACCCAAACAAGTAAAGGCCTCGGCATCTTCGCTGCAATCGTTCCATTCATCGGGCTACTTGTTAAAAGCATTTATGATGCTGTACATGATCCTAAAAATGTTGCACAAATGAAGGCTCTTGAAGCTGAATTGAATCTCTTCATCGCTGATAAAACTGCTCTGAAACAAAAGCAGTGGCAGGTCCAATTCAAGATCATTGATTGGCAGATGAAGGCTGCCCAAGCCAGTTTTGACCGGAGTGAGTCTGTTTTCTTTCATGTTTAAAGTTATGCTTTAGACTGTGCCAAGATTTAAGTCTAGTTTGAGAAGGGAGTGAATGTGTGGCTTGCTGAAACATTTATTTCCCCTCTGCAGATTCCATACCCAACCCCATCCATCTAAATGAAGTTCAGAGTAGCTTGTCAAAAATTCAGGCAATTCTGATTCAGCTCAAACACTTCTGGGAGAGTGTTGCTCAAATGCTGGACTACCTGGAACAAAAGACCTTTGTTGGAGAAGATCTTATCGACGACCTTGCTGAACTAAAAGATGAATTTCTACAATCAATCAAAACAGCCGAACAGGTAAAATTCATGTTTACATGATTACAAAAACATTTCCAGTAAGATATTCTAATATATTTATTTTTAAATTTATTTATTTTTTCTCTTTATTTGTACCTGGGGGAAGGCTTCAGGGTTCCCTCCTAAATGACAGTCTCATTTTGTCCCGCCATTACTAAGGTTTCATCTAAAAGTTTAATGTGTAAATGTTTTAATTCCACAGGCTTGGAGCTGTTTTGGTGAAGGCTGTAAGAAAGCATCTATCATCTTTAAGCTCCAAACTAAAGATGCCTACAGGTTTCTGGAGGTCAGTCCTTCCTCTCTCTCTAAGGAGGAGTGGGAAAAAGAGTATGAAAGAGTAAAAGGACGACTGGAGAATATAGACCCACCAAAATGTGTGACATCCTCTGTTACACCTGCCATTTCTGAATGATCTACAGAGCACTGACACGCACGAGTGCATCGTCCTATTTGTTTTCTGTCTCATGATGCTGGTAACCTGCTGATGATGTTTAGCCTTGTTGAATACTGTACTTGTAAACTGCAGAGTTCTGTATTTTCTTCTACTTAACGTCTAAAACACTCTTTATATATACTCTTCTCCTTATGTATCATCTCTTTATGAGCTCTTGCAAAAAGACTCTTGTTGAATAGATATGAATGGATAAAAATAGATGAATAGTTTTCCAAATAAAGTTTGATAACATCATTATTGACTTTTGTTTTTGTTTTAAATAATCTTACATGTCTGATTTTTTTGTAATGTCTGAAGTCATAGATTTAAGTTTCTGCAGCAAATATTTTGTCATCTGAAACTACTTTTGATGTCACTGGATACACAAAAATAGTCACATTACAGGTTACAAAATATTTTCTTGTTTCCTTCTGATAATGAAGAAGCTCTCTTATGCGGATGATTTCAACACAGTTTACCTTAATAATGATTACTATATCACAACATTCATTCACTGGTGGTACAAATCACACAGTTAGCTAAAAATGTATTAATTTAGGCTACATCCACACGAAGCCGGAGCTTACCCTATCCGATCTTTTTTTTTTCCTTGTCTCAAGAAATATCTGCGTCCACACGAAACCACTGAAACAACTAAAACGATGTAGTATACATGCCAGACTAGTATGTGGTGCTGTAATTCTGCCATAGAGATACACTTAAAACAGTGAATAAGACTTGGAGCATGCGCATAAACCTTGCGCGCTGTATACAAACTATAGTAAAGCTTAGAAATAACGCTTTATTTTGGCTCAGTAGCTTCTGCAGCACGAACACAAGCATCTAGAGTCTGCTATTGTTGTTGTTGTTGCTGTTTTGTGCTGTCAGCGGCGTCTGACTAGGGTCGACACGTGGGGTGATGACATCATCGTTTCACAAAATATACGGATAGGCTGTCCACACGAAAACGCAAAGACAGCGTTTTCAGATTTATCCACTCTGGGACCCGGTTTCAAAAAATAGTGGTTTCACCTTCCGAAAACGCCGGATCCGTGTGGGCGAAACGCCTATCCAATACAAAATTTGTGCGTATTCACAAAAACGCGTCTTTAACCCTTTTATCCCCACAGAAAAGTCTTCAGTTTAAAATGAACACTTGTATGTGTCCACACTACAGAGTGTTAGAGTAACACTGAAGCAGTGTTTAAGTTAGAGATAATTAAGTAATTAAATGATAATTGAGAATTAGTGATGAACACCTGCTGTTAACAATAATCACTGAAGGAAAAGAAACAAGAAGAACAGGAAAAAGACAAGCAGAAACACACTGTTAAAAATTTATTGTAATTTTACAGAAAATTCCTGGCAGCTAATTGCCGTAAATTTACATAAGTAATATACTGTTTTTTTAATACAATAAAGTACTGTATTTATACAGCAAGTTAACTGGGTAATTAAGTGATTCATTGAGTGATGATTGTTCGATTATTGAAGACACCTGATGATAACAAGCAGAATCTTATGGCTCCCATCACGCATTTGCATTTACAGTTAAAACATGAATACAATGTGTTGTTGTAAAATTTTTTGTAAAAATTACATCAATTGCTAACAGTGCACAATAACTACAACTGACTTCAGCCACAGCCTTAGTTGAAATCAACTGAAGATCAAAGACATAAAATCTCTCAAGATCTCAGCAGAGGAGGATTAAACAACAAAAACAGCGTTACCGCTTCACTTATTTCTAACCAGATTGACTTTATTTCTGTCAGACGTCTACGGAAGATCTTATTGAGAATTAACAGAGTTTCAGATGTTGTTTTATTGTTTCGTTTGACGTTGCCAAGATGGAGATCAGTGTTTGCTTTAGTTGGGCTCTTTACCCTTGACTGTTTCACTTCAATTTTTTTTGTACTGCTGTAACCGTGTGTATTTAAAACACGTTGTGGTCAAAAAGCCAAGAAAAATTTTGCTCAGGTGGTGTTGGTTATGTTTTGATTATTATAATCATCATATAATGCTCGATTCATTGAACTTGTCCAGTGTATAAAACATTATCAGAAAGTTTTTTTTTTTTTTTTTTTAAATAAATTTAATTTTATATTACTAACATTGTGATACTACAGCTTAAGATCAAACAGTGCAAAAGCAATCAGTAAAGAATTTTTAAACTCATTTACAAAAAAAAAAGTTTGATCTATAAACAGACATCAAGAATCAGTGTATGAATCTCAACAACGGTGACAATCAACAAAAAAGATAAAAGATCACCTCTGAACACCTTAAAGCTCACTACTAAAAGTCAACACAAAAACAACAGCAAAAATAAAGGCAAAGAGTAAGAATTAAAGAAAATAACCAGGCAATTCAGCAACATAATTCATTCATGCCACAATGCATGCCGGGAGTCTTGGACGATTTTTTTGTACCCAGCATGCATTGCAGCATGAAGCTTTTGATTGTCACCATTGTTGAGATTCATGTACTCAGAATGTCCTAATTGAACTAAGGCTTAATCCTGGCTTAGACTACGCTCTGTCTGTGAAATCGGGCCGTGATGTTTTCTTTATTCTACTGTTGATTTCTTTTTTTTCTGTTCTGGTTGTTTCTCTTTCCTTCAGTGATTCTGCTTGTTAACATTAGGTGTTCATCAGTGTTTGAATTCACACATGTGTTTTCATTCACTCTGTCAAGTGGATTATATTAGTGAACTAATGTAGGGAATAGTGAATGAGGTGTATAGGGTGTGATTTGAACACAGCCTCTGAGCGTCGATTTTGAGCACTGCTAATTCACGGTATATTGTTGTAGGCTACTTTCTCGAAAATGTCAAATATTACCCAGAATGCATTGTTTTCTACAGTATATTACTGTTTTAATGGAAAACAGCATGTTACTGTCAAAATTTAGCCGTTTTTTACAGCATTTTTTTAGTGTGTATTACAAACGAGATCTAAAAACCTAACAAAATGAAAAAACATTCTTAATTTTTTGTATATTTTCACTTGGTAGTCTTTCATGTTATATCTTTCTTGTTACATTGACATGAAGGATCTTGGCAAGCGCTGCTGCTCGTGAGCTTTAACAAAATCACTACTCCTCAGCATTCATGCAGTGTAAATAAAACTGTTACGTCAATGAAATGACAGTAGTCGGCGGCCACACCCCCATGCTATCAAATAAATTAAGACTAAAAAAATGGAAAAATAAAAAATAGGTTAGATTTCATTTATTTAAACGATTGTTTCTGAAGTCATCATTTAACAAAAGTATCTATTGAGGAAGTACATGAAAAAAAAATGAACATCTGGTTTCAATTTTTCATTTTTGCATTTGCATTACATGGTCTGAAAACTGAATTGTGAAGCGTTACATGGACCGTAGGTCCACGCTCTTGATGTTTCCTGTTACAACTCCAAATGTGAAACTGCTTCAGACGATTTAAAGCCTGATTTATTTATTGACGAAAGTGTGTGTTGAGTGCACGTGAACCCATTTCGCCTAACGGTGTGCACGGTGTAACTTTCTGCGCTGCTCCGCATCCGAAGATGC
Organism: Hypophthalmichthys nobilis; assembly: GCA_037950665.1. NCBI lineage: Eukaryota > Metazoa > Chordata > Actinopteri > Cypriniformes > Xenocyprididae > Hypophthalmichthys > Hypophthalmichthys nobilis. Next base: position 26,652,877 of record CM075482.1, read on the forward strand.
ACAAATGGGAGGCGAATCTGGCCGAGCATGTACGTCTCACCACACCGGAACCCAGTTTGTGCGTCTAAATTAGTTGCTTACATTTACAGAATGAGCCAACAATACCAGAAATAACCCCTTTTAATGAAAATAAAGGTCCATGTTTAATAAAAATGTTCACAAAACAAAATTAAAATGTTTAGTGAAATTAGAAAATATTTAAGAGATTGTTAATTTAGTTGTATACATGCTCTCATATCCATATATTTTGTTCTAATGTCACAGTGTTTTGGTGAAGTGTAATCTAGAATAGACATCGTCTCATGTACCTTTCTTCTTCTCACCGCTGCTTCATGCTAATTTAGAGAACAATTTCTCTGAGTCGCCCCTTTTCGTTTTGCACCCCAGTGTACACCTTTAAATGCTCACGATATAACCCTCAAAATGTATCTTTACAAAGTGTTCGTGATGCAGCATATCAGATCATGTAAGTATAGTATTTATTTGGATGTTTACATTTGATTCTGAATGAGTTTGATAGTAGCCTATGCTGCGGCTAACGGAGCTAAAGCTAACGTTACACACTGTTGGAGAGATTTATAAAGAATGAAGATGCATTTTTGAATTATACAGACTGCAAGTGTTTAAAAATGAAAATGACGACATGGCTCTGGTCTCCGTGAATACAGTAAGAAACAATGGTAACTTTAACCACATTTAACAGTACATTAGCAACATGCTAACGAAACATTTAGAAAGACAATTTACAAATACCACTGAAAATATCATGATATCATGGATCATGTCAGTTATTATTGCTCCATCTGCCATTTATCGCTATTGTCCTTGCTTGCTTACCTGCATAAAGTCTGTTGATTCGGCTGTGCAGCTCTAGACGTTAATACTGGCTTGTCTGATGCCTTGAACATGGGCTGGCATATGCAAATGTGGGGGGCGTACATATTAATGATCCCGACTGTTGCGTCACAGTGTGTGTTATGTTGAGATTCACCTGTTCTTCAGTGGTCTTTTGCACAAATCAAATTTAGATAAGAAGGATGAAACAGTGGTGTTTGAGACTCACTGTATGTCATTTCCATGTACAGAACTCTAATTATTTAACTATGCCGAGGTAAATTCAATTTTCAATTCTAGGGCACCTTTAATATTTTCTCATGACTTAATCTCTGCTCTAAATTATACAAATGTGCCAACAGGTGGCAGTATATTACCAAATATATCTGATGATGTGCGGTAAATATCCACTTTACTGTGTTAGTTCACATCGGCCCAGATTATATGAGTTTCGGACAGAGAGAGTTTTCGTGATCACTTTATTTTGTGCAGTATTGTGTGCGTTAAGCGATTAACTTAACTGTTAAATGATTGAATATAATTATTTTGCTTGAAAGTGTATCTGTTATGACTCACCACAGTTTCACGACCACAATAGTTCGGTGTGATACTACACTTATTGCTTATTAAAACTAATTTTGATGTCACTGTATAGTATTCTGTTTGCACCTTATCATCGTTTCAGTGTTCGTTTACCTAAGAAATATGATTTATAGCATGTCATTTAATTCAGTGATAGTGTGTAACCTATTGTATTTTCTACATTTCTTTGTAGGAAACCACACACATACACATAAACATTCTTCTCAAACAGCATCCCAAGATTGTTTTAGCCTATATCAACTGGATTAAAGTTGTGTTTTTTGGAAATCTGGAGTATTGCACCTCTTTTTAATGGAAGCTAGGAGGAAGACATTTTAATGCACATGATATCACAGCCTATCCTACATGATGAATAAAAATTACAAACCCAATATGTAATATAATTTTATTTTATTTCAAACGAATGAGGAAAATAAAGTGGGTTTAATCTAAAAGTTTTTAGAATTATAGAATAATCTGGCAACTTTCTGAAGGCACTGCCTGCGCTTGAGATGTTGAATGCTTTGTTGATTATTAAACATGTTAATTACACAAATAAAATGTTTAGCGTACATTTATTGAACAGTGATTGATTAGCCTTTATGTATTTATTTATTGTAAACTTTATTATTAAGTGAAGTAAACATTTTGCTGAAATATAAGAGCGCATGATTTATCCGTCGATCAGATGCGCGTGAAAGTTGTTATAGTTACTTAGTTGTGAAAGTTACTATAGCAACAGTAGAATCCGGGTACAGTGTGTTTCAGAATCAATCATTGTAAAAAGAACTTTTATGTCGAGATGATCGAGAAAACAAGATAGAAACAATTAATAATCCATGGCCGTTTAGAGCTTCCGTATATGACTATGATGAGTCTTTATCATTTGATGTGAACATCATTTTAAAGTGTTATTCATATCTTTAGACTATGTTAGAAATTCTGGATAATGAAAGAATTGACTAGTAAGACTTAAAGAAATTAATTTTCTGAGGTTGAGTCTTCTGGATGTGGATAATTTGGATGTGGATAGATTCTGGATAGGTTTTTTTTTTCTTTCTTTTTTTTGCTGTGGATTTTGCTGCCATCTTCAGGACGCCACTTGTAAGTGCAGGATGCTGTACTGAGAGCTGTTGAAAAGCAAGAACATTTCTGATCAAATATTAAAATTTCACATTTAAAAATGGCAATAGAATACTTTCGTTAGTGTTTTGTAAAATCCTTTTAACAAAAGCCAGAATGACATCATACAGGAAGTTGCATCATTTTTGGTGGGAAAACAACAGCACAAACATCAGTAAGGACTTTCTTTCTTTCTTTCTTAATCTGCCCTCTTTCTTTAGCTTCATTCTTTCATAGTCAAACGGGACTCAAAACACAAAAAGAATAAGGCGACAGAAAATGTGGTGAAATGATATTAAAAAAGAGAGGTAAAGACAGTAAATATAGCTGCAAGCAGCAGTTAAGGGGTCAAGCACCACAGAGGCAGAATGAAGAGCTAAAAATCAAGACAGCGAACATCAGACCAACTGCAATAATGGACATTTGGAGACTGTCCATTATTTCACATTACAATCACTTGTAATGTGAAATAATTGCTTATTACTTTTGACCAATAGGTGGCACTGATACCATATTGATCTGGTGTGGTCAGTGTTGGGTGACAATTTTTGTTAGATTTTTTTGGGTGAGATTTTTGGTCAAAGTGTTCAGAAGTTATAAGCAACACACGCAAAAAAAAAAATCTCCAGACCACTAGGTGGCACTGTACCAAAACTGTACATGTACCCTGAGTTCATGGTTTCATACAAAGTTTGGTCAGAATACGCTGAATCGATGCGGAGATATAGCCTCACATCCATTTTGTGGTGTTGTTTGCAAAATTTGTTCTCACATTAAACAAGAACGGTTTGATGAATCGACTTGAATTCCCTGTTTTTTGTCTGCAAGGTCTGAGGATGATCTGATTCAATGTTCGTGACAATCGGAGCAACGGTTTAGGAGAAGTTTGAAAAAGTACGTTTTTAAAGAAAATCAAAATGGCAGTTAGGCCGACTACGGTAAAATTGGTATCTATGTTCTCAGCATGACCCAAGGAATCTCATAAGACCAGTCTCATGACAATAGTCAAAAGTAGTCACAAGCTATCAGCATTTTTTAAATTTCATTATAACTTAAGTAGAATTTTCAGAAAATTCTAAATGGCGGAAAAAATGTCATGATGTAAAATAACGTCAGAGGGAATCATCTTAAACCAAGGAATCAGAGGGAGTGCATATTTGGACAGTTGGTGGCACTAGAGGGATTGAGTTAGAGACTCCAAAATTGCTGTGGTTAATGTTCAGACTGTCCTCTATCTGTGTGCCAAATTTCACAACTTTTTACCATACGGTTCAATGTGCTGCCATAGACTCGAGACACAGCCAGTGACCATCCTGAGCTGTGACGACAAATATAAGATCATTTCAAGCTTTTTCATGGTTCTCAGTGGAGAAAGATGAGATTTAAGATTTTAAAAATTTAAGATTTTAAAGTCACCATGATATCAAAATGGCCAATTCTTGATTTTTTTTTTTTTTTTGGAATAACGCAGTACTTATCATAAATGATTTTTCCATGCACATCATTATTTTTTTTAATTCATGTGCCCTTGTAATCTTTGATTAAACCAACTTCAAAATAACTTTTTAGTCTCATAATTGACTTAGTATGTCATAATTATGACTTGCGTCAACTAAGATTTTCCAAAGCATAATCAATCAACTGCTGTGTTTTACAGCAGTTCTGTTGATATCTTTCCTGTTTTGCAGATGCAGAATGACAACTTCTGTTTTTGTTGCAGCTTATGATTGTCATTCCATGTAGACTACAATTAAACATTAATCATTCAAAAAGTTTTGTCTAATCTATTAAAGTCTTTATTGTTTGACATTAGTCATGTGGCCAGACCACTGGATCTTAGAAACTGAGAAACAGAAACAACATCCCTTATATCACATTATTGAACACTCATGTTGAATTATAACTTCAATAAGAGCAGTAAAATCATTACAAAGATGACAAAGAGAATCTGTGTGTATTAAATGTAGTTGTGAGAAGAGATTGGGAAACATCAGATCTCTGTCACTCAGTGATGGCGGCTCTGGCCGAGCCCTGAGGATTGATCTTCCTCAGCTTCTCCATGATAGACTCATACTGCTTATTCCTTTCATCCTCTGACAGTGAAGACGGATTGATCTCCAGGAACTGATATGCATCCTTAGACTGAATGCTGAAGATGTTCTGTGCTCTGTAACAGCACGCACCAAATGTCTTCCAGTACTGAAAGATTAAATCACACCAGCATTAATCACAATACATTCACTAAAAAAAAAAAAAATACATTGACAAACTCATGATGTGCCTGAAATCACTCACTATTCCCTACCCACGTAGAAGGCGATGTTCTCGGGACCTTGCGCAACATTCCCTAAAAGTTCTCTAAAGGTGACGAAGATTCCGAACCTTTACAGAACTTTCGGGACGTTCCTAAAATGTCCTCTTTTGGTTATGAAAGTGCTGCAGTTCAAGGTTCCTTATATGAGTTTAGGGGGACGTTCCATTTTGGTTATTTTATGGTCATGTGAGAATGTCACAAAAGGACATTTGGGACATTAACAGAACGTTCCCACATGGTCCTCTGTTGGTCATTTAATAACGTTCCCGATATGAGTTTTGGGGGACGTTCTATTTTGGTTATTTTATGGTTGCGCAAGAACTTTACAAAGAGGACATTTGGGAAGTTGACAGAACGTCCTATAATAATAGTCCCCTAAACATTCCCAGAATGTCCTGAATGTTCCCTGAAGGTCCACCAAATAACATCTCCCAACCCTTAAAAGAACTCAACATCGTGACCGCCTCTGAACGTTCTGCGAACGTTACTAGGCAACGTCCTGGACGTTCTGAGAATGTTCTGGGAACGTAAAATTTCTAGCGGGGTACATTACGAAAGTCTGTAAAATATGATTTGATCAATTCATTACTCCATTACTTTAACTCAAAATAATTGAACCAATTTCAACTTCAATAATGTTCTGGTGAAGTTTTTAAGTTGAATTTGGTGGAATTTTTTTACGATATGGGGAAGGCGTGCATGAAAATGTGGTCACTGATGTAAATACTGTGACAATACTGTATGTACCTTATCTTGGAATCAGTCAACTTTCACCAGTCATTTGCTTAACGTCTAACCTTTCCTGCTGCTTCAATAGAGGTCAAAAACTCTTCCTCCAGGTCATCCAGGTCATCAATCAGATCCTCCCCAGTAAAGGTATTTTCTTTCAGTGTGTCCAGCATAGCACCCACTTTCTCCCAGAACTTTTTAAGAGAAACCAGAATTTGTTGGATTCGAAAAAGAGACTGCTGGACATCCTTCAAATGCTCGGGATCGGGTATGGCACCTGGACAAACAACATACAGCAGATATTGATTCATGAGAGATTATTGTGAGACTTCAGACTGTTTAAACACAAAGTGGTGAACATGTAAACAGCATGATATGCACACAGATGCTGTTTATGTTTGTAATTGAAAGACTCTCACCTAGTCTTATTTTGGAATTGGCCAGCTTCAGCTGAAGATCAGTCTGACTGACTTTGATGTTCCACTCTTTGTTTTGCAGATTTCTCTTTTCAGAGTTGAGATGGGACAGTTCGGCGTTGATAGATTTAGTTTTAGCAGCAATATCAGGTTCGGTAATAGCATCATGAATGGCTCCAAAAAATGGCACAAAGGCTCTGAAGAAACCAAAACGTTTTCTCTTTTGTTCAGAACTTCTGATGTGATCTTGCAGCTTGTGGTTTTGTTCTTCAATTTTTTTCTCAATTTCCTTCATATCGTTGACAAATTTTATCAGCTCCATTTCAAGCTTGACCAGAGCATCCTCCTGACTCCTTATCTCCTCAGACTTTTTCGTTATCTTCTCTGTAGTCTCTTTCTGTTCTTGAAACACATCACTGGTGCAAGTTGCCACACTTTGGTTTTGTTTCTCATACCTTAATAATAATAATAGGGTGCTTTAGATAAATTATTGAATACAGTGATATGGTCTGGATTTCACAGACACAACAACACAGACACTGAACAATTTTTTTAAAGAGGACCTATTATGCCCTTTTTCAAAGTCTTGATGTTGTTTTTGGGCTCTACTAGAACAGGTTTTCATGTTTGAATGTTCAAAACCACATTATTTTTCCCATATTTGAAATTGTTGCAGCTCCAATGAGGAAAGAACCAACGAGGTTAATTCTCAGAGAACATTATAAAATGCACACAGTAAAATCCCCAGAGTTAAATCAACTCTGCTCAGAGTACATATGGTTCCTCTCTAAATAGTGTTAAAGTAACACTGAAGCAGAGTTAAAGTTAATGAGATAATTAAGCAATTAATAAGGCTGTGACTGAAGTCAGTTGTAGTTCTTGCGTTTCTCTTTTCTTCAGTGATTCTGCTTGTTAACAGCAGGTGTTCATCACTAATGCACAATCATCACTTAATTAATTGCTCAATTATCTCATTAACTTTAACTCTGCCTCAGTGTTATTTTAACACTATTTAGAGAGAGACCATATGTACTCTGAGCAGAGTTGATTTAACTCTGGGGATTTTGCTGTGCAGTTAATGGCCCCTTTAAATATTTGTACAGGAAAACAAGATGGTAAGAAAGTAAGAAAATAATGTATTTGCAGTGTACTGGTTAAGAAAATGATTGTTTGTTGTGAAATACTAAACTTCCCTTTGATAAGACATTGCTAATGTTTTCACCTCGTCACCATGTCATCCACGGCGCTGATGATGTCCTCGATCCATGTTCTGGCTTTGTCCAGGTATTTCACAGCCAGTTTGGGTTTGTTCTTCTCAACAGCTTTCTTCAGTATTGGGAACAGGGAAGTGACCAGGTTGGAACTCGTACCGACACACTGTGAGAAAACAGCATCTCAATATCCAAGTTTCTATCTCACAATACTTACTTTTTTTCTTGGAATTCTGAGTTTCCATCTCACAATTCTGTTTTTTTCCCTCAAAATGTTTATACCTGATTGCATACACATGCAGAATTCTAAGAAAAAAAGTCTGAATTTTGAGTAAATTGCATGTTTTATATTTTTATTCCGTGGCAGGAATAAGGTTCTATAAATATCAAAAACATTAGTTGACAATTTCAGAAGCATTTAAACTGGATTTTGTGGGATTTTTTTTTTTTTACATCATACTTGCACGTCATTGCAGAATTTCTATGCTATTATTTGTTTATGAAACACAAAAAGAGAGCTGTCAAGCTCACGGTCATTGTCTGACTTTGAAAGGACATGAGGGCAAGTAAATAATAATGATAGAATTTAGATTTTACAACATGTAAAGCAGAACATGATGAATTAGTCTCACCTTCAGCAGAACAGCCTCAGATGATCCGAACAGCAGTTGTGTTTCAATAGCTTGTTCTCTGATCATACGCTCCAGCTTTGGGAAGCCTCCAAGACACAAGAATGACAGATGATAGAGAAGAGCCGTTCGCTCCGCAGATGGAAGAAGCTCCTGGATGAACTCTGGACACCATGGAGAATCACTGATGACAACCTCTGAGATAGAAACCAAACACTGAAGAAAGTTCTGAGAACGTTCCCTGTTAGCTTGGACCTTAACGTGACATATTTGATCTTGTTGTAAAGGAAACGTGTTACGTACTCAAGCACTTCTCTGCTCATTTTGGACCATTTGTGGCAAGCCGTTTTGACTTTTATTCATTTATTCTTCATTCTTCTTCATGGAGAACGTGGCTCATGATTGCTTGGCAACGGCAGACACCACAGGAGCACAAGCTCCCGAGCGCTTCAGAAAAGAGGAGAAAGTGGCGCAGCCAGCGTTTTTCACGTGTTTTTAGACGTGAACGGCCCCTTGAACTGCATGCTAATTCCTGATATCAGAAATTAGATTTTTACAATAACCATGGCAGTTTTTGATGGAAAAGTAATTCCTGCTATTAATAATTGAATTGTTGATAAAGAATTCATATCCTGAGAATGAATAAAAGTCAAAACGGCTTGCATAGACAATCGAATTATTGATATCAAAAATTTTTACTAGTAGCAGTTCAATTGTTGATATGAAGAATAGACATTTGCACTAGTAACCACACAATTATTGATATAAAAAATAAAGTTTTTACTAGTAACTGTATTTGTGAAATTGGATTTTTAACTATTAAGAAATCTATTCTTGATATCAACAGTTGAATTTGAATGGCAGCCTATGGTGACATTTCACTAGTAAAAAATACAATTACAGATATCAAGAATTCTAGTTTTGATGATGTCACTGTTGATATCGAGAATGAACATTTTTACTGGTGAAAACTGAATTGTTGATATCAAGAATTCATATCCTGGGAATGAATAAAAGTCCAAAAGGCTTGCCATATAGACCATTCGTACTGAAAATACTGAAAGAGGTCAATCACTTTACAATAACTCCAGATGTATTTTTTTCATGCTGCACTACATAAGGATCTCCTTTGAGATCTTCATTTCCACCTGTGTTCGTGGGGCTTGAAACAAGCGTCTCCTGCTTCTCGCTCTCCAGCCTCGGCTTCTTGGCTGTTACAAGACATAACATGACAGAATGACTTCTGAATATGATATAATGAAAGAGATGAATACAAGCTTTAGTTTTATGATATAGTTAATGAATAAGTTTGAAGTGTCTCTAACCTTTGCTTTTAGACATTGTCTCCTACTGTAAGATCTCTAAAATACAACAGAAAGACGTGAATGTAGAATGAACAGGAAAAAATACTAATGAATAAATAAGAAGCCAATTCTTTTAAACTGAATAATTAAAAGACCTTATAGATGCTGCAAAGATGTTTTATAGACCTCACAAACAGTAAAATTCTGCTATATTGACTCTTTCTGATGGACACAACATTGCAAAATCTCTTTTCTCGTCTGTTAGTGGTTGTGAATGTGAGTTTGCAGCTCATGCTGCATTAAAAGTGTTTGTCTCTGTAGGTGTAATCACCAACAAACAACGAGACGAGTTTATTCTGATTCTTGAGCAAATGACTCTTTTGAGTGAATCAAAAACATACAGCATGATCACTTGTTTTTATTAAGGCAGTTTAGACACAGAATCAGAAAAACAATACACATGTACAGTACATACAGAAACATGTATCCAGGGTAACAAAAGGCAATAATGTAATAATTTACATCTCAAGAGGGCAAAGGATGAAAATAGAGATTTTGATTGCTTTAGGATTCACTTACAGCACGATCACAAATGACTCTTATGAACTGGTTCTTTTAATGAAAACGAGTTAGTTTGAATCAATCGCTACTGAATGTACTGAACTCTTGCAGAAACTTGATGTAATCTAAAGTTGTATCTGTTGGGAAGCAAAGAATGCTTCAAATAAAGCACAACGCATGTTTATGAAGTGTCAGTATGTTGGTATATTACCATTATATCAGATAATGCAATATACAAATGGCTCCCATAATGACTGAAACATGTCACTTTAGTTTTAAAATAACATTGAACATTTGAAATAATTTATTTTCAGTGAACATGCAAGATCAGATCACATCACACAAGTTTTATTTATTATGAACATTGGTTAGAAAAGTTGCTGTACTTACATGATGTGTTTCAGTTTCCTTCTTCATCTGTCCTGCAGCGGTCACATGTATATATAGTGTGCGATTCATTCTTTAAATCACGTGGTTTAAGGTCATTTTCACAAATCTATCACAGCGATCGTCTCTGTGAAATCACGATTTAGACTCAGAGCTTCACCTGAGGTGACTCAGAACACAGACTAATAAACTGATAAAGTCAGATTATAAATGACTGTTCAAAGACTGAATCACAGTGAAAGTTTCAATAGTTTCTCTCTGCATGCGTTCAAAGATTTAACATTACACTTTGACTCATATAAACTAATTAACTTACTAAAGAATCACCAATTTTCAGTTTTATATGAGGCTATATTATTATTATTACAGTATATCTTTAATTTACAATTATTTCTAAAAATTTAATTTCTAAAGACATACTTCGCCAAAATGGCTACAGAAAACAAAGCAATCATATTTGTTTTAATTATAAGCTTTTAATGACTTTTTTTATTTTATTTTTCAGAATTTTTCCACTTCAATTTCAATTTTTTTAAACAAAAAAAAAAAAAAAAAAAAATATATATATATATCCATCTATATTATATATATATATATATCCATCTATATTATATATATATATATCCATCTATATATATATATATATATATATATATATATATTATATATTATATATTATATATTATATATTATATATTATATATTATATATTATATATATATATATATATATATATATATATATATATATATATATATATATATATATATATATAGCTATCTATCCATCTATCTATAACAGTAATATACTCAGTAGTAATAGTAATATACCATTCATATTGATCACACATTTATCACAACATTATAGAAAGAAAAGCATTTTCTGTCATCAAAAACAAAGACACTGTACATAAAACAAAGAAAAGTTGTTTTCTTGCTGTATTTTCTATGATTGAGCCATTTGTGGAAAATATTGGTTTCATTTGTAAAATGGTGACGGCCACAGAGGAACATCCAGAACAACAAACCCAGTCTTTATCGCTTTATGACTTTAATCACTGTATTGCGTCAGTGATGATGGTTTGACCTCATTTCTGGAGTGTTTGACCTTTGATGTTGAACTTTAATTGGAACATGACAGACAAAATGTCTGCTGCTTTCATTTGCCCTGCAGCAAATAATAATAATAATAATAATAAATCATCATCATCTAGTGCAAACGTTCCCATTAAGTTATGAAAACATTATTTTCTAATGTTCTCTGAACATTCCAAATGTTTTTATTGGTTAAGAGAATATTCCATTTTATCATTTTGGGAATGTTACTTTTGCATTTTGAAACATGTAACATTTAAAAATCGTTAGATGACAACCAATAGTTTCAGAACAGTTCCATGAATGATGTATAAATATAATGTTTTTGTGCTAACGTTTTGAGAACATTATTAAAGACCAGATAACTCTGAATGAATAACTTTCACTGATTTCCACCACATATGGAAAAAAAAAAAAAAAATTATATATATATATATATATATATATATATATACAAATCATTCTTTAGTGAATTATAATTATGACAAAACAGTCATAATTTACTAACACCTACTAAGTCATAATTACGACATACTAAGTCATAGTTATGAGATTAAAAAGTAGAAATGAGAAAAATGTAATTTGTCATAATTTCGACTTTGCACGCCCGGAGCGTGTATCAAACTGCCAAAGTCACATGAACTATTGAAATTTCAAAACCATTATGATATAATGAAGCCTCGTTTACTGAAATCATGCGATTCTGGTGCTCCGAACCACTGATTCGAAACAAAAGATTCGTAAAGCTTCGAAGCTTCATGAAGCAGTGTTTTGAAATCGCCCATCACTAGATATTGTTGAATAGAGTCGTTATTTTGTTTTTTGGCACACAAAAAAAAAAAAATAATATAAACGAGAATCATTGACTTCATGGTGATTTTAAAGGTTTAGTTTAACCAAAAATGAAATTTGTCATTAATTACTGACCTTGTCATTCCACACCCATAAGACCTTCGTAATTAATTAAGAGTAATTAATGACAGAAATATCATTTCTGGGCCGCAATTGAACTTAAGTTGTTGAATTTGGTGAAGTTTTCTCACTATATCGGGAAGGAGTGAATGAAAATGTGGCCACTGATGTCACGTACTGTATTCTTGGAAATAATGATAAATATAGCTGCAAGCAGCGATCACAGGTCCAAGCCCTGGCTCCAGCACCACCCTTAAGAAAAGCTGTGCATGGCAGGGAACATACAATCTTAATTTACATCAAATATCACACAATATGAGACACTTCCCATTTCCCCTTTATTTGTCAGTACTTTAATCCCTCACCATGGCAACACTGAAGATGCTAAACTGCGAACGATAATAGGATCTCAAACAGTGTCTCTTTTTTTATATTGACCGAGTTTGGTGGCGATTGCATGAATCTCATACGAGGAGTACTTATACTCAGAGCCTGATTATTTAAAAAATAAATTATTCACATTCAAACCGAAATATCTGACTTCCTGTTGGACAGAGCTAATGGGTAAAAATGAAATTGGGTAAAAATACAATTATAATTTGGTGACTAGTTAAGACAAGTTTGGTGACTGAGGGAGGAGGGGCTCTATAATGCTACCTTTTGTCAAAAGGTGGCACTATAGAGCCCCTCCTCCCAATAGTTTCTAAGGCTTTGCCCATGTCTACTGGCTGACAACACGTTTCATGCAATTTGCAGCATGCCAAGACCCTCAAAAACACCCAAGATTATTATAAAGGTTTGACGTATTTATATTTATATTTTTATATTTAAGATATCAAGAATCCTTTCGCAAGTCTACATCTGCTATATCTTGACATTATTCTTGATGAAATTTGAAGCAAATTGGGTAAAAATACAATTATAATTATGCATTACAATTATAAAATACATTTTTTTATAATTATAATGTTAAATTTTAATTAATTCTTGTTTTGATTTTATTTTAAGTTTAATATTTTATATTTATTATAATTTTAATTTAATTTTAATTTTGTTTTTATTATGTAGTTGCAAACTTAAGTTAAACTTAAGTTTGCAACTACATAAAATATAAATAAATTAAAATAAATAAAATAAAAAATAAATAAAATTATAATATTCTCCAAAAGAAGGAGAGAAGAACAACCAGATCACTTTATGACTTTAATTACTATATTGTGTCAGTGATGATGATGGTTTGACCTCGTTCCTGAAGTGTTTGACCTCTGAGGTTGAACTTTTATTGGAGCACAACAGACAAATGCCTGCTGCATGCCTTTGCCCTGCAGCGATTATTATTATTATTATTATTATTATTATTATTATTATTATCATTATCATTATCATTATCATTATCATTATCATTATCATTATCATTATCATTATCATTATCATTATCATTATTATTATCATCATCATCATCATCATTATCATCATCATCATCATCATCATCATCATCATCTAATTTTAATTTTATTATTTTAATTTTATAATTTTTTAACTTATTTAAAAAAAATTATTATAATGATTTATTAATTTTAATTTTATTATAACATTTATTATTTTAATTTATTATAATTTTAATTTTATAATTTTAATTTTATTATTTTTTATAATATTTTATTTTATGTATTATTTTAAATGTTATTATTAGTTTAATTTAATTTTAGTTTAACGTAGCAAAGACCAGATAACTTTGAACAAACATTCTGTTAATGTTACTGTAAGAACATTTGTTCATAACTTTGAGAGAACCTTGACAGAACATTAACCAAACGTCAGAGAACGTTCACTGTAAAGCCCAGGATACATTGCACAATTTTAACAAACCTATAAGCCGCGTGTCTCACCTGTGTGAAGGTATATGACTGTGGCAGCGGCAGGGAAGAGGAGAGGTGACAATCCAAATGCAAGACAAAAAAATAACTACCCCTCCCCAAAAAAAAGTACAAATGAGAACAAACCTCATATAGTGACCAGAAAACAACAACAGCTTCACACAGCAACAACAATCCTCAACAGACTACTGAAACAAGAGTATAAATGCACATGGAAACCAGAGCTAATGAACAACAGGTGTGAACTAATCAGAGTAACTATAGAAACTAACAAGGCAATGAAACAAACCCTGCATCCCAATGTGCTCACGATCCACCCCATCCGCCCTGAATAGTATGGAATGTTACTAATGTCACATACTCTTTAGGATGGATAGTGTGCAGAAGGCAAAGGAAACAGGAGCTAAACACAGGAAGACAGAAACAATGGGAACAAAACACTACAAAATAAAAGTCATTGTGTCATCATCATCTTCATCATGAGGGGTTTGATTCTAGTCTTCATCATTCATTCATAATTTAAGTCTTAATTATGACGTACTAATTCATAGTTATGAGATTAAAAAGTAGAAAAAAATAAATACTAAAAATATAACTTTTTGTCATAATTTCAACTTTGTATGCCCCAATTAGGCTATTAGTTTTTGTCATCATGTTGACTTTTTGTCAGAATTTCGACTTTTTAATGTAATAATTGACATTTTTTTAAATCATACCTTTGACTAAGTGTGTCATAATTTTAATGTCATAATTTTAATTTTATTATTATTTTAATTTACATTTTATTTTATTTTCAATTTTATTTTTATTAAAATAAATTCTAAATTCTATTAAATTAAATTCTAATAATATTTCACATTTTTACATTATTTTTGATCAAATAAACGCAGCTTTGCTGAGCAGAAGAGACTCAAAAACATTTTTATAAAATCTTAATTATTTCAAACTTTTGACCGGTACTGTATAATATATATAAATGTATACACAGACTGTATGTAAATTAAGAACATGACCATTTTTATTAATAATATGTTAATTTCTGTTGTCTTTAATGTGTAAGTTGATCTTTATGATTTCAGAAACACTTTCTTCTGTCTTTTGCGTCTTTACAGTGATTGTTTGGGGTCATATAACACACACACACACACACACACACACACACCCTCTTTAGATAAGCAGGCAGAAGGGGGTGTGTGTGTCTTTAAGGCGCCTGTGTGTCTTTGTGTGTGTCTCTCAGCAGCAGTAGTCTAGTCCAGCCCGGTTCAGTTCGGATCATGTCTTAAATCATCTGCAGCAGATCTGTGTGTGTTCAAACCTCCTGAAAGACACGAACAGCTTCATTGTCTCGCGGTGAGTGTGTGTTTGTGTTTGAGAGAAACTTCTTCAGACTCTCATCGAGTCTTTAGTTCGTGTCGCTCGCGCACAGAGTGAATCAGGAGAGATTCCCACTCGTTTACTCAGTGTTTGTGTTGTGAGACTCGAGGAAACTCGACTGAAGTCCCGCGGTTACTGTAACACGTGCTCGATACATTCACTGTTACTTTCAAACGAGTCTTTCATGTCGCCGCTCATCGTCGCGTCACTGTCTGTCGGAAGCCGCTGTTGTCTTTGATGTTTGTTTATTGTGTCTGTCTCAGTCTCTCATTCCTGTGCTCATTTAGGTCCGGTGGGTTCGGTTCGGTTCTGGTCGTAATGCAGCCTTCATCTTCATCATCTTCATCAGTGTTTCTTCTTCTTCTGTCAAGTTTTTCTTGCTTTGGCCTGTAATAAAGCGCTGTGTGCAAGTGACGTCAGCAAGTGTCTCATTCAGGTAAGAGTCTCACATTTATTATGTATTATGTTGGTTTTTGATGGTTCAGAAGCTCGAAGCTGCAGTACAGTGAATCAGTGCCAGATATGATCAAGTTTTCAGATGCATTTTCAGCTTCGTAATTCTCATGTACATCTACTGGTTCTGAATCACTTTTCATGGAGCTTCATGGCTGTTCTTGTGTTGTTGTCAGTGTTTAACCCTGTTGTTGTTGTTGTGGAGCAGGAGTTGTGTCAGTGCCGGCCGTCCGATGGGAACTGCTCGTGTTGTAAGGAGTGTATGATGTGTCTGGGAACTCTCTGGGAGGAGTGCTGCGACTGTGTGGGTAAGATCATATTATCAGTATATTACACAACAGAAGAAAAGTCAGAATTGTGAGTTTATACCTCACAATTCCAACATTTTTTTTCAGACTTTTTCTCGCTATCATGACCAACTTTTTCTTTTGATTCCGACATTATTTCTCACCATTCCAATGTTATTTGTCACGATTCCGATGTTATTTCTCGCCATTCCGACATTTCTCGCAATTCTAACATTATTTCTTACCATTCCAACATAATTTCTCACCATTCTGACTTTTTCTTGTGATTCTGACTTTCTTGTAAATTCCAACTTTATTTTTTGCCATTCCGACTTTTCTTGCCATTACTTTTCTTGTGATTCCGACATTAATTCTTGCTATTCCAATGCTATACCAACATTTTCTCGCTATTCTGACATTATTTCTCGCCATTCCAACATTTCTTGCTAATCCGACTTTATTTCTAGCCATTCTGTTCGTCTCGTCATTCTGACTTTTTTTGTGATTCCAACATTATTTCTCACCGTTCCAATGTTATTTCTTGCCATTCCGACATTTCTCGCAATTCCAACATTTCTTACCATTCCAACATAATTTCTCACCATTCCGACTTTTTCTTGTGATTCCGACATTAATTCTTGCTATTCTGACTGTATTTCTCACTATTCCAATGTTATTTCTTGCGATTCCGACTTTTTCTCTGATTCCGACATTCTCTATTTCAACGGTATTCCAACGCTATTGCAACATTTCTCGCTATTCCATCTTTTCTTTGATTCCGACATTATTTCTTTTGATTCCGAACATTATTTTTTGTGATTCCGACATTTCTTGCCATTCCGACTTTTCTTGTTATTCCGAACACTTTTTTTTCTTGTGATTCCGAACATTATTTCTTGTGATTCCGACATTATTTCTCACATTCCAACTTTTCTTGTGATTCCAAACACTTTTTTTCTTGTGATTCCGACATTATTTCTTGTGATTCCGAACATTATTTCTCGCCATTCCGACTTTTCTTGTTATTCCGAACACTTTTTTTTTCTTGTGATTCCGAACATTATTTCTTGTGATTCCGAACATTATTTCTCGCCATTCCGACTATTTCTCATGATTCCAACGTTATTTTTCAGAATCAGAATTGCAAGTTATAAATGGAGAATTGTGAGAAATATAATAAAATATATAAAACTCCCAAATGCAAGGAAAAAACCTCATAATTCTCACATTAGCTGTCACAATTCTGAATTCATAATTCGCAATTCTGGCTTATTTCTCTCTGTTGTGAGAAATAAAGAATTGCAAGGAGAAAATAATTGTGAAATAAAAGGTTACTATTACTTTAATTACAATTACTTGATATTTAGTTTGTGTTCTGAGAGTCGAAGGTGCTTGATGTTTTACTGGAGTGTTTCTGTTTGGCTGTAAAGTGTGTGTTCTTGTGTTTCTGATCCTCTCAGGCATGTGTAACCCCAAGAACTACAGCGACACGCCGGCGACGGCCAAGAGCACGGTGGAGGAGCTGTACCGGCCCATCCCGTCGCTCTTCCGCGCGCTGACCGAGGGCGAAGCGCCCATCAACATGATGGTGGTGTCCTTCCCCGTGGCCGAGGAACTGTCCTACCACGAGAACCTGGTGTCCTTCCTGGAGACGATGGAGGACGCGCACCAGAACGTCTCTCTGCCGGGGAACAGCATCCACGCCAGCTACGACATGCAAGGTGAGGAAAGAGCGCTCGCCTCACGCTTCACTGAGCAGGAACGTCGTTAGCTTGAGCTTCATTCATTCCGGCGGTGACCTTGTGACCCTGAGCTGTGACGGTAATGAGACGTCCAGCGGCGAGCAGGTGTCCGGACTGACCGGACGGAAATGCATCAGATCACTTCACAATTAATGACATTTATGTCACACTGGAGTTGATATATTTGACTCACACATTACTGGTAAAAGTTTAGAATAATTGAGATTTGTTAATGTTTCTGAAAGAGTCTCTTCTGCTCACCAAAGCTGCATTTATTTGATCAAAAATACAGTAAAAATGTGAAATATTATTACAATGTAAATCAGCTGTTTTCTATGTGAATATATAATAAAGTGTAATTTATTCCTGTGATCAAAGCTGAATTTTCAGTATCATTCTAATATGATGGAAAACATTTAAAAAAATCTTAGTTATTCTAAACTTTTGACCAGTAGTGTACTATTTTATTAACGAGAAGTGATTCGTTTAAATTAATGAATGTTTCAAGTTACTTTCAGTGTGTCTTTAAATGACTGATAAACTTTGTTTTTAATTATGACTTAGTATGTCAATTTGGACTTGGCATTTCATAATTTTAATTTTTTTGTGTCACTGCATATCATAACTTTAGCTTTGCATGTCTTAATTATGATGGCATGTCATAATTCTTTTTGTTATAATTTTGACTTTAGGTCATAGTTAGTCATGACTTAGTATGTCAATTTAAACTTTGCATGTATTAATTTTAATTTTTTTATAATTATGACTGCATATCATAATCTTGATTTTAATGTCATAATTTCAACTTTATAATTTTGACTTTTTAAGGCTGTAATTAATTTTTTTTTGTCAATGTTTACTTTGCCTGTCAATTTTTTTTTGTCATAATTTTGACTTCATAATTTTGATTTTGCCTGTCATAATTTGTCAGTTTTTGTCATAATTTTTACTTTTACAACATGCAAAGTAAAAATTATGACAACATAAAAATTAACATGCAATTTAATTTGTCAATTTTTACTTTGCATATCATAATTTTGATTTTGTCATCATTTTTTTTTGTCAGAATTTTGACTTTGCATGTCAAAATGTTTCCCAAAGCATAAATTTTGCTCTTATGTGGCGGATGTGCTTCCACACACACTGATCTGATCTGATGTCGTCCATGTGACTGTATTGGTGCTGTTTCCTGATCTGTGTGTCTGTCTCATCTCTCTCCAGATAAGATGTGTACGGTGGTTTATTTCGACGACTGTGTGTCCATCCGTCAGTGTAAGCAGTACTGCGAGTCGATGGGCGGGTCAAAGTACCGCTGGTTCCACAACGCCTGCTGCGAGTGCATCGGACCCGAGTGCGTCGACTACGGCAGCAAATCCGTCAAGTGCATGAACTGCCTGTACTGAGTGCAGTCCTGTCAGTTACTGATGTTTTATTATTGTCCTGCGTCATGCAAAAGATTTTGTATATATATTATTTTTATTCTTGCAGATTCACGTGTAGCCTCATACATTCAGATCACAGAAATGATTTTGATAGAGAATAGATGCATATCTGTGCTTGAATAGATAGATAATCAGATTATTATTCATGTTCAGCATATATTATGAACTTTCTCAAGGTCTTTATTAAGACTGAATTAAGTTAAAATCATTAGTTTGTCTTCAGCAACAAAATCCACCTGTAAAAATCGTCCTTTCGCCGAAAGAAGTGAAGCTGGTGTTAGTTTGATGTAGAGATGCTGTTTCTTCAGTTTCACAGATGCAGGTGAACTTGAGTGACAGAAATCACTGTATTTTCAATAAAACATCATCTCGTTTTATTTATTCTTGTCGTTTCATGATTTTTTTTTCTTTATTTTCCTTTTTTTATTCCTTTTTTCTTTGTCTTACCTTATTTTTAGATTTATTTTTTTGTCTTGTATCATTTTATTAATTTTTGTCTTTCACTTTTTTTAAAATTTATTTTCTGTCTTCCTTTGTATTTTTTCCTTTTATTTTTGTCATTATGTAATTTTATTTCTCCATTTCATTATTTCTTGTTTTGTATTTTTTTCTCATTTCTTCTCCTCGATTCATGTGTGGCTGATGTCAGCCGCTCTGTTTCCGCTGTTAATCGCGCGTCTCTTCAGCTCACAGGTGTCCTAATGAAGCGCCCCACTTTCAGTCAAACACAAAGACCTCATTCAGTCCCATGAGCCTCCAGTCGTCCGTCAAACTTCATCCACAAACTCACTCAACTTTCATAACGTGTGAAGTTCACTTGAGTTTGAGTTCTGGTTATGATGGTCAAACAGAAATATTTCACTGTTATTCTGTCAATATGAAACATTTACTCATTTACATGTTCTTGATCTTTATTGCGAATCATTCAGTGAGCAGGAAAGATTATGAAGTTTTCATCAAAATGTAAGTTGAACCTCAAATAACATTTAAGCTGTTGCTGTTTTTATTGTGAAGTCAGCAACAAAAAGGGTAAAACTAAATAAGGTTTAATTTGTTAACATGAATCTTACATCAATAACTAATGATTAATCTTAGATAATGCTAATCTCAAGGCATTTATAGATCATATTAAAAGGTCAAATGTGTCTGATAACATCAGAGTCGACTCCGGTTTGAACAATGTAAGGCTGAACACCGTTACTGACAATCCTCATTTTGGCTGCGTGAGATTCTCCAGCTTTGTTGCTGTTGAGCTGTTAAAGCTCCGCCCTCTTCTGGAGCAGCAGCTCATTTGCATTTAAAGGGACACACACAAAAACAGTGTGTTTTTGCTCACACCCAAATAGGGGCAAATTTGACAAGCTATAATAAATGATCTGTGGGGGATTTTGAGCTGAAACTTCACACACACATTCTGGAGACACCAGAGAGTTATCCCCTTTAAGGTTAAATGTACTAACAATGTATTGTTCATTGTTAGTTAATGCATTACCTAATATAACAAAAAAGTAATATGAAATATTAACATTATATTCCAATATTCAGAATGGTTGCAGTTAATAAATCAACATTATAAATATAACTAAATTGACTTATTGATCTATAATCAGTATTGTTCATTGTAAATTCATGTTTGTTCAGAACACAATGTTAATGTATATGACTTGAAAAATGTAAAACTTTAGTTTAGTGTTGATGTTGAGTCGTGATAGTCTTCGGCCGAACGACTCCAAGAACAGCAGCAAGTGATTTCATCTGAAATTTTATTCTGGACAGGTTAAGAGAATAACATCAGCTATTCATGATCAAAAACAGGAATATGTACAGAAAGGTTTTGCATTAAAACACTCAAGGCTTCAAGTGAGTTTCAGATTGAATGTTCACATGGACCACTCGTGATTTCCGTTAAAAACACCAGTTCACGTGGTTCGTCTGAGCAGACGTGTGACCAGTGTCCATCAGTACAACAATGTGCTGCGCTGAAGATTAAAAGAGCGACGCTCGAGCCCTTGAGATCAGACAGACGCGTCCCATCACTGATATATATATATGCAGCATATATTAGAGCCGTTAACCCGGCCGTCGGCCCGGTCACATGTCAACGGTTTAGTCGTTTGATTTCTCCAGCTGTTCAAGTATTCTCTGGTTTAAGGAAGACGCGTTTAAGGCTTCTGTGGCAAAATAAAAGAGAGAGAGAATGCACAAAACCCCCACAAATGACCCAGGGGCTGTAGTGAGGTGCATTCTGGGAAAGCTGTTAGAAGTCTGTGTTCAGTATGTGGAGGACGTGGTGCTCATGGCATCCTCGTTCAGACGGGTGCTTCCGGGATGGACGCTGGCAAAGTATTTGACATCTTTGTCCACGTCCGTCTGCAGAGCGACCAGAGTGTGCTCCAGCGCCTCCTGCTGGCAGCCGGCCGAGTTCAGGAAATACTCTACAGGAGCACGCGCACGCACACGCACACGCACACGCACACGCACACACACACACACACACACACACACACACACACAGTGAGCATAAGGAATGAGGCAGTATCCACAGACAGGACATGAGGTGGGGGAGGAAAAAAAAAAAAAAAAAAAAAATAAATAAACACAGAAATAAAATACCAAAAAAAGAAAAAAAATAATAATAATAAAAATAAATAATAAATAAAATGGGGGGGGGGGTAGCAATAAAGAAAAGAAAAAATAAAAGACAAAAAAGCAAAATGAATAAAAAGAAATACAAATAAAGAGGTAAAAAAAACAAATAAAAAAAAACAAAAAAAAACAATAAATACATAAAATGAAAGGACAAAAAAAAAAAAAAAGACAAATTACAAAGAAACAAAAGAATGAAAATATAAAATCAATAAAAAGACAAAAATAAAAAATGGAAAGAAAATGTTAAGCTAAAAATAAAAACAGAACAATAGAACTAAAATAAATACGGAAAAGAGAAACAAAAAAGAAAAAGGAAAGAAAATAAATGAAAAAACAAAAAAAAAACAAATAGACAAAGGAATAAAGGAAATAAGGAAAAATAAAAATCAATAAATAAAGTGAAAAGGATAAAGAAATGGAAAAGAATAAAAAAGAAAAAGGGAAAAAGAAAGAAAAAAAGGAGGAATGAAAGTGAGACGGCGCACGCACCTCGCTCCAGCAGCGTCTGCCGCAGGGTTTTGGCCAGCAGGACTCGGACGTTGGGAACGGGATCCGTCGCCAGCTGCAGCAGCGGAGGGAGCAGGTGCTCGGAGAACTGATCCAGAGTCAGACACTCCTCCTCGATGGACAACTGACCAACACAGAGCTGCGCGTCAGGACAATCCACACTGATGATGATGATGAGGAGGAGGAGGATGAAGAGTGCGTCTCACCTGACAGACGAAGGCAAACGCCTGCCGGCCGGACCACTTCTGAGAGTGACAGAACTTATCCACCAGCTCGCCCAGAAAACTCACCAGCAGAGACGAACACGACGACAACTTCCTGATGATCTCGCTCACCTGAAACAGAGCGATTCTTTGAGAAGAACGACTCACTAGAACTACAGCGATTCATTCAGAGGAACGACTCAATGAACAAGAGCGATTCATTCATGATTCAAACGTCACTAGTGTTGCCCGAAATAACCAAGACAGAGAGAAAGTAGAATAAAAAATAAAATAAAAAAATAAATAAATAAAAAAAAGTAATTTAAAAAAAACAAAAAACAAAAAAAACAAAACAAAGATATATATATATAAAAAAAAAGGAGAAATAAAAAAAATAAAGGAAAAATAATAGATTTTTTTTATTGACTTAAAAAGAATCACAAAAAAAAAATGAAGGAAAAGAAAAAAGAAATGTTAAAAATAAAGAAAATAAAATGAAGTAAAGAAAGAAAAAGTTAATGAAAGAGAAAAGAAAAAGTGAAAGTAAAAGAAGTAAAAAAGAAAGTGAAAAAGAAAAAAAGTAAAGAAAAATGACAAATAAAAAAAAAGAAAATTACAGAAAGAAAGAAGATAGAGAAAGAAGAAAATGAAAGAAAGTGAAAGAAAAAAAATATAAAGTAAAGAAAAATGAAATAAATAATAAAAGAAAAACAAAAAATTAAATTACAGAAAGAAAGGAGAAAGAAAAAAGAAAGTGAAAGAAAGAAAAAGAAAGAAAGAAAATGTAGGAAAATCAAAAAAAGAAAGTGAAAGAAAAAGAAAAGTGAAAGTGAAAGATAGGACGGACGGACAGACAGACAGACAGACAGACAGACAGACAGACAGACAGACAGACAGACAGACAGACAGACAGACAGACAGACAGACAGAGAGAGAGAGAGAGAGAGAGAGAGAGAGAGAGAGACACAGACAGAGAGAGAGAGAGTACCAGTCTGTAGGACGTCCAGCGAACGGACGACACGCGGTCAGTACAGAGACAGAAGGCCAGCGGTCTCAGATAGTCATGGACGTCCTGCGTGCTGTACAGCTCCAGCAACAACACCAGCTGCCTGTTACACACACACACACACACAACACTGAGACATGACATCATCAGCGACATCATCAGTGACATCATCACCACAGCGCAGCGCAGTCGTACTCGGCCAGCTCGGAGCGAAACCTCCAGTTGCGGCTGTTGTCCGTCACCAGGAACTCCTGCAGCTGGTACAGATACTTCCTCCTCGTGTCCTGATGCAGCAGCTGAAAGAGGAACACCACATGACCATCATCATCCTCATCATCATCTTCCTCCACACACACTGAGTGATGGAGCAGACCTGACCTTGAGGAAGTCGTAGAGGTGTTTGAGGACACCGATGCGGACCTCGTCCAGGTCCTTCAGGAAGCTGTTGAAGATGGGCACCAGATGAGCGGCCGTCAGCTGATCTCCCAGGATCAGAGCCAGCTCATGGATGGAGAACGCCAGCGTCCGCCGCACCTTCCACTGACACACACACACACACACACACACACGAGAGAGAGAAATTACCTGATGTGTAAGGGTGTGTGAGGGTGTGTGATTGTTGGTCCGTATACTCAAGATAAGGGCCAAAAATACCTCTGTATATCTTTTATATTTATATCATGTAAAATAGTTAATCAATATCACATGAAGAGTGGCGTTTCTTCTCCAAATATCAGCATGATTACAAATGTGGTATTGATTTTAAACAACAGTTCAATAACCAAGTTAATATTAAGTGACTTGTATTTTAGACACCATATTGCCCGTTTTTGCTACGAAAAAAGTTTCAATCAAATCCACAGCGGTGTTTCATTACTGAACGAACGAATCGTTTGAATGAATGATTCAATGACTCACTCATGAAGACATTCAAATGCTTTGCTCCTGAATGAATCAGCCATTTGAATGAATCGGTTGAAACTCAATGACTCATTAACAATGACTTGCTGCCACCTACTGGTGGTTTTACTTTCACATTTAAAGTATCTTTTCATTTTCTTTTTTAAAAAAATCATTTCAAATATCAATATTCAACGTTTTATGAATAAATCATCAAAACATTATTTATGAGTTATACTATATTAATCGTGCGCGCAATTTACTAATTCGTTCCCTCAATTTGCTAAATCATGTGCATGAATTATAAATCGAGGAATGAATTAATAAATCATGCAAAGGATTTACTTTTTTTTTTCTAGCATGTCATGTGCAGGGCTCTGTACTTTATAAAAGGTAAAAATACCCATAAAAATCAATTTAAACCTGCCACAGGTATCAGCACAATAAACACTCAGCAAAATATCTAATTATCATTAGAGAAAATCCCAGAAAACATAGACATCATTTTTGTCCCTCTCGCTGTGCCAAGTTGAAAAAGGATAAAGAGTTTTTAAAAAGTATTGAGAAATGTGTCCTATGTATTATTTAAAAAAAAAAATTGTATGAGGTAACAAGTGTCATGTAGTGCATGTATTATATGAGATTATATTAGAAACAAGCCGAACACACCTGCATGTCGGAGGCCAGCGTCTCATACGTGTCACGCAGGCAGTGCCAGTTCTGCCGTCCTAACGTCAGCGCCACACCGGGCAGACTGTAGGCGCAGTGCTTGGCGATCTCCATGTCCACTGTCTGAGCGCGCGATGGGTCCGTCATGGACAGATACTGATCCAGTAACGCCTGAGGAACCACGTCCTGCAGTGGGAGGCACACGCGTCAGCAGAGCATGATGGGATTGAGCTCATGATGGGATGATCAACTGACCTGCTGTTTCGATTTCCTCTCATCTTCAGGATTCACGCTGCCGTCACTCACGTCAGAATCCTCGTCATCATCACGCCTCTGAAACACGCAACATACTTCTTTTCATTTCCATTCACTGATTTAACGATAGTTATACAGAGCAACATTTACCTACAGATATTTGATAAACATTTTAGTAGTTTGATCAAATCAGTTTGGAATCAGACGGATTCACATTAATGAATTGAACTTAGCAACTCTTAACGCTTAAAAACATGATACTGGGAAAAATGGGCTGGGCTCCAACACAGAAAATTACAATCATATCATTATACTAGTTTCATGATCCTGATCGAAGTTAAAATGAGCATCAACATGATCCTGGTGCGTTGTGTTCACCTGTGTGTCATCTGAATGAAGCTCAGAGGGATGCTGGGAGCTGAAGGGATTGGACTGGGCCGCTCGGGGCTCCAGGAAAGCGTCTTCCAGTCCAGAGTCCAGCACCGTAGCTCTCAGAGCAGCCGTCAGGACATCCACTTGTGCTGGAAAACACAGATCAACAAGGTTTTCATGCTTGAATGTTGATTATTTTCCTCTCTTCTCAGTCTGTCAGTAACGCTCTGTTTAGTTCCTGTCTCTATGAAGCCCCTCCTTCTGAAAAGCACAATGTGCTCTGATTGGTCGGCTGGAGCAGTGTATTGTGACTGGTTTTTGGGAAATGTCCCGCCCCTTACCATAACACACTACTAACTAACTCAACCAGGCCCCGCCCCTTTATTCTGCATATGAATTATTTAAATAAGGAATATTGTGAAGAAAACTCAAGATTGAGGCGTTTCAGGGAGTTCAGAAACACTGACACTGATATAGAGAAATATTCATGCTCCAACTATAGAAGCTTGTTTCCACCACTAGATAAAAATTTAAAAAAAAAGGTAATTGCGACTTTCATCTCACAATTTTGACTTTTTTTTCCTCGCAATTGCGAGTTATAAAGTCAGAATTGCGTGAAATAAATCAGAATTGCAAGATAAAGTTGGAATTGCAAGTTATAAAGTCAGAATTGAGTGATATAAACTTGCAATTCTGAGAAAAAAACGTTTTCCCCCTCACAACTGCACTTTATAACAAGCTACTGTGAGTTTATATCTCGCAATTCTGAAGAAAAAAGTCAGAATTGTGAGATAAAAAGTCGTAATTCCCTTTATTATTTTTTACTTCATGGCGGAAACATGCTTCCATATCAAACAGCAGCATAACACTAAAGAAAGACAAAAAGTCCTCTTTAAAACAACCATCAGATGTGAAGCAAAGCCTGTTACTTCAGAACACACAGACTGCAATTATTGTGCGTCACTCCTTCTGTTTTTCGGCTCAGTGTTTCAGTAACTTCCTGTGCTCGTTTCCTTCCACTGACACAAAGGTCTCGCTCCAGCTGCTTTAAGGCTTCTGTTCCTGAAAACTCTAATTAATGAATATGACAGTGTTTGGCTGTATTGTGTTTTGTAGTGCAAAGTTTGTCAGGTTCAGTAACTAGGGCTGGGAGATTCGATATCAATATCAATATCAATATCAATTCAACCACCTCAAATCTACTTGCTAATCATAATGAGACAGAAGTGCCGCTCACCTTTGACATCCGGGTCGTCGATGTGCGGCTCCAGGTTTTCGATGAGTTCCTCCAGCTGTTTCCTGCCCAGTGCCGGAGCGGACGGCCGCTTCTCCTCCTCCAGCAGCTCCAGGTCCAGGTCGATCTCCGGGATGGGCGTCCTCCAGTAGTGGAAGGAGTTAAAGAGCTCCTGCTCGTCTTTTGGAGCGGGCGAAGGCGAGGGATCATCCTGCGCTGATGTCGGCGAATCCTCTTCGGCTCCAGACGAAGCCTCCGTCTCTTCAGGGAGGCACTTAGAATCGTCTGCCGTCAGGACCTCCGCCGTCTGCTCACCTCCGCCCTCCTCCGCCACATCCTGCTCCTCACAGCCAGAGGGATTGTGGGAAGCAGCAGGCATCTCTGCTGTGGACGAGCTGCCGGCGGCATCTGCGTTTGTGCTGAACGACACACAGACGAGACGTGAGCGAGTGAAGGTTCATCCTCAGCTCTCTTCATCAGTCAGTCGTCTCACCTGTGTGTTTGTGCTCCGCTCCAGTTGCCCTCGTCTCTGAAGTACTGACCCACGTTACTGCTGGGGCTCGCGAACGTCGAGATGAACTGACCCAACGACTGAAACGCGGCCTGACGCACCTGCCGACCGCAGCACACGCTCATTAACACAGAACGGACAACACAGAAGAGATTAAACGGATTGGGCGTACCCAGCGGGAGGGATCGCTGATCAGACTGATGAACAGAGACGAGAGTTTCGTCCGCCGCACTTCTGGAGATGTGGCCGAGGACACCGTCATGAAGCACTCGGCGCAGGCCTTCCGCACGCCCCACACGTTATCTGAGCACAGCTGGAAGAAACGCGGCAGCTGGACAGGAAAGGGAGAGAGGAAGGACAGGAAGACGCCTCAGACGACAGGAAATGAGCAACAACTACACAAAACAAATCACAGAGCTGATAACATCACAACATTTATGTAGTCTGATTTTGAGCCTTTTTCAAAACTGACTCATAAAAAGAGCAGAGCAGGGCTAGTTGTCACATTTTACCCCAGTGTCTTACTTTTGAAATTCAGTTTCTACATAAAACTTTAAAATCTCGCCTACCAACCGTTACTGCTGCTAGAGAAAACAAGCACTTGTTTGTCTTAAAACCTCAGTTACTGCCATCTAACCCATGTGACAACTTGCCCCATCTCTCCTGTATGGATCATACCAGCAGTTCCTCTGTTGCCTCTCCTCCAACAACGCTGCAGATGTCACCGAAGTTCGCCGCACAAACCTGTCGGACACAAACACACGCCTCTAATCAGTGACGAGGACAGAGCGTCTTCCTTTGGACTCCCGAACACGAGCCAATCAGAATCACCCACCTTGCGCACGTGAAACATCCTGCAGTCGCAGCACATCTCGCAGAAGCGCGGCAGAAAGAGTCGCTCGGTGATGTCCTTGCCCACCATCGGCGCCATTTTACAAATAATCTGAGATAAACATCAGAAACAAGCACTCAGTCCTGTCCGCTGCACTGGTTATGATAGTCCTGAGTTTTGTGCTGATGAATAATTGTCATATAAATAATTGCAATTAACGATTTCATTCTGTTTTGTTCATCACTTACAGTGTATGCATATATTTTACTTGGAATCATATATAATAAATTTATAATAAAATAGGCCAATATTATTTATTTTAATACTGTTAATTTTAATGTTGTGAAAAATAATATTTCTAAATTTGTAATATAATAAAATAATTAAATAGGCCCATATTTTATATAAATATTTTCACAGCATTAATAATAAAAATAATAAAACAGGCCCATATTATTTACTCTAATGCTGTACAAATTTTATATTTATATAATTATAATAATAAAAATGATAAAAATAGGCCCATATGATTTACTTTAATGCAGTGATAATTAATATTTTTATATTATAATAATAAAAATGATAAAATGTGTTCAAATTTACTTTAATGCTGTAAAAATTAAATATTTATATAATTAAAATATAATATAATAATAAAAATGATAATAAAATATGCCCATATGACTTGCTTCAATGTTGTGAAAAATAATATTTATATAAACATAATAAAAATGATAATAAAATAGGTCATATTATTTAGGTTAATGCTGTGAATTCTTATTTATATAATTAAAATATAATATCATAAAAATGATAATAGGCGCATTTTACTTTAATGCTGTGAAAATTAATATTTATATAATAAAAATAATATTCAAATAGGCCCATATTATTTAATTTAATGCAGTGAAAAATAAAAAATTTAATAAATCAAAAAAATAAAAATATGTTCATATTTACTTTAATGGTCTAAATATTTATATAATTATAATATAATAATAAAAACTATAATAAAACAGGACCATATTATTAACTTTTTAATGGTGTAAAAAAATAATATCTATATAATTAATTATAATATAATATATAATAAAATATGCCCATCTGTTTCACTTTATTGCTGTAAAAATGTATATTTATGTGACAGATTGTTTTATATTATAATGCGGACTGATTTAACCCACAATCCTTCATTTCGTAAGAAGGAAGGAAGAACTTTGACTATCTTTGTACTTTAGAACAGAGTTTTTTTACATTATTTGGCAAAATGTGATTGAAATGTAAACTGCACAATTACTGCGGTCATCTCAAATAATTGCAATTAGAACAAATTATTCAGATGATTAAATCAATCGTAACAGGTCTAGGTTAGGACAGTTTGTGAACTGGAGAAGGAGATGCTTCAGTGAGTAACTATAGGACACTTTCAGATCATCATCACACAAACTCCTGCAGCCCATCCGAGTGAAAACAGAAGATTCTCACCGCCATGGCTTCGGTTTTCACGTCGTCGTTGCTGTCAGGAGCGGTGAGGTCCACCAACACGGGACACACCAGGTTCTCCACGTCTCCTCGCTCGATGAGCTCCTGCTCCAGCAGAACCAGTAGCGCCGCCTGACTCGTCTTGCGCACCTGACGCAGGAAACACAGTCACGCTTCTTGATCAGTTCCTCAACCTCAAGCAGCAGAAAGATCTCACACTCACCAGGTTATTCTGGTCAGCCAGGTATCTGACGACGATGGGTAAGAGGTACTTAGAGAAAGCGAATGGAATGGAAGGTCTGTTCTCCTGACAGAAGATGGCGATATGTGGGATTTGCTCCATGAGCTCCGCTCGAACCGTCGGCTCTGAGGAAAAAACGTCACCCAGTTAAAACAACTAAATGATTCATAAAAACACAAGCCTAAATATGGCTGAATATAACAGAAATATGCACAATAATACAGTAGAAATACCAAATTTTAAATATGAGATTATAATGGTATCTAATCAAAATCAAGCCCTTTGAACCGGACAGAAGAGCGAATCAGTGAATCATCTGCGTACCGGAGTCGTCTGCGAGTCTGTCGATCCTCTCCAGCACGGACACACACTCGCGCTCGTCCTCGCTGACGGCTCGGAGCGTGTCGAGAAGACTGCGGGCCACCATCTGCCTGAAACACACATCCCAAGATTAAAAACATTTCACCGCTGAATGACCTAGCAAAAACAAGCAGATTTGAGATCACTAAAAAACAAAAGCTTCTTATACTAGGATTTCATACATCTCAAACTGCATTGTGGGATACAGCATCTTAAACATGATTTGACGGATGAAGCAGGTCATTTGCATACTGTAGAAATAATACTATTAGTAGGCGTGTATGATAATATCGTAATTGTTGTTTTAACGGTGTGCAGTCTGACATCATCAAGTATGTTCCTCACTTTGCGAAAACCAAACAAAAACATTTTCACTGTGTGATTTACTCTTTTAAAATGCTGCTAAATGAGTATGTGTCTTTTAGGCTTAAATTTATATCATATGATAAACTTAAGCAGTACTGTTTTTCCCCTAAATATCAGCACAATTACAAATGCGATATTGATTTTATACAACAGTTTAATAAACCTGTTTTGCTCTATTTTGCCAATGAAAATAGTTCCAAACAAATCCACAGAACTGTTTTGCGACTCTGAGCAACACACAGCGGTGCTTCGTTACTGAATGAATCAGGCCGTTTGAACAAATTAGCTGAATGAATGATTCAATGACTCACTCAATAAGAAAGTCAAATGCTTCGTTCCTGAAACGATCAGCCGTTTGAACGAATCGGTTGAATTAATGACTCAATGTTTCGCTCATTATAGGATTATTTCACTAGAAATGAAGGTTTTTGAGGAAAACATTCCAGGATTTTTCTCCATATAGTGGACTTCACTGGGGTTCAACGGGTTGAAGGTCCAAATGTCAGTTTCAGTGCAGCTTCAAAGAGCTCTACACGATCCCAGACGAGGAATAAGAGTCTTATCTAGAGAAACCATCGGACATTTTCTAAAAAACATAAACATTATATACTTTTTAACCACAAATGCTCGTCTTGCACTGCTCTGTGATGCTCCACGCATTACGTGATCATGTTGGAAAGGTCACGTGACGTAGGAGGAAGTACTGATCCAGTGTTTACAAAGCGAACGTCAAAGACTAAGTCAATCGGCCTTTACAAAAAAAGGTAAAACAACGATGTCAGATGATTTTGATGAAGTTGGAGGAGTTTTTCGCCTTACCGCGGTACTTCCGTGTGACCTTTCCAACATGATCACGTAATGCGTGGAGCATCACAGAGCAGTGCAAGACGAGCATTTGTGGTTAAAAAGTATATAATTTTTAGAAAATGTCCGATGGTTTCTCTAGATAAGACTCTTATTCCTCGTCTGGGATCATGTAGAGCTCTTTGAAGCTGCACTGAAACTGACATTTGGACCTTCAACCCGTTGAACCCCAGTGAAGTCCACTATATGGAGAAAAATCCTGGAATGTTTTCCTTCATTTCTTTTCCACTGAAGAAAGAAAGACATGAACATCTTGGATGACATGGAGGTGAGTAAAACGCTCAGCAAAATATCATCTAATCATCAACAAAATCCCAGAAAATATCATTTTTGTCAATATCGCACCCCCCTAACTATCAGTAGTTTGCTCAGTGTGAGCGTTTCATATGTCTGAATGAGTCTTCACCTGTTGAAGACGTTCTCACTGCTGATGTACTTGTCAAGTCGGCCCAGAGGAGTCAACATCTCATCCTGAGTCACGAAATCCAGCACTGAAGGTATAATAATGGCATCAGACTCTGAGCTGTATCCATCCACACCAACTACAGACACATTCAGAGACAGCGTGAGCACAACACACACATCCCACAATCCTCTGCGATTCCAGCTTCATCAGCGACGAGCGCGAGATCCAGAGTCACGGATCCTAAACTTTGCAATGAACTTCTCAGTGAAATCTTGAGGATTAGGAAAACCTGTGAGGTTTTTGTTCGATTTGATGACCTGACGAGTCTAATGGTTAATGATGCATGTAATTGACAGGGTTAAAACTTATACATAACACATCATACATTACCAAATATCTGACTTGAGCTGAATGACACTTTTGTCTTCTGTTTATAGCTTGCCTCATGTTTGATGGAGTTTGCATCATTATTTTCAAGCCCAAACACAGCGGTCTAGCACATCACTATTAAAAAAATACCATGTTTTTACCATGATTATGGACATGGTGTTCTTTGAAGGTCTGTTTAGGTGAATACACACGCATATATCTCAAATTACCACGAAATTACAGTCTGATAGCAGCGGGTTTACGCGGGTCACGTGACCTGCTGTTTATGAATCACATTAAAACACAAAGTTGACCACATGCTAACGCTATTCACACACACAGACTCAGAGATGAAACTCACATCCGTCCGTGTCCTCCTGTGAATCCTGCAGCAGAGAGAGATCTGAAACACACGACACGATCAGTGAGTGTGTGTGTGTGTGTGTGTGTGTGTGTGTGAGAGAGAGTGTTTAGTCAGAAGTGTGTGTGTTTAGCTGTACACACCCGCCATCGTGCGCTGCTTCTACATTTAACCCGCTTCTGTGCTGATGGCCAACAAGCGCCGCAACACAAACTACACAAAACTACACAAAAACACACAAACACGCGCCTCAGAACTCCACTCGAGCACTGCCGCCGGGCCCGCGCACTGATCCTTTATCACGCACGCGCCGAGAGCAGCCTCTAGAACGCGCACGCACAGACGGAGTGTGCGAACGCATGCGCAGTGACGAATACCAGAACTCGCTCTAAGTATTCGTTTTTTATTTATTTATTTGTTTGTTTGTGGCTTACATAATTTTAAGCCATTTAATTATTTTTATTTTAATAATTTTTTATACAGAACAGATCTACAGTAATATACGTAATATTCAGTACGAGTAAAACGTATTGGGAAGCCTTGGAATGACAACTTTGGTTAAAGAATAATTTTATTGCATTTTATATATTTTATTTTATTTTGTTGTTGTTGTTATTGGAGTCTAAAAGTAACACGTTTATTTGTTGAGTATGGTAGATTATTATTATTATTATTTTATATATATATATTTTTTTTAATATGCGGCGTGGCAAAAGGCTTAAAACACTCTAATTGCTCACACAAATTACCAGTTCGACCAGTTTCTGTGCTTTTATGTATTTGTTGTCTAAAATGACGTGTAACCCCAAGGTTCATCAGTCACAGCGCATGCGCACTGCGGCCACAGATGCTGAAGTGATTCTGATGAACCGAATTAATCCCGCGTCTTTGTCGTTTCATTAAACAGACATATGTGGGAATAAGATAACAGCTGTTAGCGCATAAAAAACTGTAGCCGTTTCCCCTCCGTTCATCTGAGTGACGTGTCCCGCCGTGCGCGCAGCCGGCCTGCCTCTAGTGCTCGAGCCGCGCGGGTGTGTGTGTGAGTGATCGTGAGTGCGCGCGCGTCGTGGCCGGGGCTCTTGAGCAGCACGCGAGTGTGTCCCGTTTAACGGCTGTCATGTCCAAACTGGAGCAGATTCTGATCCTCGACCCGCCGAGCGACCTCCGCTTCAGAGGTAAACCCGTGTGTCTGTCACTAACAACCGGCTGCTGTAGTCGAACCGGCTCGCGGAGGCCCCCGGGCCCAGGCTGCGCGCGCGTCCGCATGCCTGCATCCCTCCCTCGGCTGCAGTTTAACGCGACGCGCGGGGATTTGCAGGCCTCTGGGGGAAGAAACCACATATGAATCATTGTTTTAATATCCGCTCTTTTTATAAATCGTGTTTTGATCTTAAATGCGAGAGAATCGTTCACTCGTTAGTGTGTTCGGTGTCAGTGAGCTGTCACAGTTAGCATCAGAGCTAACAACAGATTAAAGAATGAATCTGATCTGTCATTATTGCTGCTCGATCACGAATTAAACGCGTTTTGAAGGCAGGTTTGTTTATGATGTGATCAATACTGTAGTTAGTGCTTCACTGAGGCTGTTTTAAGGTTAAACGAGTTATGCATCTTTACACAGCTGATTTAAGGCTCAAAATTCGGTGTAAATTCTGTCTAAATTATACCTGCTCTGACCCACCTTAGCACCTAGTAAAAAAATACACAATTAAAATAGATGTGTATATGCATTTATGCCGCATCTAAGCCAGAAGTGCTTTTGTGCCACATTTAAAGTGTAAATTTGGTGGTTGGCAGCTAAAATTTAACTCATACAGGCACTGATTGCATGATCAAAACTGCATTCAGTAGTGTTTGATTTAGCACAGCTCAAGTTTATATAAATCCCTCTTCATGCAACTCTTTAATTTGAGTCATAATGGGAAATGTTTGATTCTTCAGGACAGGCTGCTTGTGTAAGGATAGGAAAGGGTTTTTGCATTATTTATGAATGACATGTCTGCTTTTACACCAGCAATGAATGAACCAACCTGTCCGACGACACGTGAGCCTTACAGACGAAGCTTCATTACACCATTAATATTCACAAATACTGATCAAAGTTGATTGTTATTGTCGTAGGGAACTTGCATTACACTGTAAAAATGATTTTAACTGCTACAGTAAGTTCCCTTAGTATATACAATGAAGGATACATTTCATGCCATTTTACAGTAAAGTACTGTTTTGGGAAGTAAAAAAGAGCAAGTCGTAAGCTGACATTCCCAGAATTCCTGTATGACACAGTGTAACATTTCTGAACGTCTCCACACAGATGCAGAACCGCTCATGTGTGTGTTTTGTGTGCAGGACCCTTCACAGATGTGGTGACCACTAACCTGAAGCTGAGGAACCCGTCCGACAGAAGAGTATGTTTCAAAGTGAAGACCACAGCTCCTCGCCGCTACTGCGTGCGGCCCAACAGCGGCGTCATCGACCCCGGCGCTACGGTCACCATCTCAGGTCAGAGATCATCTAAACTCTCACGTTTATGAGTAGATCTGGCTGTGTGTGCGAGCGCTCATGGACTCTTTGTCGTTTTCTCTTCCAGTTATGCTGCAGCCGTTCGATTACGACCCAAATGAGAAGAGCAAGCACAAGTTTATGGTGCAGACGATTTTCGCACCGCACGGGGCGTCGGACCTGGAAGCGATGGTGAGCGCTGGATCTTGCTGTTCTCAGAGAGGCTTTCATAATGACCGGTTCATCAGACACAGACAGTCATAGTTAAAGTATTTTTGACTCCTATGCCAAAAATGAAGTTTCTGTCATTAATTCCTCACCCTCATGTCGTTCCACGCCCGTAAGAACACAAATGAAGATATTTTTGATGAAATCCGAGAGGTTTATGACTCGTCCATAGACGGCAATATAATCAACACTTTCAAGGTCCAGAAAGGTACTAAAGACATCGTTAAAACAGTCATGTGACTGCAGTGGTTCAACCTTAATGTTATGAAGAGACGAGAATACTTTTTGTGCGCAAAAACAAAACAAAAATAACGACTTTATTCAACAATCTCTTCTCTTCCCTGTCATTATCCTTACTCAGGTGACGCAGTAACACAGTGAAGCTTCCGTGTTTACGTCCGAATGCCGGCTCAGTATTGGCCAAAGCTGATCACGTGATCAGCACGACACATGCGTGTGATGCTGACACAGGAGCCGGCCAATAATGAGTCGGTGTTCTGATGTAAACAACGTATTAGAATGATACAGAAGAGAAGAGATTGTTGAATAAAGTTATTTTTGTTTTGTTTTTGCGCACAAAAAGTATTCTCGTCTCTTCATAACATTAAGGTTGAACCACTGCAGTCACATGACTGTTTGAACGATGTCTTTAGTACCTTTCTGGACCTTGAAAGTGTTGATTATATTATTTGAGTCATATACCTCTTGGATTTCATCAAAAATATCTTAATTTGTGTTCTGAAGATGAACGAAGGGTGTGGAACGACATGAGGGTGAGGAATTAATGACTGAATTATCATTTTTGGGTGAACTAACCCTTTAACTAATGAACTTGTGTGATGTTCTGTTCATCTCAAACGTGGACCCAGAAATCAATTCTCCTCTAAATCCTGGAAACACTATTTTTATCGGTCCATATTTGACAGCAGGAGCCTGAGAGAGATGTGTGTGAGCGTGACCTCATTTCCTGTGTCCTGTATGGGTGAAACGCCTGCCATCATACATGATAATGTTGTGGTAATGTTTTGTTTTGCAGTGGAAAGATGCCAAACCGGACGACCTGATGGACTCTAAACTGCGCTGTGTGTTTGAAATGCCTTCAGACAGTGAAAAGATGGTGAGTTTGTGTTTGTAGTCATCACTATTACCTCTAATCAAAATTTGTGTTCTATATGAAGCTGATACTGTAATGAATCTCTGTCCTGATCAGAATGAGCCAGAATCAACCAAAGCTGCATCCGTTCTGAACGCGTCAAAGGCCGACGGGACGTCAGCAGCCAAAGCCGGCAGCATGGACGACGCGGAGATGCGGAAAGTCATGGAAGAGTGCAAGAGACTGCAGTCAGAAATGGGAAAACTGCTAGATGAAAACCGCCAACTCAAGGTACTGGAGAACATCCACACCAGCCCGGTTCTGTGCGTTTAATACTGCCACGAACTGACCCAATAATACATGAAATTAGTATTGTGATCTAGGTCAGGGATTCACAAACGTTTTTGTCAGACGAACCCCTTAGATGTAAAATATTTGATTTTTATCAAATTAATGTTTGACAAATATTTCAGTAATTTAGCAACACATTTGCATGTTCACAGTTGTCTGATCTCAGTCACATGACATGCAAGAAAATAGATAAAATATTTAATATAATATTTAAAGTGTTTTTTAAAAAAAATAAATATTAATATATTTTTAGCAAGCATTTTTTCCACAATTAAACATCTTTTTTACATTCACACTGGCATTTTAGGAACCTAATCAAATTTTATAAATAATAGTAATAATAATTATTACTTAACTCTAATTAACTATGAAGACAAAAATATTATTGTATATATATTATTATATATATTTAATATTAAATTACTGTTGTAAATTACAATTGTACTGTAAACTAAATTAATTTATAATATAACTTATTTTACACTACAAGTTACAATAATTCACTACATTAAAATGAAATTAAGTCACATGACATGCAAGAAAATGGATAAAATATTTAATATAATTTTAAGTGTTTTATTTAAAATATTAATATATTTAAAAGATGATTATAATTTAACATATTTCTAGCAAGCTATTTTTATTCATTTATTATATTTTTCATTATTAAACCTCTTTTTATTTGTAATAGTGTCTCATTCCACATTATATCAGTCCAGAAATATAGGCAAATATATTACTGTTGTAAATTACACAATTGTACTGTAAAATAAATTAATATTTTATAATTATAATATAATCATTTATTTTACTCTACAACTTACAATATGATATTCATGTCTTTCAAACGTTCAAACCCTTAAGCTTTAAACATTTGTCATTGTGTAAATTATAAAGAACAGCAGAAGAGTCATTTACTAAAGTTTGAGTTTGATTGGACTCTTTAGCATTAAAAGATATGAGAAAATATCTTATAAAAGTTCAGTCTGTTTATTTCACTCTCCCAATGGTTGAATGTGTGCTGTGAGCACTAGGTGGCGTAACCATCTCAAAGATAAAGCCAGACGTTTGACATCAGACTCAGAGCAGATTTCATTGTTATTAAACTTACCGTGTATTTACCTGTTGCTCTCGATCAGGATGAAGGTCTGAGGATGAGGAAGGCCAATCAGTACGACAGCTCGGCCTCGAAGTCTTCAGCGATGCTGAGCAAAGAGCCGGCCTCCAAATCGCTGCCCTCGCTGCTGGTCGTCATCGCCGCCATCTTCATCGGGTTCTTCCTAGGGAAGTTTGTCTTGTAGAGGTTCTGGGCCTGGCGAGCAAAGCGTGCGTTCTTGTCGATAACCGTTGCGTCTGCGCAGACGAGCCCTACGGCAACGGAAATAAACGTGTCTGTGTACAGGATCATTCAAACGGGCCTTGCCTTTCTCACACGGTTAGTACACACACAAGCAAACAAACAAACACACACACACACACACACTCACTCTCAGAAACGATGGCTCGTTTCTCCCTCTTTTCCGCCGTCTGTGGTTCCGGGTGGGTTTTTCTGGGGGTCGGGGAAGAAGAAATCGTCCATTTGTCAAAGCATCACTAGCAGCCCAATGGAGGCACTGTGTGTGTGTAGAGACCTCGAAAAAACGTCAACCTATGAATAAATAAAAGGACGTGTTTCTCTTTTTCTCTGTGGTTTTATTAAGAGTTTAATGGAATGTTTTAAGTGTCATGTACATGTTCTTTTAGATTCTTTTGAGAAAAATGGGAAATGCAGATTCATCGTAATAAAAGAAAAACAAACCAATCGTCTTTGCTACTTGTCGCTGGATGGTGACGTGACACACGTTCCCATTCCACCTTTATTTTCTTGAATGTGACGACGTCAGCTGGGAACAACATGCCTCCTCCTCATGAACGAGCCCACTGACACACACCGATTCCAATCATTTCATGGAGTTTTCTTTATGCAGATTATATATTCAATTGTGAGGCAAC
This sequence comes from Hypophthalmichthys nobilis, assembly GCA_037950665.1. Lineage (NCBI taxonomy): Eukaryota > Metazoa > Chordata > Actinopteri > Cypriniformes > Xenocyprididae > Hypophthalmichthys > Hypophthalmichthys nobilis. The sequence continues at coordinate 26,691,903 of CM075482.1, forward strand.
TTGACTGAATAAAAATCTCCATTTGCAGTCCTGTCCCGTGGTATTGAACATTGCTGAAATAAAGAATCTTTAACACTCTTCATCCTGTCTTCAGTTTGTGAGAATCTGTTTTTTTAATGGCTCAAACGCCGCTGTCACGATGATCAGTTGTGCATGAGAATCAGTCAACTGTTCAAACGCACAATAAATGTTTTTCTCACTATTAAATGTCTCTGTGTAAATTATATGCCGGAAATGTGTCTAGATTCACACAATCGGAGATTTAATCTGACAATGAGAATTGTTTTTCAAACATTGTCCATTCTGCAAAATTACTTAATGGCATCAGATACAAAAACTGTCATTAATAGTTATTTTAGTATAATTAAGATACTATAATAGTTTTTATTCATATTGTGAATGAGTTTTTATATTTTCAGTTTTCGTTTTAATTTTAAGATTTTAATGGGGGTTTTTTGTATTTTTTAATGTCTATAGTTTTTTTCTTTTTCAGGTTTAGTATTTTTAGAATATTTTTGTTAAATATTTTTTGATTATTAGAATTTTTATGATATGCAATATTTATAATTTTTCTTATGAGCTGTTTTTTTCCATTAAAATTAATACAATTTTCCAAAAAAAAAAAAAAAGTTTTGCTATATTTCAGCGAAAAATGTATATAATGCGAAAAATGTCACCAAGTGTCATCCCATTCCGATGAAGGAAAAAGCGTAAAAATTGTTGGTCAGTTCTGACCGAAGAGGCCCAGAGGGATATCAAGTTAAAGGAATATATGTAAGAATGTTCATGTATTAATCAATGTGTGAACAGCTTGTAACTAAACTTAAAAAACGAGACTTTCCCCCGTCTTCCTAGGTTGTCTATGAAAGCCTGTAGACTGATTTTTATGTGAAGGACTCGGGTCGTTTTTGCCGGGAAATTCAAAATGATGTGATGTTTACGTGTTCCGTTCTATGACACATAAAACGAGCCTACCTGGTGGCAGAAAATGACAGTTCTGCAGTCTATGGAAGCCACGGAATAAAAGAATAAAAAAAAGTTAATTTCAAGTTTATATCTCACAATTCTTGACTTTTTTTTCTTGCAAATCCAACTTTATATCTCGCATTTCTTAGAAGGAAAAACAGAATTGTGAGATATACTTGTTATTCTGTCTTTTCCCCCTCAGAATTGTGATATAAACTCACAATTGTGAATTATAAAGACCGAACTGGGAGATATAAACACAAATGCAAGGGAAAAAAGTCAGAATTGTGAAATAAAAATGTTATAGGCTTTTTAAAAGTTATCTATGTAAAACGTTATAGGTTTAAATATTATTTTATGCTGCAACTGCTATGTATATCCCCTAACTGCATATGTGAATATTATATTGACTTGCTGTTTACATCAAATTCATGCTTTAATAGTAGAATAATCATCGCAGGTTGACAGTCTGTGAATTACAACATGAACGTCTGCGTTTAGCTTCAATTCAAATTTCTATAAAAAATGAAGACTATATTTTTTGCATTCCGATTCTGACATCCAAAGGATTCTGTGGATTTCGCACATTTTCCTCCACTTGTTACCGCTATTTTTCTGCCACCACTAGTGCGCAGCTGGCGAATTGGTCTTTTAAAGTAGCGCAATTCCACGGGAAAACCGCGGACTTGTCAACACTGCTTAACGGCCACCGGTGTCGCCAAAAACAAGGGTTCTGAATTCTACATATAGCCCCTTTAAACTAAATGAAAAAGACAAATGTTGCCTTTGCAACTAGCTGATTAAATAACTAAATAACTTATTTTATTTTAGTTAACTATTTCAAGTACAGAATTTTTTTAAATGGTTTTAGTTCACTATAATAACCCTAAACTGTAAGAGTCACAGGCAAAGACAGAGTTCATGTCCATTCTGTGTTGAGCTTCATTCAGGCATCATGAGACAAGGTTTCTTTCAGGTCCTTTACAAACCAATAATTACTGCAATTTACAGACTTCGGCCCGGATATTTACAGCGCTGATTCTCCATGAAATCATCTGCTCTAGAGCTTCTGAGAAACTAGATAGCATGGCATTATTTTAACTGTAATTGCTGAGTTAAATAATGTATGATGAGCTCAAGTAAAAGTGACACTGTACAGAATGAACAGGAAGTACATTAGTGCGCATGCATGTGTCACCACGTCGAGTCACGCTTCATTGTTCCCTTCTGAGTCTGTCGGATGCAGTTTGGTTGCTCACATTTTTGGGTTTTTAGTCAGCTCACCTGTTCGTGTTCGATGATCATAAGAGTTTAAAATATACAAGCAGCTTCAACTAGTGCAAATGGTGATAAAACAAGTGTCTTGTTAGAAATCCAGCTGCATGAACATGTGCATCACGACCAATAAGATGAAGCCTTCCAGCGTCTTCGAATCGCATGCGGCGCTCAGTCTGAAGTGCTGGTCTCCTTCTCGGCCCACGCGCGGCTCCCCCTGCTGGCTGCTGCAGCGCATCAGCGGAGACTGGTAAGACGTGGCGCGTCTGTCGGGCCGGTCAGGACTGGAGCCGTTGGTCGGCCTCTGGCCGTTATAGAGCAGGCTGCGTCCAGAAGAGTCCTGCCCCATGCTGAAGAGCTCGTACTCGGTGTGAGGCAGACGGATGCCCAGCGCCGCGCAGCCGGAGGTCGAGGTCACGTCCTGCGGGACGCCCAGTTTCCAAGATCCCTCGGCGCCGCACTCATGCCCTCTGAAGACGTTCAGGAGGGAGGTGGTGGCCACGTCCATGGGCGTCACTGTCATGTGGGTCACTAGAGGAGCATGAGAGGAGATTCACATCTGTGCAGTTGAAGTTAACATGAAACTCTCTAAATGCATGCAAACTAAACATGTGTGAGATGTCATTAGTCACGTACCGGTGAAGGTGAACTCGACGGCACCCATGACGGCGGCGGATGGAGCTCCGCGGGTGTAGCGTCCGCTGGCGGAGATGCTGAAGGTGGGGTGACGGCAGACGGGGTCGGAGAAGTGCTCGTACTGTCCTTCCCAGGTTCGGCTGTCCTCGTGGAACGTCAGCCGTCGGGTGAGGAAGAGGACGCCCGGCCGCGCTTCGCACCGTGCACTCACCCAGTTTCCATGGAGACGCACCGGACGGTCACTTTGGGGCGGCAAGACCGGAGGATGATGAAGATCGGCCGACGCGACAATCTGACAGATTCCACAGCGCCGGCCGTCGGTCTGAGAGGAAGAACAGATATGGATGAGCAGATCGTCTGAAACTCTAAACTCTGAATCTGATTTAGCATGCGATACCTCGACCGGGACAGAATGGAAAGTAAAACCCTTCAGCATGAGCTGAACCGCAGCAGATACTCATTTCCTAAACGTCAATAAGCATTAACACCCATATGAATTTGAGCTGCTATTCTCATCTGAAGATCTGAAACATCACACACATCACAGAGCAGCTCATACACAAGGATTTCTTTCTGCTGCTTCAGATTTATACTTGCCCTACAAACACATATATTTTTACATTTATGCATTTGACAGACACTGTTATCCAAAGAGACATACACTGTATTTAAGCTATACATGTTATCAGTTTATGCATTCACTGGGAATTGAACCCATGACCTTGGTGTTGTTAATGCACTACTGCATAAATTCACAAACACAATTTTTTAGGAAAACAGTGTCACATGATGTACTTATTGTTTTTACACTAACAGTCAAAGGTTTGGAGTAATAAGGATTTTTTTTAATGTTTTTGAAAGAGTCTCTTCTGCTCACCAAAGCTGCATTTATTTGATCAAAAACACAGTAAAAATGTGAAATATTATTCTGATGTAAAATAACTGTTTTCTATGTGAATATATAGTAAAGTGTAATTTATTCCTGTGATCAAAGCTGAATTTTCAGCATCATTACTCCAGTCTTCAGTGTCACATGATCCTTCAGAAATCATTCAAATATGATGATTTGATTATCAAGAATCATTTCTGATTATTATCATATTTTTGTGGAAAATGTGTTTTTTTTTCTTTAATTAATACTTTTATTTAGTTAGGATGCATTAAACAGATCAAAAGTGAGAATTGGGGAATTAAGTCAGAATTGAGAGTTGTAAAGTCGGAATTGTGTGTTATAAAGTCGGAATTGTGTGATATAAAGTGGGAATTGTATGTTGTAAAGTCAGAATTGCGAGTTCTAAAGTCGGAATTATGTGATATAAAGTGGGAATTGCGAGTTGTAAAGTCGGAATTGCAAGTTGTAAAGTCGGAATTATGTGATATAAAGTCAGAATTGTGTGTTGTAAAGTCAGAATTGCGAGATATAAAGTCAGAATTGCGAGTTATAAAGTCGGAATTACGAGTTCTAAAGTCAGAATTACGAGTTATAAAGTCAGAATTACGAGTTATAAAGTCAGAATTGCGTGTTATAAAGTCGGAATTGCGAGATATAAAGTCGGAATTGCGAGTTATAAAGTCGGAATTGCGTGATATAAAGTCGGAATTGTGTGATATAAAGTCGGAATTGCGAGTTATAAAGTCAGAATTGCGTGTTATAAAGTCGGAATTGCGAGATATAAAGTCGGAATTACGAGTTATAAAGTCAGAATTGCGTGTTATAAAGTCGGAATTGCGAGATATAAAGTCGGAATTGCGTGTTATAAAGTCGGAATTATGTGATATAAAGTGGGAATTGCGAGTTGTAAAGTCGGAATTGCGAGTTGTAAAGTCGGAATTATGTGATATAAAGTCAGAATTGTATGTTATAAAGTGGGAATTGTATGTTGTAAAGTCAGAATTGCGAGATATAAAGTCAGAATTACGAGTTCTAAAGTCAGAATTGCCTTTTTTATTTTTTTATTTAGATGCGAAAACAAGCTTCCATAGTTTTCAGCATTAATAATATTTAGAAATGTTTCTTGAGCAGCAGATCATCATATTAGAATGATTTCTGAAGGATCATGTGACACTGAAGACTGGAGTAATGATGCTGAAAATTCAGCTTTGATCACAGGAATAAATTACACTTTACTATATATTCACATAGAAAACAGCTGTTTTAAATTGTAAAAATATCTCACAATTTTTACTGCATTTTAGATCAAACAAATGCCGCCTTGGTGAGCAGAAGAAACTTATTCTTTTTAATTATTCCAAAATTTTGACCAGTAGTTAAAACATTCTTACTGATGCATCCAAATCTGTAACTTTTCTTGTAATAATTTTGAAAGCATCAGTAAGAAAGTGTGCCACTGTTTCAGCAAAAAGTTATGTTAGTGAGCTACATAACATTATGTCAGTGACAAACCAGTAGAATTTGTCGAGAGCAGCAGAAAGTTAAAAGATCAATGCAGGAAAATGCATGAAATCACCCAGTCAAATACAGCAGCAACAGCACATAGGGAAGTTAAAGAGTCAAAAGCATAATGGCGACGGGAAACAAGGACAGTTCTGGATCATAATTCTGTCATTGGGTGCTATAATGACTTCAGAGCCTCACGTCATCTGATTACAGAACGGCTCACTCAGCGTGCCGTGATTTAATCTCAATCAATCAGAGAGCTCGCGGGACAGCGGGACGCTCCTCGCACGGGACACGTGTACGTACAGAAGCGCTCGACTTTGGATCGGTTGCCATTGCTTACTGGAGTCGGCCTGCCCATCAATTATTCAGCCCGAACCAGAATTCATTAACATTGCATTACATGTTTCCAGCCTCTTTTAGCTGCGGCGAGCGGCGGTGGGGGGCCGCGCACATGAAAGAAATGAATCCATCAGAAAAAGCTCATCTCTCAGGTCTAGAGCCGTAGGCGCGCGCCGAGCCACAATCCAGACCGCTGCCCTTCGCAAACACTATTTCCACATTCCCTTTGAAGCAGATGGGAGATCAGCACTGCCGACATGTGCCGACACGGCTCAAATCACACTATTTAAACGACACCGGGGAAGAGATGGGAAATGCATCCATCTCGTTTCAGATAGAGCTGACGTACGGATCGGTAATACCAAAGTGAAATTACAGCGAAGGCTCCGGATGAATACGCAATGCTGTGAAGGCCGTGACAGCCGGCGGCACGCATGAATTAATCACAGACGATGTCACGTCCCGAATTAAGCACAATGTTATGTATTATACAGACTTTTACTTCAGCGAACATGGCACTTCATGAATTAATCATTCTTCTGTCAAAAGCTTCATGTATTTTTCAGGGATTTATTTTAACTCGGACTGAACGTCTGAAGTTTAACGCGTTTGTGAATCCGGACGGTCTGTCACTCGTGTGCGCTGAAGAGTGTTTCTGTGTTCTGCTGCTTCGCTTTTCAAACAGTCAGATTAACTCCATTTGCTAGAACGACGAGTTTGGACACACCTGCTCTCGTGAAAACAACACAGACGCCTCTGTTTGAGCTTCTAGATCACAGCTCTGCTTTCATGAGGTGAAGGAGGAACATGTGTGATGATGAGCAATTCATGATGCTTCTGCTCCATACACTACACTCTGAAAAATGCTGGGTTAAAAACAACCCAAGTTGGGTTAAAAATGGACAAACCCAGCGATTGGGTTGTTTTAAACTAGCAGTTGGGTTAAATGTTTGCCCAGCGTGCTGGGTAGTTTTATTTAACTCAACTATTTATAAAAAATTAGTATATGGCTGGCTTAAAATGAACCCAAAATATGTTTATTAAAAATCAGACACATAATTACTAGCAACAATAGTAATCAAAAGGTGAACATTTATTAATAAGCGTTTTATTATTAAATGTTCAATTTCAACATACTTTGGGTTCATTTTAAGCAAGAAATACAGTAATTTTTAAACAATAGTTGAGTTAAATAAAACTACCCAGTGGGTTGGTCAAACATTTAACCCAACCGCTGGGTTAAAACAACCCATTCGCTGGGTTAAAACATCCCCATCGCTGGGTTAAAACAACCTTTCGTTGGGTTAAAACAACCCATTCGCTGGGTTAAAACAACCTTTCGTTGGGTTAGAACATCCCGATCGCTGGGTTAAAACAACCCATTCGCTGGGTTAAAACAACCTTTCGTTGGGTTAAAACATCCCATTCGTTGGTTAAAACAACCCATTCGCTGGGTTAAAACAACCTTTCGTTGGGTTAAAACATCCCATTCGTTGGGTTAAAACATCCCCATCGCTGGGTTAAAACAACCTTTCGTTGGGTTAAAACAACCCATTCGCTGGGTTAAAACAACCTTTCGTTGGGTTAGAACATCCCGATCGCTGGGTTAAAACAACCCATTCGCTGGGTTAAAACAACCTTTCGTTGGGTTAAAACATCCCATTCGTTGGGTTAAAACAACCCATTCGCTGGGTTAAAACAACCTTTCGTTGGGTTAAAACAACCCATTCGCTGGGTTAAAACATCCCCATCGCTGGGTTAAAACAACCTTTCGTTGGGTTAAAACAACCCATTCGCTGGGTTAAAACAACCTTTCGTTGGGTTAGAACATCCCGATCGCTGGGTTAAAACAACCCATTCGCTGGGTTAAAACAACCTTTCGTTGGGTTAAAACATCCCATTCGTTGGGTTAAAACAACCCATTCGCTGGGTTAAAACAACCTTTCGTTGGGTTAAAACATCCCATTCGTTGGGTTAAAACATCCCATTCGCTGGGTTAAAACATCCCATTCGCTGGGTTAAAACAACCTTTCGTTGGGTTAAAACATCCCATTCTCTGGGTTAAAACAACCCACTCGCTGGGTTAGAACATCCTGATCGCTGGGTTAAAACAACCCAACTTAGGTTGTTTTTAACCCAGCATTTTTTGTAGAAATTACAATTTGTAACTCACGTGAATAGTAAAGCATATATCTGTACAAGTTATATTTGTTTACAGAAGCCTTTAGATCAGCGGTTCTCAACCTTTCTGACTGAAAAATACATTTTTTTCATAGTTTTTTTTTTTTTTTAATTTACAGAAACTAGGAGTGTGTATTTTAAAATAAGTAATTAAACTAACTACGTTTCAGAATTTCAGTTTTAAGAGCTTGATTCTCACTCTTTTTAACTAATGAATCTTGATTTACTGATAAGGATTAAGAATAGGGATTTTTTTTAAATACTTTTTACTCAGAATTTCTACCTGATAAAATACTGTAGAGCTCGGCATAACCAGTAAGATGTATATTCATTATGAAAATGCACATGATTTGATTAATTTCCATGACTTTTCCAAGTCCACAAGTCTAACATTTAGAATGAAGTTTCTTCATAGATCCCAGTTTTCCAAGAATGTGTGAATCCTGGTTCTTCAAAAACAAAAAATTAACTAAAATAAGACATCTTGATTTTTTGTTGTTTTAGCTTATTTTAATGCTTGTTTTGTCTTATTTTAAATGATTTTAAGTCATTTTGAGGCCCCAGTCCCATTTGAGAAGCTCAAATTCAAGTGTGTCCAAATGTTCGACTCTGACAAACCAACACAAACTTTTACTAAAACACATATTTTTCAATGATCTGCTCAGAATCTCCAGCACAGTATTCATTCACAACCTCCATTTAACATCTGTGATGTGACGTATAACTGAATGAAACAAGATGTTCAATGAGGAGGATGTGAAGGACGAGACTGAAGGAACTGACTGGACGATCAAAACTGTCTCTATATGACCGGTGACTGAAAACGGGGAAGTTATTTAACGTTATTTACATGTATTAAAGAGGCCATATTATGTCCTTTTAATAAGTCTAGATTTTGTGCTCTACTAGAGCAGGTTTTCCTGCTTGAATATTGATTATTTTCCTCATTGTTGCAGCTCCTCTCTTCCCAGTCTGTCAGTAACGCTCTGTTTAGTTCCTGTCTCTATGAAGCCCCTCCTTCTGAAAAGCACAATGTGCTCTGATTGGTCGGCTGGATCAGTGTGTTGTGATTGGTGTTTGGGAAATGTCCCACCCCTTAACCTTAACCATAACCACCAGTTTCAACACACTACTAACTAACTCAACCAGGCCCCGCCCCTTTATTCTGCGTATGCATTATTTAAATGAGGAATATCGTGAAGAAAACTCAAGATGGAGGGAGTTCAGAAACACTGACACTGATATAGAGAAGAACTGGAACTTTGCAGAGCTTTTTCATGCAACATTACACACTAAAGATGAAAATGTGTCTATATTGCACTGCACTTCCATGTGACAGTGTTTGTGAACCCTCTTCATACTGCCTCAATATTAATGCTCTGCGCTGCGCTGTGGCTCTAGAACACATTCAAATGAAGTCCATCAATATGGAGCAGTGCAGACGCAAGTCTTCTGACCTTGGCGCTCTGAAGGGGGGTCTGGTAGCCAGAGGGCTGGTGAAGTCTCCTCTGAGCGCGCTCAGTGTGAACGTCTCCCAGGAACAGCTCCTCCGCCTGTCTGCTGGGGTCGCCATGGTGATCGCGCCTCTCCAGCCGCATGAGCTGCAGTTCCTGCATGCTGAAGTCTAAGCCACGGGTGCAGTCACGACCCTCCGCCCACAACTCATACGTCAGGCCGGGCCGCAGCGGCTGCCGCAGGTCGCAGGACGATTCCAGGCGCCGCTGGACGTGCGCCGTCGCCGGGCCGTGGCACAGCAGCTGGACGCTGCTCAGCTGGTACTCGGACACCGTGCCTCCGCGTACGACCCAGGAGGCCTGCTGCGGGCGGACGCTGCCCCGGATCAGGAGGCTGTAGGTGGGCTGACTGCAGTGGTTGTCCTGGTAGTAGAACTGCAGCGCCTGGAAGGTGTGGTTGGGGTAGAAGTGATAGGAGCGAGTGATGAATTCCGGGCCAGGTCGCACCTCGCAGCTGGAATCATAACGATAATATTAATACCACATTCACATACCCTGGTACCACATCTGAGAACAGAAGAGTTTGGAACATGAATTTTCGTTATATAATCATAGACACTACAGGCACTTCTCAGTTTTGAGGTCTAGTTTGCTTTCATAACATGCGACTAGTGGAAAGAAAGCATCCAAAATACACATTTAAAGGGATAGTTCACCCATAAAACCAAACAGTTGTGGGGCACCATTGACTCAAAATACCTTCATTTGTGTTCAGCAGAACAAAGAAATTCATACAGGTTTGAGTAATTGATGAAGGAATTTTCATTTTTGGGTGAACTATCCCTTTAAATGCTCTAATCCCTACACTATATCTATCTTTAAAGGCAGTCAGAAATCTCCACTTCAGCAGCTTTACACACATTTATTCTATATCTATATTCTGAAGGTTTGTTCATATATCATTCACCTGATTTATAGAACATTTTATTGCTAAAAACGAAAAAAGAAATCCAAAATCCCCTATGTAAAAAATCTTTAATATTTCAACAAAATCAAACAAGAAATATAGCTGCAAGCAGCAATTATCGAGGTTCAAGCTCTTTAAGGCCTTTAAGCATGTGCGTAAAGAGTTATAATGTTTTATTTAGCAAGCCTGTAACCATCTCGATCATAGATGGAAAAGACCATTTACAGCCAATACAGGCAATTTATAATACAAAATATATAGTTTTTAAAGGTTTTTAACAGTTATCGAGGTTGAACCAAAAACCAAGGACAAAGTTGTTTTTTTAAATAATCTCCAATATTTAACGAACGATTTGGTGGACAGCGGTGGTCCTAAAGGCAAAGTTGCTCAGAATGAGGTGTTCTACCATGTGATATGAGTGTTGTGGGAGTGCGTGCAAAACACGATCCTTTAAGCACGTGAAAAACATGAAGGCGCCCCCTGGTGGCCGATTTCCTTTCGAATTTCTCACAGGCCTCTAGGGCTGTGAGTCAAACAGGCCCAGCGAGTTTCATTCCAATCGGCCTCCGTTAACCTTGTCTGCTCAAACTTCATTGGCCGATGGCGGACATGTTTTTTGAGATTCATCAATGTCCTCATTGGGAGTCATCACACCTCGGACGAAGACACTGCATGCCAATTTTCGTCAATCGGACTAACGGTGAAGTAGTTATAGCCGCTTTCATGTTTTTTTTCATGTTATAGCGCCACCAAGTGGCCAGTCGCCGCGTCGTTTTTCATGCAACCACAGAATGGGCTCTTACATAGGTGTGCCAAGTTTGGTGGAAATATCTCATTCCGTTCATGAGTTATAGACATTTTCGTCTTCAAATGTTTTGGCGGACCTTAGTGACCGTGAATCGAAATTTTAAGTTTTTTTGATAATTACTGACAAACTGACTCTAGAGAATCTTGCTGCACTTGTTTGCTTCCGATTGGGTCAAAAACCTAGGACTAGTTTGCAAAAGTATGTTTTTCAAAAAATCCAAAATACCCGGACATTTCGCCACAATTCCGAGGCATGCATTTTGTCCATATTGAGCCATTGATTCCAGCGATATAAGACACTTGAGCCTACGCCTAACGGTTTAAGCGTTATAAGTGATTTTGTACTTTTCGCCGCTGTAGCGCCCCCATCAGGCTGGGTGCTGCTGCTTCTAGCGAGATACGAATGCATTATGGGTATTCTCTAGCCGTTGAGAGTGTACATCAGTTGTACACTCATTAGTGCAGTGCATTATGGGATTGAATGAGTGCACTGGATAACATCCACTATGGTTTCGGACACCACTACAAATGGCTGTCCCCTCAAATAGTGTCCTATTTAAATGTATTTCGGACGGCCCAGGTGTTCAGCTCCTCACCTGTCGGACACCCAGTGTCCTGAGATGTCGGGTGGGATGTGGACGGTCACCTGCTTTCCAGCACGAAGCTGTTTGAGTGTGGAGTGACACACAGAACTCTTGTCCAGCAGAACCCGACCAGCACTGACCATCAGCACACACACACTCACTGTGGACACACACACACACGGATTACACTCACATAATCATCAGAGAATTCAAATAAATGTATTTTCCAAGCTAACAGGGAACGTTCTGGCAAGGTTCACTCAAAGTTATGAACAAACGTTCTTCCAATAACGTTCTTTCAAAGTTACCTGGTGTTTAATAATGTTCTCAAAATATAAGCACAAAAACATTCTTTATATATCGTTCATGGATCGTTTTTTCCTGAAATGTTTTAGTTAACAAATAATGATTCTTTTTAAATGTTATACTTGTTACTTTTGAATGTTCTCTAAACATTCTGTAACGTTTTAATGTTTCTTTTTAAATGTTATACTCGTTACTTTCGAATGTTCTCTAAACATTCTGTAACGTTCAAATGTTTCTTTTTAAATATTATACTCGTTACTTTTGAATGTTCTCTAAACATTCTGTAACATTCTAATAATGTTTCTTTTTAAATATTATACTTGTTACTTTTGAATGTTCTTTTGAACATTCTGTAACATTCTAATAATGTTTCTTTTTAAATATTATACTTGTTACTTTTGAATGTTCTTTTGAACATTCTGTAACATTCTAATAATGTTTCTTTTTAAATATTATACTTGTTACTTTTGAACGTTCTCTAAACATTCTGTAACGTTTTAATAATGTTTCTTTTTAAATGTTATATTTGTTACTTTAAATGTTCTCTAAACATTCTGTAACATTCAAATATTTCTTTTTAAATATTATACTTGTTCCTTTTGAATGTTCTTTTGAACATTCTGTAACATTCTAACAATGTCTGCAAAATGATGAAATGGATTATCAGGTGTTTTGCCGAATTTCGACTCCCTGATAAATTATTACCCCCCTCAATGAAGTCGCGACCTGATTGCCTAATCCTAACCCCACCCCTAATCATAACCCCACCCCTAATCATAACCCCACCCCTAATCCTAAACCTACCAACAGTAGGGGATAATAATTTGGCGGGGGTCAGAATTCGGCACACCTGTTTCAAAACATTTAAAAAACTGGACGTTTTGAACGTTCAGAGAAACATTCAAAATTAACGTTTTTATAACTTAAAGAGCACGTTAGCAAAACATTTTAAAACATATTTTTTTTTGGCTGGGTTAGCATCAAAAATCTTCAAATCAGACATATTTATTTGATTCAGTCATCATTCGTTTACGTCCCTTCATAGACTCGCAAACACACCTATCTGCTTCAATAACGCAAATAACAGTTTGAAATATTAAAACCCCAAAGTTACTCACCAGAGGAAAGCAGAGAATATAAAGACAACATCTTAACAATAAATCATCAGACAAAAAAAACCAGAGAAAGTTTCGTATAACTGACGAGTCTCCTGATGAAGATGAGAATGTTAAACGCGTTAAAGTTTCACATCCGCTCTTAAAAGAATAAATGTGCTTTTCCTGTCGTTACATCCATCAAAATCAGCCTTTAGAGTCCAGAAAGAGAATAAACACAGAGAGCATCATTTTAAGAGCGACACCTTTCATATCTGACTCCAATCTGAGGAGAATCTCTGTCGCGCTCGCTCTAGTGAAGCCTGATCCGCGAACGAGTCGTTTGCTTGAACCGATTCTTTTTAATGATTCGGTCAAAACGATTCGCATGTAAATCACTTTGTTAGCTGTGAAACATGTTAACAATAGCTGGAATAACTAATATTACTATTAATAAGTGATATTATTAACTTAATTACATAGACTGGGATAATTGTTAATATTGTTTTTAACAATAATATTAGAACACAACAACTAACCTAATCAAAAACGTAGTAACAAGCAGCAATATTACTACAGAGACAAAAAAAAATACACATTTGAGTGATGAATCAACTGATTCAGTGACTCGTCTCTTTCTGTGAACCGATTTGCTCAAATGAACCGAACAGCCCGATGTTCGCGCGCTCTCTCCCCCGCTGAGCGCAGTCGTGGGCGCGCATAGTGGGCGCGCTCTCTGATGGATCGGACCGCAGCAGGATTCGGATTCAATCACCATGATCTTATGAGTCATTCATTGTGTGTGTGTGTGTGTGTGTGTGTCGTGATCACATATAAAGGCGCTCAGGTAAATAAGAGCAGTCTATGTAATTATAAGTTTCACATTATGACATTTACAGCGCGGGAGTTTTACTCAGGCAGAAAAGATCCTGTTTCAGATCTTATGAATTATGAATGATCTTACTCTTCTCTTGTATTTCATTTTAATGACATGCAACTTTTGAAACAATTAGTCAACTCACATTTAGTCAGAAAATCACTGAACACTTCAAAGCAGTGAACAAAGTCTGTTATTATAATGATATGAAAGAGTACTGTGTTTTTGCACACGCATCATACTAATCTAACCTTATTCCAGTTTTCCAGTGTTTTTTCCAGCTGTTTACTGTAACTGTGCTTTTAAATGCTCATTAGTGACGTCACAGATATTAACGAACGCTGTAATGGCCTGCCACAGAGTGTTCAATTACTGCTGGAGAACCTCATCTTTAATTCATGCCAAAGTGTTTATATAGATCAGTATGATGAGGGTGATTTGTTTTGCTGCGACACTCGGCTCAGGTGTGGGTTATTTGCTTATTTGTCATTTAGCAGATAATTTCTTATTCAGAGTACAGTTGACTCCCTCTAGGCCTCGAGCTCGGGTCTTTCAGGACGGTTCGAGACTGTTATTACTGGCGTCAGACGAGCAGCTTCTTCTCTCTCTCATTCTCACCTGAAACCCTGATTCTGGAGCGAGTGGGCGTCTGCCAGCGAAACCCACCGAACCATCGGGGAACCTGAGCTCACTTGACAAGACCAAAATATACGTGTTGAGATGAGTGAGGAAAACAGCACACACTTCACACGTCTGCAGGAGCTCAGGGATGAAATGCTGCGGAATAAACATGAAAGCTCGAGGATAAACACGCAGGGGTCGATAAAGACCACATGAGGAAAACGAAAGCCAGCGTGAACGGGTTTAATGTTTCCCGCCAGAAACCAATGAGGCTTTAAACACATGAGCGGCTGCTGACGAACTAACATGTGAAGCCTGATAAATTAAATCATAGTCTGTACATATGAATTGGAATAGTTTATAAAAAAACAAACAAAAAAATGATACATCAGGCTTTTATGAATCATATAGTCTAATATAGTGAGAATATGGAGGAAAATACATCCCAAACTGAGCAAAAATATGCAATATGGTGCAGATGCTGATATTCGAAATTCTGATGCTTGTAATGTAAATCACTGAGATTTTTATAACAGTATAACAGACTACTTACATAAAATACACACTAAAAATGCGGGGTTAAAAACAAACCCAGCGAATGGGCGGTTGGGTTGTTTTAACGCAGCGAATGGGTTGTTTTAACCCAGCAAATGGGCGGTTGGGTTGTTTTAACGCAGCGAATGGGTTGTTTTAACGCAGCGATTGCGTTGTTTTAACCCAGCGGTTGGGTTGTTTTAACACAGCGATTGGGTTGTTTTAACCCAGCGGTTGGGTTGTTTTAACACAGCGATTGGGTTGTTTTACCCCAGCGAATGGGTTGTTTTAACCCAGCGAATGGGTTGTTTTAACCCAGCGAATGGGTTGTTTTAACCCAGCAGTTGCGTTGTTTTAACCCAGCAAATGGGTTGTTTTAACCCAGCGAATGGGCAGTTGGGTTGTTTTAACCCAGCGGTTGTGTTGTTTTAACCCAATAATTGGGTTGTTTTAACCCAGCGGTTGGGTTGTTTTAACACAGCGATTGGGTTGTTTCAACCCAGCGGTTGGGTTGTTTTAACACAGCGATTGGGCGATTGGGTTGTTTTACCCCAGCGAATGGGTTGTTTTAACCCAGCGAATGAGTTGTTTTAACCCAGCAAATGGGCAGTTGGGTTGTTTTAACCCAGCGGTTGCGTTGTTTTAACCCAGCGGTTGGGTTGTTTTAACCCAGCGGTTGGGTTGTTTTAACACAGCGATTGGGCGATTGGGTTGTTTTACCCCAGCGAATGGGTTGTTTTAACCCAGCGAATGGGTTGTTTTAACCCAGCGAATGAGTTGTTTTAACCCAGCGGTTGCGTTGTTTTAACCCAGCAAATGGGTTGTTTTAACCCAGCGATTGCGTTGTTTTAACCCAGCAGTTGCGTTGTTTTAACCCAGCAAATGGGTTGTTTTAACCCAGCGAATGGGCAGTTGGGTTGTTTTAACCCAGCAGTTGCGTTGTTTTAACCCAGCGAATGGGCAGTTGGGTTGTTTTAACCCAGCGAATGGGCAGTTGGGTTGTTTTAACCCAGCAGTTGCGTTGTTTTAACCCAGCGAATGGGCAGTTGGGTTGTTTTAACCCAGCGGTTGTGTTGTTTTAACCCAGCAGTTGCGTTGTTTTAACCCAGCGAATGGGCAGTTGGGTTGTTTTAACCCAGCGGTTGGGTTGTTTTAACACAGCGATTGGGTTGTTTTAACCCAGCGGTTGGGTTGTTTTAACACAGCGATTGGGCGATTGGGTTGTTTTACCCCAGCGAATGGGTTGTTTTAACCCAGCGAATGGGTTGTTGGGTTGTTTTACCCCAGCGAATGGGTTGTTGGGTTGTTTTACCCCAGCGAATGGGTTGTTTTAACACAGCGAATGAGTTGTTTTAACCCAGCAAATGGGCAGTTGGGTTGTTTTAACCCAGCGGTTGCGTTGTTTTAACACAGCGATATGGGTTGTTTTACCCCAGCGAATGGGTTGTTTTAACCCAGCGGTTGCGTTGTTTTAACCCAGCAAATGGGTTGTTTTAACCCAGCGAATGGGCAGTTGGGTTGTTTTAACCCAGCAGTTGCGTTGTTTTAACCCAATAATTGGGTTGTTTTAACCCAGCGAATGGGCAGTTGGGTTGTTTTAACCCAGCGGTTGTGTTGTTTTAACCCAATAATTGGGTTGTTTTAACCCAGCGGTTGTGTTGTTTTAACCCAGCGGTTGGGTTGTTTTAACACAGCGATTAGGCGATTGGGTTGTTTTACCCCAGCGAATGGGTTGTTTTAACCCAGCGAATGGGTTGTTGGGTTGTTTTACCCCAGCGAATGGGTTGTTGGGTTGTTTTACCCCAGCGAATGGGTTGTTTTAACACAGCTAATGAGTTGTTTTAACCCAGCAAATGGGCAGTTGGGTTGTTTTAACCCAGCGGTTTGCGTTGTTTTAACACAGCGATTGGGTTGTTTTACCCCAGCGAATGGGGTTGTTTTAACCAGCGGTTGCGTTGTTTTAACCCAGCAAATGGGTTGTTTTAACTCAGCGAATGGGCAGTTGGGTTGTTTTAACCCAGCAGTTCGCGCTTGTTTTAACCCAATAATTGGGTTGTTTTAACCCAGCGAATGGGCAGTTGGGCTTGTTTTAACCCAGCGGTTGTGTTGTTTTAACCCAATAATTGGGTTGTTTTAACCCAGCGGTTGTGTTGTTTTAACCCAGCGGTTGGGTTGTTTTAACACAGCGATTGGGCGATTGGGTTGTTTTACCTGGCGAATGGGTTGTTTTAACCCAGCGAATGGGTTGTTGGGTTGTTTTACCCCAGCGAATGGGTTGTTGGGTTGTTTTACCCCAGCGAATGGGTTGTTTTAACACAGCGAATGAGTTGTTTTAACCCAGCAAATGGGCAGTTGGGTTGTTTTAACCCAGCGGTTGCGTTGTTTTAACACAGCGGTTGCGTTGTTTTAACCCAGCGAATGGGTTGTTTTAACCCAGCGGTTGCGTTGTTTTAACCCAGCAAATGGGTTGTTTTAACCCAGCGAATGGGCAGTTGGGTTGTTTTAACCCAGCAGTTGCGTTGTTTTAACCCAATAATTGGGTTGTTTTAACCCAGCGAATGGGCAGTTGGGTTGTTTTAACCCAGCGGTTGTGTTGTTTTAACCCAATAATTGGGTTGTTTTAACCCAGCGGTTGTGTTGTTTTAACCCAGTGAAAAACATGTTTCTGCTTATAGTTTTATATGGTGAATTTCACAAATTGATTTCCAGGTCATATTTCACCCTTCAAATCAATAAATATTTCATCTTTTGGGCGAAATATGAGCCAGGTGTTTTTCAATGAGTTTGGTGTGTATATGAAGGTCCAGAACAGGATTCAAGAGCATCTCAGCATCTCCTCTCAGTGACGGACAGTTGGGGTCAGAGGTCGCCGATCTGATTGTGCCAGAACAGACGTATTTACAGAACCGGTTCAGTCCAGCTCAGAACGCGTCTGCAATGCAGGAAAATAACAGGACTTCTTCTAAAGAAACCTTTCTTTAATCAGAGGAAGACAGTGACTTTATGAGATACTATGAATAAATGTATGAGCAAAAACTAGACACCATGTCTGCTATTAGGCCGGAATGGATAATTAGCTGCTCTTCCGAAATGGCTGCTGCAAACACAGCATCATGAAAAATACATCCAGAACAGAGCCGAGCTTCAAAGACGCCCATGTTTTGTGCTCTAAGGATCAGAGGTTCGTCACATGACATCCCGACTAACAAAGAACCTTTTCCTAACGTTCCCATTAAGATATGAAAAGTTACTTCTGAATGTTCTCTAAAAACTTATGCAAACGTTAAGGGAACATTCCATTTTATCATTCTGCAAATGTTACAGAATGTTACTTTTGAATGTTCTCTGAAGATTAAGTTCCGATAAGCTGATTGTAAACCAGTTGCACCAAAGGTCTCTACGATCTCACAATGCTTTTGGGAAATTTGGCCCAGAACGTTCCCTGTTAGCCGGGATGAACCCAAAGCCATTGGAGAAGCCTGTCGCTCATTTATCTCTATTCTCCCTTCCATCAGACTGAAGAGGAGAGCCGCTGATGAAGCGTCTGTAACAGCTGTAAATGTTTGGGCATCTGCTGCGCTGACAGGCGACGACATGCAAACAAACGCTGATTTGAGAGACGAGCGTCCCAGCAGCTGTTGGAGTTACACGGCCCTTCTAACGCTCAGAACGCCATTTCATCCTTCTGTAAGGAGAAAACAGCTTGGTGCCATTAAATATTCCATGGCAGACTGCCACATGACAGATACTGAAATCAAACTCTCACACCGAGAAAAATCTGATGCTTCTTCTGTAAGACTAATTTTCGAAAGGCAGAATCAGACAAACGTTTTCACCCGTCTTAAGCATCTCATTTTGATTCAGTTGTGCTCATTTACGGCTCGTTTTAAACCCTAAATATATCGCCTGGAGGCGGCACAAAAGGTTTTAGTTTGATAAATGAATTTACTATGAAAATTCGTCCACACGCCTCCAGTTAGAGGCTCATTTGCACAGTAAAATCACTGAAGACGACAGCAGTAAACGCAAATGAGTTCTCTTCGGATGGGTCTCGTGTGCCAGAGTGCCGTAGTCACTAATCCGCAGGATAAACAGTGGGAAAAATCCTTGTTCGGAACGTGTGTGCCGCAGCTGAGAAGACTGATTATCGGCGGAGAGAATCAAGCGTTCTAGAAACACAAAGGAAGGATGAAGAGCTTTAGCCAGATGGAGGAGAATTAGAACCTGAGGGCCAAATGCAACATCTTATTTTCAAGGTCAATCTGTTTTTCATTCCTTAGTGCATCTAAAGAAACAAATGTGACAAGACTTGTTTGCCCTTGATGTGAAAAAGAACTGTTTCCTTCACAGGAAATTTTGATTGGATTTGAGATGAAACTTGGGAGAAAAAAGAAACCACCCCAGCTAACAAAAACATGTCCCTATTAAGTTCCCCGTATCATTTTACCACATAAAACTCATCTTTGATCACCAAAATGACAAAAAATCTTCATGCCTTAAAATAGCTTGAATGTAACTACACCCTTGCTTCATTTAGTATGCGCAAATTTACGAATATGCTAATTAGCCCCGCCTCCACTCACTCACAAGTTCAGAGATCCACTTAATCAACTTATTGAGGTAAACGCTGCACAAAATACACCGCAATGGTGTTGATTCATGAACTTGCACATGGTTTGTCTTAAAGCATATTAAAACACCACTTAGACATATAAACAACATTAAAACCACAGGCGGAATTTAAAATTTTATTTCCAACCTGATCTCACGGCAATTCATACAAATTCATACGTTTTTTGCTAAATTTACGATTTAGCAAAAAAGTATGAATTCGTATGAATTAGCCACTCATAAAAAAAACATACGAATTGCCATGAGATTTTGCCAACGCTATCTCACGACCGATTCACACATATTTTAAGAGTTAATTCGTACGACCTCGTATGAATTCATACAATTTGTCTAAACCCCAGTGACGGGTAGGTTTTGGGCGGGGTTAGGGCTAGGTTATTCATACGAATTCATACTTTTTTGCTAAATTGTACGTATTTTACGAGTTGCCAAATTCGCATGAATTCGTACAAATGACCTACCCCTAACCCCGCCCCAAAACCGTCACTGTGGTTTGGACAAATCGTACAAATTCGTATGAATTAGCCTCCTCATAAAATATGTGCGAATTGGTCGTGAGATAGCGTTGGTTATTTCTGAATGTTCTATGAACGTTCAAAACGTTCGAACGAAACAGTAAATCGTACGCATGATTTAGTAAATCAAGGAAATGAAATAGTAAATTGAGGTAATGAAACAGTAAATCAAGGGAACTAATTAGTAAATTGAGGGAACGAAATAGTAAATCGTGTGCACATTTTAGTAAATTGACGACACGATTTAGTAAATCAAGGGAACGAATTAGTAAATTGAGGAAACGAAATAGTAAATTGTGCACATGATTTAGTAAATCAAGGGAACTAAATAGTAAATCAAGGGAACGAATTAGTAAATCAAGGAAATGAAATAGCAAATCGTGCACACGATTTAGTAAATCAAGAGAACGAATGAGTAAATTGAGGGAACGAAATAGTAAATCGTCCGCACAATTAAATTTTTTTTCTTACGTCATGTGCGGGGCTCCGTACGAACGCACATTCTTGCAAAGTATACTTCATTTGACTCATACACAGGCCACCTTGTGGATAAACTAATTACTGCAGTCAAAATTAAATGCGCATGTGCGACCCGCACGTACAGGTCCAACAATCCCGTAGTGCGCATACTCTTCTGATGACGAAATTTAACATTGACCCTCGTGTACACGTAAAAAGTGAACTATACTTTGGGCTTTAGAACAAAAAGCCTCAGTTATTAGCCTGTATTGGTTTCATTTAAAGCGCAGAGGAACACAAAATCTCCAGACAGACCGTATTCATCGTGAACTATAGCCGTGTTTGTTCTTTGTTCCTCTGAATAAATCAGCACTCTGTTTGTTTCTCGTGTCCAGAACGCCGCAGAAACCACATGAAGGAGGAGTTTGAGAGCAGCTGCATTCATCAGCTCCTCGTCGACTCCGTGTGGAGCAGAAAAACAAAGTGCCAATCACTGGCTGACTGTGCGGATGGATTGTGGACTTTATTCAGCGTTTCCCGCCATTCTTTGGGAGCGCTTTGATGTGGCGGAGCGACTGAAGGTCCAGATGGGACTCACTGCTGCAGTGCTGCATAAAAACACGGCCAGATTACCAACAAAAGAGTCACGAGCGAGCACAGCACAGGGGAAAAGCCTTTAATTAAAAAAATACTTGTATTAATGTGGGCTGTGTAATGAAAAACGATTAATGTTGATGTTATTGAAGCCCTGTCCAGTCAGAGGGCACATAATCAACATGTTGTTTTTCCATTACAATCCCTGAATGACAGTTACTGAACAAACATGATGTCAGGCACACTCAGAGTCAGAGAAATAAATGGAGGTGAAACAACTGGGTCAAATAAATAGAGTTGGTCGGTGTTTTTGGATTAAATATTGCAGTAACTATTTATCCATGCAGATTGATTTAAATTCAAGTTCCTGGTAATCTTGAATCAGAACATCTTCTCCTCCCTCTTGCAGCATCTCTTCTCTTCTCTGATGACGAGGGCGGGGCAACCTGTCACTCACATGAGATCCACCAATAGCAAACCACAACCGTCCAATCAATTCCCCACAGACAAAATCAAGCCCCGCCCTACATTTGCTCTTGTTTGAGAAGCGTTTCATTCGGATATACGACAATAGAGAAGAAAAGACGAGCTCAACTTAAATTGTGCGCATGCTGACTTTTAAAGTACAGCTCAAAACAAGTGAGAATTGGACAATTTCTGTAAGATTCTGTAATTTGACTGGTAAACTTGGGCTAGTTTGGCAACAAAACATTCAGTGCCAATTATAGTCACAAAACTTAATTGCCATCTTTCACAATTAACTATGTCTGCAAATCACTCACTTACTCATAAATAAAAAAATTAAAAAAATAAAATAAAAAAAAAGTAACACTCAACAAGGGGGCTGTGGAAAAGTCTAGAGAAAAACTGTAAATAAATAAATAAATAAATATTAAAAATAAAGAAATAAATAATTAAAATAAAGTGCTTAAATGTTAAATTAACAGTGGATAAAAATGTAAAAATAAATAAAATAATGTTAAAGTCTAGTGAAAAACTAAAAACAATAAATAAAATAAAATAAAATAAAAATGAATAAATTAGATTAGATAAGATCAAAATCCTAGAGAAAAACAAATAAAATAATTTACAATATTAATTTTTCAGTGTATAAATAGGGTGTTTATAAAAGATAGATGTCTTTTAAATGTTAAGATGGGGTCCTTCGTATGAGGACGATCATATTTTGGGGTCCATGGATCTAAAAGCTTGAAAAGCCCTGAACTACAGGATCATCTGAGCCAAACTGTGTGAAGATGGTGCAGAACTTTGCCTAAGAACAAAAAAGGATAGAATTTAGACTCTTAATGAAGCTCAACACCAGCAGTAATGTGTTTGAGCAGCTGAGATGTTTACAGCCGCTTCACACTGATCATTTCTCCTGATTAACTGCGTTTTGTTGCCGCTCTACAGTGATAAAGACGATATTATCAGGTCACGACACTTCTGAAGCACACCGCAACCAGAGACGCCCTGCTGCTGCTGCGGATCCCTTATTATTCCCAACCGTTCCCTCTCAGAGCAAAGCCTAATCCGGCCCAAATCCCACTGCAGTCTTCCAGCGCTGATCTCCGTCTCTCTGACGACATGGAGTGAAACGGCGAGGAGTCGATTGTGAGATCAACAGGCAGGAAACAAAACACCTCGCCTGCGCTTCCACGTCCATCACGGCCGAGGTTCCCTCGAGATCTCTTCTCCTGCGTCACGTTGACATTCTGAGCAGCAGCTTCACCCTCATTTAAAATCACCAGGTAGAGGCGGCTGATCAAATATTGAAGACCTGCTATAAAAAAATAAAAAAAACTCCTTCAGTATTTTTTTGATGTCACTTACGTGTTCATATTAAACCGTTTGAGGCTGATAATGTGTGAAATGCAAACTAGAACGCTGGAGACTCATAAACGACAGCTGTCACTCAAAATCTGTTCAATGAACAAGAAAGAACCAGATTGAACTAGAGGATCATCTGAGACCAATTCTGAGGATGGAGCAGAACGCTGTAGTGGAAAGAGCTCCCAAAAATTAATAAATATTGTAAAATAAATAAATAGATTAAAAAAAAAAAAAAAAAAAAAAAAATATACACAAATAAAAAAAGAAATTAAAAATAACTATAATACAAAAACAATAATAAAATATAGTAAATAAAAATAAATGATAAAATACAGAAAATAAAATTAAAATAGATAATTATAATACAATAGATAAAAATATAAATACATAAAAGTACTAAATAAAAAATAAATGATAATAGATAAACTAATAATAAATAATAAAATAATTCAAAAAACAAATAAATAAAATAGATAAATAACTCCAATAAAAATAAATAAAACACAAAATTAAAATAGATACAATAAAATAAATAACAAAAATAATACTAGTAATACATAAAAATAAATAAAATAACTATAATAAAATAAAACAGAATAAAAAATAAAATACATTTAAAATAAAATAGATTATAATAAATAAATTAAAATAAAGTACCGAATAAAAAGTGAATGATAAAAATAAATAACTACAATAAAATAAAATACACAAATATAAATTGATAAAAGATAACTAAAATAAAAAAAAAATACATAATTAAATAAAAAAACAATAACAAAAAGAAATATAAATAAAATAAATACTAAAAAATGAAAATAACTATAATAAAATAAAATAAATAAAAATAAATAAATAAATGGCAGCTGTCGCTCAAAATCCCTTCGACACACAAGAACAAACCAGTGAAGTGATCGTACCTGATGTTTTATTAGAGACATTATTATATTACACAACAGATAAATTCAAAACGAAACACTACAAATAATTATGAAGTACATCATGAACACAAAAACAGATCTTCAGAACTGGAAGTTCTCGTCGGCCATGTGAATGGCCCAGGTGAACTTGTCCCTCTGGGTTTTGTTGTAGATCTTTTCAATGGGAACGTTGTGTTTCTTACACCTACCAAAACAACGTCATGTGATTAGAGCGTCACCCTGATCCAATACAAGACACTCAATCTATCAAATCATCGCTGTGTGTGTGTGTGTGTGTGTGTGTGTGTGTGTGTGTGTGTGTGTGTGTGTGTGTGTGTGTGTGTGTATAGTCACCAGGCCACAGTGATGCGCGGGTCCAGGTAGTTGAGTTTGGACGTTCCCAGAGCGATGACCTTGTTCTCCTCACGATCCGTTTCCTGCAGCTGCAGCTTCTTCAACTGTTCACACAGTCTCTGGACCAGCTTCTCCTTCTTCTCCACCAGCCTTACACACACACACACACACACACACACACACACACACACACACACGCACACACACACACACACACACACACACACACACACACACACACACACACACACACACACACACACACACACACACACACGCACACACGCACGCACACACACACGCACACACACGCACACACACACGCACACACACACACACACACACACACACACACGACACACACACACCACACACACACGCACACACACACGCACACACACACACACACACACAGAGAGATGAGGTCATCACTGAGATACAATTATAGTTATTAATATTTCTGATGAGTTTGTGTTTTTATAACATGTGTTGGTTTCATTATTCCTGTTCTAAATCCTGATAAACCTGCTGTGAGGTGAAGGGAACTAAAATTTCATTTCTTACCATTTTCTGAATGTAATAATAAAAATGTAACTTTTCCTCCTCTAAATAATGCAGTTTCGACAGAGAAAATGCAGTAAAGAGATGATTTAATATAAATGTCTTCAAGCACAAACAGACTGAAGATAATTTCAGCGTTTCAAACGTGTTTGTTTGTTTGTGTCTCTCTTTTGGCTGTTGATTCGTCTCAATATTTCATGCTTTCACAGCCCAAACGCTGCTGCTGGCACACGATTAACTCCACTAACCTTGAGTCCCACTGATTTAAAAAGACTTCTTACTTCTTTGATTTCTCAGACGGAGCGTCTTTATGTGCTTTCTTCGCTTCTTTCAGCTCTTTTTTGGCATCTTCAATTTGTTCCTTTTTCTTTTGGATCTGCAACAAC
Source organism: Hypophthalmichthys nobilis (assembly GCA_037950665.1). Taxonomy (NCBI): domain Eukaryota; kingdom Metazoa; phylum Chordata; class Actinopteri; order Cypriniformes; family Xenocyprididae; genus Hypophthalmichthys; species Hypophthalmichthys nobilis. The sequence goes on from CM075482.1 coordinate 26,717,196, forward strand.
AAGCAGAAGCGAATGTGAGCGTGACCCGTGACCGACGCGAGCAAACACTGACCACATGAGTGTGTGTGTGTGTGTGTGTGTTTATTCCTCCAGAAGTGCATTAAGTGTTCAGCGAGGCGCCGTATGCTGACGCTGCTTTCATCGCTCGAGTCTCTGCTGAGGTCGAACGCTCTAAATGACCGGACGGTCGCTCTGCGCTTTACATCGTGTGTGTGATTACTTCTGACGGCCTCGTCCTTTAAAGCTCCAATCCTGACCTTGACCTCAGCGCTGAACGGCTGACTAAAAACATTTCACTTCCCTGCAGTTACAAACCCACATAAAGTCACGCCGCTGCCGGCGAGAGCGGTTCACAATGACTGAAAGCCGATGTGTCGGAGCTCTAAACACCACAACACACTCTTCAAGAACTAGATTCAGTGTTAAAGAGGCTCTACTAGATTGAAAGATAGTTTCAACACACCACTAACTAACTCACCCAGGCCCCGCCCCTTTATTCTGCGTATGAATTATTTAAATGAGGAATATTGTGACTCAAGATGGAGCGTTTCAGGGAGTTCAGAAACACTGACACTTCAGAAGCTCTACAGAAGACAACCGTGTGATTATTCAGATCTGACGTGGATTACAGCAGTAAGACGCGCGTCACCTTCTCCTGCAGCAGCTGCATTGATTTCTCAAAGGTTTTGGGTGCTGCCCTCTGGTGGTTACAGAGGATCGCCACGGCTCTGTTCGCTCGGTTATACGACAGGATCTTCTCCTCCACCGTCATGTCATCTGAAGGACCAGCAACAGTGTGAACATGAATTCTCTCATTATGACTCTAATGCTGTGATTGTGAAAGATGTCTAGTGACAGTCTGGACGGACCTGTGGTCAGTTTATTGAGCTGATCCTGCAGCGTGGTCGAGGCGTTGAAGGTTCGAAACACTTTGGCCGTCAGTCCAGGCATGGACTCCGTCAGGGTTTTGTTGAGGTTGATCGTCTGAAAACAACAGAACAAAATTAGAAATGTTGTAATTTATTTTTAAATTATTATTTTTTAAATTAACCTCTTCACTGCTGTGCTTTGTAGAGCGTATCCCCCAAAAATTATGTATTTTTCTTTTTTAAATTTCCTATGAATTTCTATGGCGGTCATCTTTGAAATGTTGTAATTTCTTTCTAAATTATATTTTTTTTAAATTAACCCCTTCATTGCTGTGCTTTTTTCTGCATCATGGCTGATTTGTAGCCCCCAAAACTGTATTTTTTAAATTTCCCAATCATTTCTATTGTGGTCATTTTTGAAATGTTGTCATTTTATATGTTTAATTATTATTTTTCAATTAACCCCTTCATTGCTGTGAGTTTTTTTTTTTTTTTTTCCTGCATCATGGACAATTTGTAGAGTGTACCCTTAAAAAAATTATATATTTTTAAAAAAATTTCCTATTAATTTTTATGGCATAATTTTTGCAATTTTGTAATTTTATATTTAATTATTTTTCAATTAACCCCTTCATTGCTGTGAGGTTTTTTTTCTGTACCATGGCTGATTTGTAGATTGTAGTCCCCAAAATTGTATTTGTTTCACGTTTTATAACATCACATGTTATAAACTAGATACTAGTGATGATTTAGTGCTGGTAACATGTGATTATCACATGATGCAGTAGGAAACATCACATGACTTGATAGTCAGGGATATTATAGTTAACAAAAGCCATTAAAAAAAAAAACATTTGTTACTTGAAATTAATTATTTTACATATTAAAGGCTTATTTCAATGTTCTAATTTTCACTTAATCTAATTCAAAATATTAATAACTGTAACAGTATTTCAACAACACTAAAATAAGCTCCTCCTACAAACACACTTACTGTAATTCGGTCAAATAAATCATCTTCTGGATCCTTATGCTTTATGAACAGCTTCAGGCTCTTGAAAACCTGTGAGTGAAGATCAGGACAAACACAAATAAACATCTCTCACATTGATTGTGTATCAACAGTTTATTAATGCATTCATTCATTCATCTAATTTCCTAAAGTTTAACTACAGACTGAAACGGATGCCGCAGATTCTCTCATGTGATGTGTTGAATCATGTAATATCATCATGAGAGTTAACGAGAGTTCATTAACCCTCTGGTGCTCCTAGGGGTCACACTCACACTCTTCCTGGTCTAAAGCAGCCGAACACCTCAAATCTAACTATATATTCCCAGTTGAATCAATGCAATATATTTTTATTCAATACTATTATTTATTCAAGGGAGTATTTTGAGGGATTTTATGGTACTAAGTAATATTTATGCAAGAATTGTGATTCATTTGTTTGCATTATTTTTATAATATAATTAATCCATACAATTTTATCCTATTTTTTTAAATGCATTTCAATTAACCCCTTCATTGCTGTGTGCTTTCCTGTATCATGGCTGATTTGTAGACTGTACCCCCAAATTATATTTCCTATTAATTTCTATGGCGGTCATTTTTTAAATGTAATTTTTTTTTTAAATATTTTTCAATTAACCTCTTTATCGCTGTGCTTTTTTCTGCATCATGAGTGATTTATAGATTGTAAAATTGTGCATTTTTTAAATTACCTATTCATTTTCTATGGTGGTCATTTTTTTAAAATGTTGTAATTTTATATTTAATTTTTTTTTTTTTTTTTTTTTTTCAATTAACCCCTTCATTGCTGTGTGTTTTTCCTGCATCATGGATGATTTGTAGAGTGTACGCCCCCCCAAAAAAATTATTAATTCATTTTTTTTTTACATTTCCTATTAATTTCTATGGTGGTCATTTTTGAAATATTGTAAAAAAAAAAAAAATAATAATAATAATAATAATTTAAATTATCAGTTTTCAATTAACCCCTTCGTTGCTGTGCTTTTTTCTGCATCATGGCTTATACCACCCAAAATTGTGTATTTCTTTAAATTTCCTATTCATTACTTTCATCAAATAATTGCATTGTATTGTATTGTGAAAATTGTAGACCATAAAGAGCGGTTTAAAGGGTTAAAGAGCGGCAGACAGCATGTCAATATAACAGACGTCCATCAGAGTTTGCACTGACCTGTTTCTCCACCGGCACTTTGTTGTAGTAGCGGATGGAGTCTTTTCCCAGGAAGTCAAACTCCACCACGTACTCCTGTCCGTCCAGACGCCGGTGAAGCGTGATGTGCTCCACACGCAGAGAACAGCAGCCCACCGTATCCGCAGACTCGTCGTCCTTCTCATTCCCCGCTCGCAGGGCCAGCTGCGCACACACACATACACACACACACAAATTAATATATATATCAACATATGAATACACACAATCACTGGCCTCATGAGTTTCAGCTGTGATGATCCATGAAAAGAATGTTTATTAAAACTTTCCCTTTCATGCCAACTTTAATCCACCTAATGGGTGGAGCTTAACCTATTCAGGTTTAAGTAAGGTTAGGGTGTGGCTGGATCTTTAAGCTCCACCCATAAGCTCCGCAGTGAGCAGCCTATCCAATCAGACGCAGGAACAGCAGCGGCTCACCTTATCGATGAAGTAGATGGCGACTCCTCTCTGTCTGCTCTTCATCTCTCTGGACGTCCAGTCGCGTCTGTACCGCTTCCTGATGGCGTCCACACACTCCTTCAGCTGACGCGCCGTCTCGTACTTCTGCCAGTCCTTCTCGCCCTGAACACAGACCGTCATCATCATCATCATCATCATCATCATCTCAGATGTGAGCGTGAGCTCAGACGCACCTTGAGTTTGGAGCTGGGGTTCAGCATGATGTATTTGAGTCGTCCATGAATGTTCTCCAGCCACGACGCCAGCCATGTGACCGTGTTATCGTGCTGAACGCGCTTCCACTTGTGGCCTGCAGGGGCTTCTGGGATCTTAGAGTCTCTGTGGAGAGGAAATGATACGATACTCAAATATTCACTATATAGCTGTAGGGCCCTACAACATCGGTTTTATTTTCTCCTAAATTCAGTTGATCCGGTTTTATGGTTTTAATTACATTTTAATCATTTAAAAAAAAATATAGAATTAAAAATGTAATAATTTTAAGAATAAAAATCGGTTTTATTTTACCCAAAATTCAGTCTGTTTGAAGTTTTCTATGCTTTATGATCAAATTTATCATCAAAATAAAAGAATTTATAATACATGTAATGACTGTGACACTTCAGTTCTTGTTTTAATAATGATATTGTTATAATAACAGTTATAATTCTCTCACTGGCTGCAGTTGATGGTGACGTCCTCCGGCTGGATGCGCTTCTTCAGTTTGCCCATCTTCGGATGTTCTCCTCGCCCGCGGAACAGACCCGGCGGCTCCAGCTTGAAGTTCCCGATTTTCTCGCGGTGTCCGTCCAGCAGACAGTAGCCGTACTCCTCAATCAGCCGGTTGGCTTCCTCTTTCAGGACCTGATTGAAACACAAAACATTTACGGAAGCCTCCGATCAGGATAACGGACTGACCGAACTGCATCAATACGCTCGTTTAACCCGACAGACGTGTGATCATGTTGACATTTACACTTGCTTACATTTTAAAAGCGAGAACATTATGCAAATAAATTACTCTGTAAGTGCTAAACCCATGTCAAATTAAGACAATTATAATAAATAAACATCATTTCCTACGTTTTTATGTATCAGCATTTAATTATTGATCCGTATTAGTGTCATATACAGTTTCTAAATGTTATTTACTAAATGTGTTCGAAGGCTGATATTGGATTATTGGGAGTAAACGGACAGAAATCGGAAGCATCACGCACCTGCTTCTCCTCTTTCGTCATGTTCTTGCGCTCCTCCGACTTCTCCAGGAAATACTTGTGCATATGGCTGAAGTCACACTTGGAGAGCGTCTTTATCAGCTTCTTCTCTTCTTTAGTCATTTCCTGAAGACAATTCAATTCAAGAACGCTGTTTAAGTTTACCAGAGGTGTAAAAAGTACTGAAAACTATGGATAGAGTGAAAACTTTACTCAGACAAAAACATACTTGAGTTAAAGTAAAAAATGAACAACTTTAAATTGTACTTCAGAAGTAGAACTTAGCAAAAATAAAAATGAGGAGATTCTAGTTTGTCAGACTAGTTCTTAAAGTGCCCTTATTACGTGTGAATCAAGAGCTGAGATTCAGATATGATAATGAGCGTTTGGTTTCTGACCAATCACAACAGACTGGGCCATCTGACCAATCAGAGCAGAGCAGCTCTCAGAGGAGGACTGAATCGTTTCAGACACAGAGAAAAGAGCTGATGCTGCAGAGGATATTTTAGTGTTTTTTGACCTTTGATGCATGTGAATGTGTTGTAAGAGACTCAAAACAACATCAGGAACCTGTAAAATAACATAATAGGGCACTTTAAGTGTTCCTGGACACATGCAGGTCCTGACCTCCCTCCAGTCACTGAAGAAGTTGTTCTGAAACACCTCTTTACTGGTGTATTCGTGGTCCAGCATCTTGGCGTAGAAAGTGGCGATTTCCTCCGTCGCTGGACTCAATCTCACCGGCTGACCTGAAAACAGTTTATGAAGTCGCTTCATAATTGATTAACACTTTATTACCGTGAAGCTGATATAAATGTGACTTGACTGAGGTGCTGTTAGGACATCAGATCACATGACGTGTTTACCGTCATAATAAAAGGGCACGTTATCGGGCAGCGGCTCGTATTCCGGAGGGAAATACGGTCCTTTGTGCTCGAGATCGCTCCATTTCTGACTGTCCGAGGATTTGCCTTCTTCCCACCTGAACATTCAATCGCAGGTTATTCATCAAACGCACAAGAACACAGAAACGTTTCTGAGAAACAATCACATGACAATTATGAGCAGAAACATGAGAGAAAACACGAGAGAAAAATACGAAACATTAATATAGTGAGCAATTATACAGTCTGCAAATTCAGTCTCAAACGTTAAGAATACAAGTTTAATAAATGTGTAAAAATGAACAATTTATTATGATAAATTTAATAATGATTATTTATTGATACATTAATTATGGGAAAACAGATTTGTGTGGTTTTTAAAATGAATTGTAATATTAAAATATAACATTAATTATATTAAAATAAATAGAATTTTAAAAATAAAAATAAAAATAAGTTAATATTTAATAAATAGTCTCACACCAATTAATTTGAGCTGCTATACAATACACAATTATACATAATCATGCATTTAAATGATTGATTAAATAAGATTTATTAATGATAATTTATTCAAATGTATTATTTGAATTTATTTTAAATTATTTAAAAATATAAAATTAAATATTACATTATTAAAATAATACATTTTAAATTAATGTTTAATAAACAGTCTCACACCGATTAATGTGAGTTCATAAAGCAATGCAATACATAATTCTACATAATCATGTTTAAAGTGAACAAATAATTAAGATTTTAAGATTAAGAATGATTATTTATTAATAAATTAACTATGGGAAAATGTATGTCCACACATTTTTAAAAAAATATATGAAATAATATTAATAATAAATAATATTATATTATTCAATATTATTATATTAAATTAAAATAATCTAAAAAAAAAATAATATTTAATAGACAGTTTTGCACAGATTAATATGAGCTCAAAGCAAAACAATACAAATTCTACATGATCATGTTTACATTATTGATTAAAATACATTAATGCCAATTTATTTAAATGAACTGAATTTATTTTAAATTATTTAAAAACATAATATTTTTAACTATTATATTATTAATATAATACAAAACTTTAATATTTTAAGTTACTATCTAATGAACCGTCTCATTAAAGCTGCAATACACCACTCTACATAATTTTCTATTTAAAGTTTAGCATGTCAACAACCTTTTATCTGCTGTTATAGTTTCCGTGTCACAAACGCGCATGTGCAGATGTGACATCACTGACCGGAGCTGAACTGACCTGGAGTCCGACAGAGTTCTCGCGGCCGCGGCTCGAGCATAATGTCTGACAGAAGAAACGAGCGAAGCTTTATTACGTTCCGCTGAAACATAAACGACTCGTGAAATCACGAACAAACATCTTTTCATTCCCCGCAGAAGCAGCGCACAGCTAACATGTGCTCATTTGCACATGCGCACTTACGACAACACCGCTGACCGCGACGCGCGTCTGTGTCACATGTAAGTGTGTCCGACCGGCGCCATCTGAGCGGTAACAGTTCCACACGTCAATTTATTCCGTTTCAAACGGGCTTTATTCATTAAAATAAGATGCTAAAGTAACACGTATTAAGCCTATTTAAAAGTATTTCGTGACATAATTAATTCTGACTAATTAATCCTGATATTCAGAATTAATTTTCCATTGAAGTACATACTTTAATTTTAGAAACTGATCTGCTCAAATGAATCCTTAAAGACTACCTGAAGGAAAGCAGTGTGAACACGTACCACTTCCACTTATCAGACTCATCTTTCTTGTCCTCTTTCTTCACCTTTTCTTTTTTCTTCTGCTCCTCCTCGCCTTCGTCATCCGCGTCCTTCTTGATCTTTTTATTCTTCTCTGGTTTGTCATGTTCAGAACTTTGCTTTTTTCTTTTCTTCCCAGACTGTTGATTTTTATCTTGCGCGTCACTCTTTTCATCTTTGACTCTCTTCTTCTTTATCTTGGCAGGTGAAGTGACCGGCGGGTCGTCCGTCTCCTGCTTCACGTCCGTCTCCTGCTTCACGAACACAAAAGATGAACACGTGCCTTTCATCCGTCTGAAACAAGTCACATGTAATTGACCACGATGAGGAGGAACATGACGCCTGCGCTCTGATACGACACACCTGATTTGAGTCTTTATTGCTCTCGTTTTTGAGGTTTTCGTCCACATCGGAGAGGTTCAGATCTGCAGTCCGCTCTTTCTTCTCTGTATGATTGAGACGCTCCTTGCTGCTCTTTGATCGAGTCTGAGAATCAATCAGAAGCAATTAAATAAACCTGCACAACATTCCCTGAAACACAGTCAATCAAATTACCTTCTGTTTGTTGTTGTTGTTTTCTGGTGGTCTTGATTTCTCCTGTCCATCATGCTGAGTTCTGATGAATCATATAAACATCACTCATACTCACTTCAGACAGTTAAACTCATTGTTTTGACTGCATTGCACAATTACTCCATCATATAAAGTGAAACTGAGAGATCTTGCCTTTCATCAGGATCTGCTGCTGTGGCATCCTGCAAAATAAAACATTCTCAACATTTAAACTGGAGCATTTTCTCATATAAACACTCTTAAAAATAAATGTTTTCACAGAAGAGCCATTTTTAGTTCCCTAAAGAACCTTTGAGTGAACAGTTCTTCTATTTTTTTACTTGTATGCAATGGATGTTAGGTTCTTCATGGAACTTTCAATGCACATTTTATTTTTCATGTCATTAAATGATGCTCACCACATCCATGTCAGCATCTCCTGCTTCACATTTCACCTCGCTTCTAAAACAGATGAATATATGAGTGACACTTCATGCATTATTATTATTATGATTATTATTATTCGAGCTGAAGACGCACCTGGTGACTCCAGACTCCTGCTGACGTTCTCCAGAGTCGGACTGTTTCTTCTAGTAATGACACGATCATTTATACTTCAGACACACATTCATACTTCTTTGTGACCTTCTATCATGATGCTTTTACCTTCGAGGAGGGTTTGTGTTTGCCGTTCAACTCCGAGTCCTTTCCTCGGTCTTTAGAGGAATGCTTGGACTTCTTCTCTCTGACACACGCAAGAGATCCGAGTTAAATAAACCTGGAATATCTCTCATACGATGCTGGAACGTTCTCAGAACGTTCTCTCAAAGTTATAAACAAATGTTCTTCCGGGAATGTTAATAGAACGTTCGCTTAAAGTTATCAAATGTTCCCAAAAACGTTATTTATACAACGTTTTAGTTGGATGTTGATCTAATGTTATTTTAAATGTGATACTTGTTACACTTTAAAAGATGCTGGGTTAAAAACAACCCAAGTTGGGTTGAAAATGGGTTGTTTTAACCTAGCAGTTGGGTTAAATGTTTGTCCAATTTGCTGGGTAGTTTTATTTAACTCAACTATTGTTTAATAGAACTGTATTTCTTGCTTAAAATGAACCCAAAATATGTTGGAAATGAACATTTATTAATAAGTTTAAAATAATTAAACAATAAACATTGCTTATTAATAAATGTTCACCTTTTGATTATTATTGTTTCCTCTAGTAATTATGTGTCTGATTTTTAATTTCCAACATATTTTGGGTTCATTTTAAGCCAGACATGTAGTCATTTTTAAACAATAGTTGAGTTAAATAAAACTGACCAGCAGTTGATCAAACATTTAACCCAATTACTGGGTTTGTCCATTTTCAACCCAACTTGGGTTGTTTTAAAACAGCATCTAGTGTACTTTTGAATGTTCTCTGAAAGTTCTCATAATGTCTGCAAAATGATACAATGTTCTCAACGCGATCGCGTACAAGAAAAAACGTTTTAAAACATTTAAAAGTAACGTTTTTATAACATTCTTAGAACATGTGGGATGAAACTTCCTGACCTTTTGTCGTGTTTTTTACTGCTCTTCTCATGTTCTTCCTTTTCCAGTTTCATCCTGTAAGTTCGTCCAGTATTTTCTACACTGTAAAGACAGCAAATTAGCGTCTAATTAACCGCTTGCATCAGTAATGCAAAGCAAACTAACTTGCAAATGAAAGCCGAATACTAACGACCCGTTTTAAATCGGATTCAGTTACACGAGTTCAGTCTAAACACATTTAAACAGACTCGATTATTTATGAGTTAAAATAATTTACATGAACTCCGCGAGAGATCTGATAAATCTCTTCGTACCTGAAAGGACTTCACAGCGGCATCAGAATGCATGTCACCTGTCACACCTGAAAGTTTTTAAGTTCCTCTTCTAATCAAGTGCGCAAAATCAGCCGCAGCGCCACCTGCTGGAATAAAACCCACCTGCACATGACGAACCTTTTCCTCCATGATCTCAAGCATCATGAATGAAGATATTTTTGATGAAATCCGAGAGGTATGTGACTCGTCCATAGACAGCAATATAATCGACACTTTCAAGGTCCAGAAAGGTACTAAAGACATCGTTAAAACAGTCATGTGACTGCAGTGGTTCAACCTTAATGTTATGAAGAGACGAGAATACTTTTTGTGTGCAAAAAAAAAACAAAAATAACCACTTTATTCAACAATCTCTTCTGTGTCATTCTCATACGTTGTTTACGTCCAGCGCTTCCAGGTTCTACATCAGAACGCCGACTTATTATTGGCCGGCTCCTGCCGGATGCGTCGTGCTGATCACATGATCAGCTTTGGCCAATACTGAGCCAGTGTTCGGATGTAAACATGAAAGCTAGTTAAGATAAGAAATTGAAGTCATTATTTTTGTTTTGTTATTGCACAAAAAGTATTCTCGTCTCTTCATAACATTAAGGTTGAACCACTGCAGTCACATGACTGTTTTAATGACGTCTTTAGTACCTTTCTGGACCTTGAAAGTGTTGATTATATTGCTGTCTATGGACGAGTCATATACCTCTCGGATTTCATCAAAAATATCTTAATTTGTGTTCTGAAGATGAATGAAGGTCTTACGGGTGTGGAACGACATGAGGGTGAGGAATGACAGAAAATTCATTTTTGGGTGAACTAACCCTTAAAGTTGCATGACTTCACCAGTCCTGTAAAACACCATTTTAAAATTCCCTGATATTCCCTTTAAACTGGAAGAGGAAATCAGAGGAAACCATTGATCTCCAGTGAAGTGCGAACCAATAAACCCAAGCCTGCGTTCTATAGATAAGACCAAATCTTTGCATAACCACATCCACCATTTTAAGATTGCGTCATAAGAACCATAATCATCATACTTTTTCAGATTCAAATGAGACATTTTATACGAGTTATAGAGGCTAGTCAGTTTGTGCAACCGGCCGCTGATCAACACATCATGAGCATCTGCTGGAAATAACATGACAAGCGTTGAATGATTCACCAGTCTTTTATTACAGCAAAAATATCTCGACGTGTAAATCGCCGCAAGGAACGGATGGAATGATTGACCGTGAGGCTCATCCATCTCATCAACATCACAAAAGTGTCCGGTTTTTCGCTGTACAACGGCAACAGGCGAAAGGGCAGAACAATTCATCGTCCGTCAGCTGCCATAAATACTCAAATACATTTGGTATGAACTGTACAACAAGAGAAAACGCTTCGCACCATTTACATATAAAAGAAACAATCGTGTAAATCATGTTCTAAAATTAGAGAAAAAACAGATGTGAACAGTAGTAAGACTCGAGCGTGTTACGAGCACGCGATGGACTCCAGCTGCTGCTCGGCCTCGGCGGCCATGGCCGCGGCCTGAAGCTGTTCGGTTTCGCTCTGCAGGCCGCCGCCGGTCAGCTGTTTGCGTTCGCTGTGCATGTTGTTCTCGTGTCTCTTCAGGTCGGACGCTTTGGCGAAGGCTTTGGTGCACGAGTTGCACACGAACGGCTTCTCTCCTCGGTGGCGTCGCTCGTGGTCCTTCAGGTGCGACTTATGCTTGAAGGCCTTTTCGCACATCTGGCAGCCGAACGGCCGCTCGTTGCTGTGCACGCGCTCGTGTTTCTTCAGGTCGGGCGCGCGGATGAAGGACTTGCCGCAGGCCTCGCAGCGGTAAGGCTTGAAGCCCGTGTGGATCTTCAGGTGCTCTTTTAAATGGGCTTGCGTGGTGAACGCTTTGGTGCAGATCTCGCAAACGAACGGCCTGTCGGCCGAGTGCAGCTTCTCGTGCTTCCGCAGGCGATTCTCGTCCAGGAAGGTCTTGCCGCACACTTGGCAGGCTAATTGATCGCGGTGGCCGTAGAGCAGATACTCGAACTTCATGTCAGCGGCAGCCGTCGTCCATCCCGGCGGCTGCTCGTCCTTTACGTCGCCCATGCTGTCGGCGAATGAGAGCGTCTGGGCGTGGCTCGCCAATTCTTTGGGTTCGGCGTCTATTGCTTCCACCTCTTGGTCGTAGCAGCTAACTTTGTGCACCTCCTCCTGCGCCAGCTCCTTCAGGATGGCCTCCTGCACTCGCAGGGCGTTGTTCGGCGACTTGTCCAGGTCGTGATTGCCTTGCGCTTCCTCCACGATGTCGTCCGAAGGCGCGTCGTCTTGGTCGCCGAGCACCTGCACGTCGCTGTCTTGATTCAACGGGGGATCTTCCGTCGGAAGCCCCATTTTCACCATGTCATACGGGAACTTTGTGTTCCGGGGGTCGTTGCTTTTCTCGTCGGGCGACATGTCGCGTTTCTGCGAGCAGAGCTTGTCCAAAAAGCGTATGCCGAGTATCTGCCCGGAGGACATCATCAGATTCACGTCCTTCTTCTTCACCGAGATCTTCGCGGTGTACATGTAATTGAGCACCTCCTCGAAGATGTCCGAGCGGATGAAGTCGATCTCGATGACGGACGAGCTGTCCACCTCGTGCTTCTTAAAGAGTTTTTTGAAGTAGTTGCTGCACGCCGCCAACACACAGCGATGCGCCCTGAACTTCACATCCTCCACCACCACCGCAATGTCGCAGTGCTCGCCTTCTAGTCGCTGCTCGTTTAGTAGCTTCAGAAAGATGGTCTTGTGCTCATCGTCCACATACTTCACAGTTTCGGACATACTGGAGCGGGATCCTACAGAGAGAGAGTGAAAAATTAGCTTAAATATTGAAACAGAGATTGAGTAGTTTACAAACAAAACATTGGGACATAACATGGTACATTCTTAAAAAAATGATGCTGGGTTAAAAACAACCCAAATTGGGTTGAAAATGGACAAACCCAGCAGTTGGGTTAAATGTTTGCCCAACTCAACTATTGTTTAAAAATGACTATATGTCTGGCTTAAAATAAACCTAAAATAGGTTGGAAATTAAAAATTAGACATATAATTACTAGAGGCAACAATAACAATCAAAAGGTGAACTTTTATTAATAAGCAATTTAATAAATGTTTAAGGTTCAATTATTATTCATTAAACTTATTAATAAATGTTAATTTCCAACACACTTTGGGTTTATTTTAAGCAAGAAATACAGTAATTTTTAAACAATAGTTGAGTTAAATAAAACATTTAACCCAACTGCTGGGTTAAAACAACCTGGGTTTGTCCATTTTCAACCCAACTTGGGTTGTTTTTAACCCAGCATTTTTTATATTAAAGTCAGCATGAAACAGAAGTTGCGTATATCAGAGTGAACAAATGTAGGGCGGGACTTGATTGGATGGTTGTGGTTTGCTATTGGTCGATCTCATGTGAGTGACAGGTTGTCCCACCCTCATGCCAGTAGACATGTTATTTTAATTAAAGATTATGAGGCAAATTAACTTAAATAATGAACACAGATAAATCATTTATAATAAACTGCAATATTTCATAAAAAAAATGTATAGTTTAATATAAACTGGCAGACAAACCAATTGACATTTAGTCAGCTTGGAATTATAAGATTCTATCTGACATTTTTGTCAAAATTTAGTTATTCACATATTTATTCTGTGACTTATTTACATTATTTGATTTATTTTTTTTTTTTTTTTAAAGTTGTGTACATTTTGGGACTATTTTTTAGAAAACAAAAAGCAAAATGCAGACAGAACCTTGTAATTCCAAGGTGGCGTTTTGATATCGTTACAATAATCATTGTTTATAATCGATTGGTTAACTAATAATTTAGTTTCAAGGACCTACCATGTCCAAAAACTCATGTTACTTTTTTGCTAACATGTTTACAATACATTTTACGCTATACATTTATTTTTAATAATATTTTTATAATTCTATACATTAGGCATTTGAATGAAGGTTCAATATGAAAAACGAATGAGCATTTAATTTGCGTCACGCCTTATTTAATAAATAATCACTAACATCACATTTGAAAACAGAACAAATGCATTTTAAACACATTTCACGTGGTTTGTTAAAGATCATTGATACCTTGATGGGCACATGATGCTTGTGGTTTGTTCTGAATGGACTGACACGGGCCACAAACGCCAAAACTACTTCATTTAAACATACGAGATGTGTTTTTATCTTATAAAAGAGTCATTTACTCTCTAAATATCTTGTTCGGTCGATAAACTGAAGTTTAATCGGTATATTTTGCCATTTCTGCGCTAGTCTGGTTTGGTTCTCTTGAAGCTAATCTTAGCATTAGCACATAAATCATCGTCGACCGACATTAATCGAACAAAAACGACGAACTATCCGCCGTCTTTCCCACTAAACGAGCCCGGAGAACCAGAGAGCACCGACCAGCACCGGAGAGCAGCGGAATGTGCTCGGTAAACGGGTGCTCGATGTGGATCGAGGCGCGCTGAGGCGAATTTAGTGGCGCGAGCAGCGCGGGCCATGACGAACACTCCCGCGCCGGGCGCGCGCAGCCATCCCGCGCAAAACATTATGCAATAATTCAGCAGCTGCTTCAATCCGCTCCAAAAATCTATTTCTTACCTTTATTGTGCTATTTTGATCCACTGGGAAAGTGTGTGTTGAATGTCACGAAAGCCAGTGCAGAATTTAATACTTTGTTGTTGTGTGCGAGGCCGAGGACGAGCACAGGCGGAAGGACGCGCTGCGCCAGCACGGAACTGCGGAGAGCGAGTGACCGAAGCTCGTACGTAGACACGGGCACAGCTACGCAAACAGCGCAGCGGCTGCTCTCTCTCACACTGGGATGCGCAGGCACGCTTACGCAAATGACCCAGCGCAAATCTCTGGAGCGCGAACCGTACTGTGACGCGCGGGAGGAGCGAGTGCACATTCAGATTCATTTACCTCAGAAAAAGAAATTAGTTTAAATCGTTTACACGCTCGGGGAACTTTGAGGTTCGGTCAAAATTATGAACAAACGTTCTTTCAGTAACATTAATAGAACAATTATCTAATAATGTTAGCAGAAAACATTTAAAAATCGTCTATTTTTTCCTGACACATTTTATTTGGACGTTTTTAAAATGTTAATAGTTGTTTAAGAACGTTCAGAGAACATTCAAAAGTAACGTTCCCATAATGTTTGAAGAAGAAGATGGAATGTTTTTAAAACGTGTATGGATGTTTTGAACGTTCAGAGAACATTTTATGGGAACATTAGCTAAACGTTCTTAGAACGTATTTTTGTTATTTGGTTAGGCTCAGAACTATTGACCTACTGAACTGAAGATAATAATAAACAGAATAAATTGTGTGACTATTTACTCTTAAGTAAAGTACAGTAATGATAAAATACCATGATTTTTTGCTTCTAAATGATTGCCATGTTCACATATCATGTTATATGGTACTTTAATGATGTTACCATGTCCAAAAACATGATATTACCATGATACCGTTTCCCCCAAAAGAATTCCAATTTCAGATGACCACCACCAAACGGGTTAATTAATTCATAATGAGAATTAATTTAAAATAACTTCAATTATTGGAGAAAATCCCATCCTGTGCAAATGTTTAAATGATGCTTATGTACAACACAAATATTAAATATATATATATATATTAGAGATTCAACAATATATCGGCCAATAATCGGTATCGGTCAATAAAAACAATAATTCACACTATCGGCCGATTATTAAAAACAGCCAATAGTCAGGGCCGATATATCCTGTCAATCAAAAGAGGGCAGGAAAATGCACTGAATTTGTGCTTTGTGTAAAGAAAATGCTAAGAAACCAGTTTGATGTTCAATATTATTGATAATTATATGAATTAATAACATTCAGAAAGTTAATATATATTAATTGAATATTCAGAATTTAGTTAATGTGTGTTAATATTAATTTGAGTAATGTTTATAAATTGATACAAGTTACTCTGAAACAAGTTGATAAAATGGAGAGAATAAAGTTTTTACTTGCATTTGTTTCAAAATATAATAATTAAAAAATTAAATGATTAATTATCATTAATTTAAAAAAAGGTACAAAAGGCAGAACCCCTAAATTATCGGTATCGTTGTCGGTATCGGCAGATATCACTGAATTATTGGCTATCGGTAGAGAAATTTAATATCGGTGCATCTCTACAATATAGATATATATATATTTGTTTGTTTATTATAGAAAATGCCATATTAATGAATGCAAATTCTCATTCACGTCTCACAGCAAAGGGATGAATGGAAACTGCAAAGTTATCAGAAATGGAATTGACCTTTTATTTGAGCTTGAGTGGGAAACAGTCAGCAGGGCGGCGATGCTGCACATGACACTGAATCAAGGACATAAACACACATTTGGGCTTGTCTAAAGGTTCAGTTCTGTACAGTTTAAGGCTCAGATGTGGCAAGGAGAACTCTGGGATTGATGTTTCAGGGTACCAGTCGAGCTCTCAAACAGTTTAGCTTCTCTAGACTCAACATTCACAAGTGACAGTTTTCAAGAAGAAACAAAAAACAGGCGTATAATTCAAGTAAAACAACATAACACGTCTCTAAGATACATGAGAAAATGTGTGGCATATTCATATTCTCATATTGTCATTTGTGTGTCATATTCAACATGAGCAAATCAGAGGGGCGACACGTGTGGATGGCACATCTCTGCAAGGTTAAATATTGTGCAAAGTCCTTTTTTAAAGTGTAAGAGCAGTATAATAAATAAATGTAGATATCTGTTATATTTCACATATTCTTCAGTCCCGTGGTTTGACTAAACGCTCATATAGTATTTCCTAAAATGTCTATATACTTTAGTCTCCTCACAAAAAAAGCAGAATTGTTCCCTTGTCATGCAGTAACAGTGATCCAGTGCGGCAGAGCGGGTGTATGTGTGTGTGTGTGTGTATGTATGTGTGTGTGTGTTACTCCAGAAGTGTTCAGATGAAGTTTGCTGTGATTCATTAGTTCATGTTGATTTCTCTGAAGCATCCCTCATTCTCCACAGCGTGAACACTAGATTCTTCCAGAAAGCGTGAAGATGGTGTTAATCCTGTAAATATAAAACAAAACATTCAGTAAATAGCAGGAATGAAGGAGCAGAAAGGACCTTCAGAGGAGCAAAGCGTGACGCGGGTCTGTTAGTGCCTGCCAGCGCTCTGAAGTGATGATGTCAAACGCGTCATGCATTTAAATATCATGTTAAAACATCAACATAATACAGGCCTCAATAACATGGGATTTTTTCACCTGTTTTCTGGTCCAGCAGGTGAAAATGGTGCGTCCGCCGGTCACTTAGTAACATAACAGCACACTCTCCTCAACAACACTCATGATTTGAGGAATCATTCACAATGCAGTACCGCTTTCTACCAGCAGAAAGCAGTGTGTTCAACCAAAACTGTCATATAGTCAGAGCAGCTACAGATGTGAAATATAGCTAGCGAGCAATTATCGGGGTTCAAGCGTTTTAAGACCTTTAAGCACATGTGTAAAAATGTATAATGTTTTAATTAACAAGCCTGTATTCATCTCAATCAGATATGGAAAACAGCATTTACAGCAAATACAGACAATTTACCATAGGAAATATATAGTTTTTGAAGCCATCGAGGTTGAGCCAAAAACCTAGGACTAGTTTGCCAAAGTTGGCTTTTGAAATAATCTCCATTATTTTACGAACGATTCGGTGGACAGCGGCGGAACGAGGAGTTCTACCATGTGGTACGAATGTCGTGAGCATGTGTATAAAATTACGCGATACACGATCCTTCACGCACATGAAAAACACGAAGGCGCCCCCCGGTGGCCTATATCTTTTGAATTTCTCACAGTGCCCAGCGAGTTTCGTTCCGATTGGCCTCCATTAACCTTGTCTGATAGCTGCTTAAACTTCATTGGCCAATGGCGGACATGTTTTTTGAGATTCATCAATGTCCTCAAAGACAGTCATGGCACCTTGGATGAAGACACTGCATGCCAATTTTCAAGTCGATCAGACTAACGGTGAAGTAGTTATAGCCATTTTCATGTTTTTTTTGTGTTATAGTGCCATCAAGTGGCCAGTTGTTGCGTCCTTTTTCACGTGACCACAGAATGAGCTCTTACATAGGTGTGCCAAATTTGGTGAAAATATCTCATTCCGTTCACGAGTTACAGCCATTTTTGTAAAAGTGGCTCCGCCCACTTCAAACGTTTTGGCGGCCCTCAGGGGCCGTGAATCGAAATTTAAACTTTTTTTTTGGTAATTATTGATAATGAGACTCCAGGGAATCTCGCTGCACTGGTTTGGCTCTGATCAGGCCAAAAACCTGGGACTAGTTCGCAAAAGTAGGTTTTTCAAAAAATCCAAAATACCCGAAAATTTCGAACAACGAGTGAATCCTAGTAGGTATACAGGAGTTATAAGCTATTTCATACTTTTGACTGCTGTAGCGCCCCCGTCAGGCTGATCGGGGCGAGCCTTGGTGTCGCTGTAGACGGTGTGAGTACTACCAGCTCTCAAAGTTTCAAGTCTCTACGACTAACGGTTTGCTCTGCCCGATCACTTTTAGGGGAGAATGCTGATCCTTGGAAATTTACTTGAACCCCTAATAATTAGTACACATTCTAAAAGCACTAGTCAAAAAATCAATCAGCCAAAGTCCTCAGAGTTCCGCAGATGAATAATGAAGGAAGTAAACAGCCAAAGCACCACCGGTGTTAGTACAGCAGCCAATAGCAGCGCTCCAAACCACAGCAGCCAATCAGCTCGCAGTCAGCCAAGCCAAATCAAGCTCTGATTGGCTCTGGTCTTACCTGCGTCACTCCTCGCCCTCCTCCGGCGTGATCTCCGTCTCTTTATGGACCACGACTTTGGTCACTGACATGTCGGGATGTTGTTCTTTAGCCTCTTTAATAGCCTGAGCCAGAGCCTGACCCACAGTGACACCCACATCAGAACCAGCCGGCCGCACAACTACTGCTAACTAGGCTTAACTACTGAATCATTACAATTCATAAAGGATCATTCTACAAGAAATGAAGTAAATGAATGATGAGCTGATGAACTTGAGCTGTGTTCTGATAATTGACTTAAATCAAGCAACTTTCTTTTTCTTTCTTAAAGAAGGAAAACGCTTATATTACCATATTCAGTAACACTTTACAGGTTCCATCTGTTAACGTGGGTAACTACATCAGAAAATACTTCTAAAGCTTTTATTAATGTAAACATTTACTGGACCTGAGATAACATGAACTAACAATAAACAGTTGTATTTTAACTAGATGTAGACAAACTTTGATGTTGGCTTGAGAAAGCCTGACCAGAAAGTTTGAAGAAGTTTTAACAGCTTTACGTTTGAAGGTTTTAACTTTGAAATAGTTTTAAGTTTTAGTTTAGTAGTTTTAATAGATAGATAGATGTACATTTTAACGTGTTGTGAATGTTTCTTTAACACTTTGCTATCACGTTTTAACACATTTCAATCATGTTTTAGCATGTTTATAGCACATTTTAACGTTTTACCAGGTAGCTGGCATGTTTTAACACATTGCTAACATGTTTCTAGCATAATTTAACACATTGCTAACATATTTCAACCATGAATTAGTACATTACTAGCATGTTTTAGCATGTTGCTAACATGTTCCTAGCACGATTTAACACATTGCTAGCTTGAATTAACACATGTTGGTAACGTGACTAAAATGTTTCTAACATGAAAGCACATTGCTAGCATTCTCCTAACATGATTTAACACATTGCTAACATGTTTTAACATATTGCTAGCATGATTTGATATGTTGCTAACACAATTTAACACATTGCTAACATGTTTTAACATGTTGCTAGCATGACTTAGCAACATTGTTAACATGTTTTTACATGATTTAGCATTTTACTAACATGTTTGTTATATATTATCGCTAACATGTTGTTAGCATGTTTCTAACATGATTTAACACATTGCTAACATGTTTTAGCATGTTGTTAGCATTTTTCTAGCATGATTTAACATGTTGCTAGCATGATTTTACACATTGCTAACATGATTTAGCATGTTTTTAACATGTTTCTAGCATGTTTTAGCGTATTGTTAGCGTGTTTCTAACATAATTTAGCACATCGCTAGCTTGTTTCTAGCATGAATTACCACATTGCTAGCATGTTTTAACATGTTGTTAACATTTTTCTAACATGATTTAGCTTGTTGCTAGCATTATTTAATATGTCACTAACTTGTCTCTAGCATGAATTAACACATTGCTAGCATGTTTTAGCATGTTGTTAGCATTTTTCTAGCATGATTTAACATGTTACCATGATTTAATACATTGCTAGAATGTTTTACCATGTTATTAGCATCTTTCTAACATGATTTAGCACGTCGATAACATGAGTTAATACATCGCTAGCATGTTTTAGCATGTGGTTAGCGTGTTTCTAGCATAATTTAGCACGTCACTAGCATGTTTCTAGCTTGAATTAGCATGTTTCTAGCATCACATTGCTAGTCTGTGTTAATTCAAGCCAAGCCGACATAATAACTAATGTTAACAAAGATATACTGTATTGCGCACTGTTAGTTAATGACATTAACTATTGTTAGCTAATGGGACCTTATTGTAAAGTGTTACCCAATTTCCCTCTTATATTTGTTTGCCACTAGAGGATGATCATTGAATGACGTTTCATGGAAATATCTGCATTAAATTAAATGATACACCCTTGAGCACAAGGCCTGTAACATCACATTAAACTTTTCTTTTTCTTTTAAAAGAATAAATCAAGAAAGGAGGCGTTTGATAGAATGACCCTGAATGAATCGTATCAAAGGCTCACCTCATCATGATCGATGTCTGCATCTCCTGAGATGACGATTCTCTTCTCGATCCGTGTTTCTGAGATGCCTCCTTTCACCATCTGTCAAACACACACACACAGACACACGTTACGACACTCGTCCGTCAGACGGCGTCAGTATTATCTCTATTATCTCTCTTGCCTTGGTGATGTGTGTGGTTGTGGTGGTGCTGGTGGTTTCTGATGTGATGGTTTGAGCGCTCATGAGAATGCCAGGTTCAGCGTCTGCATCCGTCTCGCCCTGTCACAACAACACCGTCTCAAAGAACAGCATCTTACTGCATTCATCATGTGCTCTAATGGTCAAACGTTTGGGGTCGTTAAGATTTCTAAGATATTTTTGGTTTCTGCCCCTCAATAAAAAATAAAAAAGGTAGTTGCGACTTTTTATCTCACAATTCTGACTTTTTTCTCGCTATTGCGATTTTACATTTTGCAATTCAATTGTGATTTTATATCTCAATTTGGAGAAAAGAAATCAGAATTGCAAGATATAAACTCCTAATTTTGAGGAAAAAAGTCAGAATTGATATAAGATATAAACTTGCAATTGCGAAGAAAAAGTAAAAATTGCGAGATATAAACTTGCAATTGCGAGAAAAAGTAAAAATTACGATATAAACTCGTAATTGTGAGAAAAAGTAAAAATTACGAGATATAAACTTGCAATTGCGAGAAAAAGTAAAAAATTACGATATAAACTTGTAATTGTGAGAAAAAAGTCAGTATTGCGAAATATAAACTTGTAATTGCAAGGTAAAAAAGTGTGAATTACAAGATAAAAAGTAATTATCTTTTAAATTGTTTTATTTTGTGGCGGAAACGGGCTTCCATAGCTCACCAAGGCTGCATTCATTTGATCAAAAATACAGTAAAAATTGTGAAATATTATTCCAATGTAAAACAGCTGTTTTCTATGTGAATATATAGTAAAGTGTAATTTATTCCTGTGATCAAAGCTGAATTTTCAGCATCATTACTCCAGTCTTCAGTGTCACATGATCCTTCAGAAATCATTCTAATATGATGATTTGCTGCTCAAGAAACATTTATGATTATTATCAATGTTGAAAACAGTTTATATATTTGTGGAAACTGTGATGCATTTTATTTTAAGGTTCTTTGATGAATAGAAAGTACAAAAGAACAGCATTAATTTGAAATAGAAACGTCTTTACTGTCACTTTTGATCAATTTAATGCATCCTGGATGAATAAAAGTACTACTATAATTTAAATAAAAAATGTACTAATCCCAAACAGACTGTATCCAGATGGCAAAATATAATCGTATTGCTCAGATGTTACTCTTTCACAACTCAATATCAACTTTCTCTCAGATGTTTCTACTGATATTGTGGCTCTTATAACAGATGCTCGTGATGTTCCTCATTTGTAAGTCGCAACAAAAGCATCTGCTAAATGAATAAATGTAAAATAACGGGTCAACAGTCGTCATCCAGTAAGAGCTGTAAAGTGAAGGTGGAGCCGCTCAGATCATGTGACGCACACACACCTGCAGGGACTCGTATGTGATGGTCTTCATTTCCGTGTGGATCACAGGCGTGTCTTGTGTGTCCGTGTCTCCCGACAGAGTCCTGGAGAAACTCAAGACGCCCGACTGCAGAACGACAGGAGAGAAGAGAGACAAATCGTTTATATACATCACTCGTGGAACGTTTTTCTGAAACATTTTAGCTGGACGTTCATTCATTTAAATGTTACTACTTGCTTCGGAATGTTCCGAGAATATTCAAAAGTAACGTTCCCATAATGTCTGAAGAATGATACAATGGACTGTTCCCTTCAAATAACTCATGGAAACAAACACTGGGAAGAACACGAAGAGGAACAAGGTGTTCTGGGAGAGAACAGAGTGAACACAAGCTGATTTAGAGGAAAGTGCTTCTGAAGCAGTCGAGCGTTTCACTATAGCAACATCTACAAACACGCTGCGGTTCAGGTGAAATACAGCCGCTCTCGGACATTTACACGTGTTGTGAATACTGAAGCTCTCACATAAAAGCTCTTTGTTGGTCTGAGAATGGTCAGAGACACTTCTGCTGCTAGAGGGCGGATGTTGGGGGGATTTCAGGATTGGGGTGAATCTGTCGGGGTCGTGGGGGTCATGAGGTCACCTCTAAACTGGCCGTCAGTTCTACCTCCCCACTGTGGCCCTCGGCCACACCCCTCTGCTCGGACGGGCTCATGTTGGGCGACTGGTCTCCATCATCATCATCATCATCATCGGTGGACAGAGAGAAGCTCTCGCCTCCAGACTCACTGTCACTGGGGGAATCGGCCCTGGCGGGGGCCGCGTGTGTGAGCGGCCCGTCAAGGTTAGCGGAGTTCACACTGCTGGAGTCGCTGGTGTCGTCGTCAGACTCCGAGTCAGACTCATCGAGGACTCGCACAGAGCTCAGCGGCTCTTCACACGACTGATAATACACATTGGGCTCCAAGGGGGCAGCTGGAGGTTCAGGTACCTGAAGCTCGTCCAGCGGTTCATCTGCCGGCTGATCTTCTTCTGACGGGCCTTTTCCAGGAAGCCTCTCCTGACTCTCTGATGGCTGCAGGAGACATAATGATATATGATAAACAGGCTGACAATGAAACAAAGATGTCCAATCATTGACAATCTTGTCATCAATTGTGATTCTTTAGCTCAAATCAAACTATTCACCAGTAAGATGATTGGCTCATTTAACAGAAAGGCAGGACTAACTAATAAAATGACAAAAGCACAAAACAAAATTACTAACACTTAAACTAAAATTAATTAAAAATAATAATAATTCATATGAATAAACATTTAATTATTATTAATTATTATAGGTTAATTAATATTAATAAATACTATAATATATTATAGTATTTATTAATGATAATTATTCATATCATAATTCAACAATCAAATATTATTTAATAATAAGTAATATTAATAAATAATAATTAAGTATCTTTTATTTTATAGTTTGTAAATAATAAGATAATTAATATTAATAAATACTATAGTAATAATAGCATAACTAATGAATTTATTATTATTGATATTAATCAATAATAATATAAATAATAAAATATATATATTTAATATAATAAAAATACTATAATATTTAAGAATATTTAATAATAATTATTATTATAAGTTAATTATCATTAATATATACTAAAATATATCATAGTATTTATTAATATTAATTATCTTATTATTTATAATTATTAATATCATTAATTAATATTATCTTATTATTTATAATAATAATTATTTATTAAAATTACTTTTTGTTGTATAGTTTGCTAAATAATAAGATAATTAATATTAATAAATACTATGGTAATAATAACATAATTAATTTCTCATTCATTTAATGATTAATATATGTATATATATATATAATAGTAAAGTATTTATTAATATTAATTACCTTATTATTCTTAATTATTAATATAATTAATTAATATCTTATTATTTATTATACTTAACTATTAACTATTATTTTTATTTTTTTAGTTTGTTTTCATTTTAGTTTAATTTTTAGCAATTTTGTTGTGTGCTTTTGTCATTTTATTACTATTTTTTTATTTCTATTTAGCTTATTTTTATTATTTTTATTTGTCTAGCTTTTTATTTCAGTTTTCATTTCCTAAGCTATGTTGCCTTGGCAATAAACTGAAATAAGCTTAAGCTGAAGCACTAAAATTATTAACTGGAAATAAACTAAAACTGAAATAAAAATAAATTAACCCGAAATTGCAATATTTTATTTAGCTTTTTATTTTCAGTAATTTTACTACTTAAACTTTGCTTTCTTCAGTTAGCTGCCAAGGCAACATTTCTCATTTTTGTTTACTTTTTTCCTAATA
Organism: Hypophthalmichthys nobilis; assembly: GCA_037950665.1. Taxonomy (NCBI): domain Eukaryota; kingdom Metazoa; phylum Chordata; class Actinopteri; order Cypriniformes; family Xenocyprididae; genus Hypophthalmichthys; species Hypophthalmichthys nobilis. The sequence goes on from CM075482.1 coordinate 26,741,838, forward strand.
TTAATATTTTATTTTACTGAAAACGTTTTTAGTAGTTTTAATAATATCAACTCTGCTCGCATTCAACAGCTAATTCAATTTATTTGTAAACTGCTTTCCACAATAAATATTGATCTAAACCAGACTAAAACCTTGAGAAGAACCACGATATTCTGTTTCTCCTCCTTTTCTGGCTATTCAGTCTAACGAATGCAGTAATTGGGTCTTTACAAATGAATTGTGGCTGTAAATCTGCGAGATGAGAGCGATGGGCTGAGATGACGTGATGTCTGACAGAGACTGAACAAGGACAGACGGATACGGCCTTAATCTGTGGTTTAATATGTGGACTTGAATACACTCAAACACGTTCAGAGCAGCAGATCAACACGGAGGCTGATTTCATGTGTGTTAATGTGAAGTCTGAAGTCTACACCTTGTGTAAAGCGAGCGGAGATGAAGACGGAGCCCAGCTGCGTGTGGACTGTAAGAGCGCCGTGAGCTCAGGAGACATCTCATCAAAACTGGGCTTAGGCTGAACACAGAGAGACACACAGCGTTAAAGCACACACACACACACACCATTATGAGTTCATATAGCACACACGCACAAGAGCATTCTGGGTATTTCAGGAGGCTGCACTGAATATGCATTGTGCAAAGAAGTGCATGAAATAAAATGAATTTGGAATAAAATGCATGCTTAAAATCAGAGGTTGAAACAAGCTGAAGCCAAACATGCAAACAGTGCGGTCGAGCAGATGTTATGGTTATGATGAGCAGAAATGTTATAACGTTTGGCCAGTAGGTGGCGCCGCCAACAAACTGATGTGGAGCGACAATCACACCTACAGAGTTTTGTGTCAAAGTTTTGCAGGAATAAAATCTGGTGCTAAGATTGCAGACTTTTAGGAAGAGTAAAATTAACTCATAAATGTGTTAAAATGGAAGAAGAGATGTATGGCAACATTAAATATGGATGATAAAGGTATTTTGCAAACATCTAGTAATGCAAACTTAGTATTTTTTTAGTCTTATTTGGTTTTTTGAGTACAGCAAAGAACAAATATCTGCCAATGGGGTCAGAAATATAATCTTGTTTTCCCTTTGAATTAAGTTGATTTTTCTGACACCACTGGCAGATTTGTTTAAAGCATAAACTTGCTTATTTATTATTCATTTTTCAGCTATTTTGCTTTCCAAGTAAAAGTAAATGTTAAGATATCTGTACTGGAAAAGGCAAAAATTAAATGCAAAAGACTAAGTAAGAAAATCATTTTTTTGCAGTGAAGTTACTCCAGTGTTATGACGATATTTGGCCAGCAGGTGGCGTCCTCACCATAGACACTGCAGCAAAACTTCAATCAGAATGTGTGCTGATGAGGAATATAAAATAATCTTTCACACACTGACCGCACTGTTTGTATAGCAAAGTCTGTAGAAGATGCATAAGTTCTACAGTCATTAAAATGAATGAAATCACACATTTATTTATAATTAAGACCTTCAGCAGCCGTTTCACTCATGACAGATACACATCGGTTCACCCAGCTAACAAAAATATGTCCTTAGAACAAATTTATGTTATGAAAACGTGATTTCTGAATGTTCTGTGCAGTGTAAAGTGACCTTAAAAAGTGTTTTTACACCGTGTCGACGCGATAATATTCCAGCGACAATGTGACGTGATAAAGTCAATCAAAAATCACAACCAATCAGAAGAGCGCGTGGGCGGGCTCTCTCGGCAAACTCCCGCCACTCGCAACGAAATGGGATAAGTACATGATCAAATTCACGAATATTACACCATTTTAACATTATTCAAAATACATATTGAGTTACTGAAACAATCTTTGTCATAGAATACACTTGTCTGTTCACAATGAGTTGATAGTTTTAACGTTCTTGTTTCCTTTAATTTATTTTGAAGATCTGAGGTAAATTGTGTTGCTTTCACACAAAATGATATTCAAACTCACATATTTAACATTAAATAAAGCACATAAACAGTACCTGAGATTATCATTGCCACACTTTGTGTAGTTGTTCCAGCCGCGACGTTGCAGAAGAATAAACCGTTTCTAAACTAGAATCATCGCGTCGCCGTCGCGGCTAGTTAGGATATTAAAGGGACAGTACACCCAAAAATGAAAATTATGTCATCACTTATTCACCCTCAAGTTGTTCCAAACTTACATGAATTTCTTTGTTCTGCTGAACACAAAGGAAGATATTTGGAAGAATGTCAGTAACCAATCAGATCTCGCCCCCCATTGACTACCAATAGTATTTATTGTTCCTACTATGGTAGTAAACGGGTGGCGAGATTTCTTTGTTCCGCCGATCTTTGTTCTGATCAGCAGAACAAAGAATTTCATACAGGTTTGGAACTACTTGAAGGTGAGTAAATGATGACAGAATTTTCATTTTTGGGTGAACTATCCCTCTAACATGGAAAAGATACCTTTTATCGCGTGGTTAGGACACGGCAGGGGCGGAGCTAGGGGTGGGCTAAGGGGGCTGGAGCCCCGAATGTTTTTCCAAAAGCCCCGAATCTTTCAGGTTTGAGGTTTCTTAACAGTGCTGTCAAAATAAAATTTTTCTAATCTCTCTATTAAAATATGTTAAACAGTTCAATTTCACTTTTCTCTCTCTTCTCTCCGACAGTGAGTTCACACACACCGCAGTTGAACACAGACACGCCTCCTGTCACTCACTCGGAGCAGCGGCAGGCCTCGAGACTCTCGTTCGTTACGGTTGAAGGGTTTTTGTTATGATATAACAACTCGTATAACAACTTTAGCACATTTGTCAGCTTAACATTCATTCAGTGTTTCCCATTAATTACCCTATGCCGCCATTGTTTCATAATGAACCGTAAATTTAAAACATACATAGCCTAAATGGTCTGTAACGTTGTACAAAACCGTGATATTTTTTGTGCCTAAAACAGCAAAAGACAGCGATTAAAGGATTAGTTCACTTCTGAATGAAAATTTCCTGATAATTTACTCACCTCCATGTCATCCAAGATGTTCATGTTTTTCTTTCTTCAGTTGAAAAGAAATGAAGGTTTTTGATGAAAACATTCCAGGATTATTAGTGGACTTCACTGGACTCCACTGTTGAAGGTCAAAATTACAGTTTCAGTGCTGCTTCAAAGGGCTTTAAACGATACCAGACGAGGAATAAGAGTCTTGTTTAGCGAAACGATCTGTGATTTTCTTAAATAAATACAAATGTAAATACTTTATAAACACAAAAGACCACCTCGCAAGTGCTTCCACCATTTCGCCTTCAGTATTCTTCAAAAAGCTTACGCTGTATGTCCTACGCCTTCCCTGTTCTACTTACGGAATGAACGCGGCGCCAGTTCCGTTTTATCCGTCAGTAGAACAGGGAAGGCGTAGGACATACAGCGTAAGCTTTTTGAAGAATACGGAAGGTGAAATGGTGGAAGCACTTGCGAGGCGATCATTTGTGTTTATAAACCATACAGTTGTATTTTTTTTTTTTTTTTTTTTAAAGAAAATGACCGATCATTTCACTAGATAAGACTCTTATTCCTCGTCTGGTATCGTTTAAAGCCCTTTGAAGCTGCACTGAAACATTCTGACCTTCAACAGTGGAGTCCAGTGAAGTCCACTATAAGGAGAAAAATCCTGGAATGTTTTCATCAAAAACCTTCATTTCTTTTCGACTGAAGAAAGAAAGACATGAACATCTTGGATGACATGGGGGTGAGTAAATTATCAGGAAATTTTCATTCATTCATTTTCATGCATTTAACCTTAAAATGTACAATATTTTCTTCTGGGGGGTCATGCCCCCGGACCCCCCTAGAGGAGCTACACCCAACAAAGTTTTGCAAATTTCTGTGGGAAACAATGTACATTTTATGAACTTTACTCCAGCATACTACAAAGTTCCTTTCATGACAGTAAAACTGTTAACTGAAAATTAAATTCTCATTGGACAAAATAGATTTGGGCTAAGCCCCGAATGTTTACAATGTCTGGCTCCGCCCCTATTGGATTTGCTAACGTTCCCATTAAGTTAAGATAAAAACGTTATTTCTGAACGTTCTCTGAACGTCCAAGAAATGTTTTTTCTTGGTTATGTGAATGTTAAGGGAACATTCCGTTTAATCATTTTGCAAACATTTTGAGAACGTTGCTTTTAAATCTTCTCTGAACATTCTAAAACAAGTAGCAACATTTAAAAAACGTTAGATGAACTGTTGAGATCCAACTAAAATGTTTCAGAAAAAACATTCCATGAAATAATGTTTTTGTGCTAATGTTTTGAGAACAAATAATAGATAACCAGATAACTAGTACAATAAAAGCGTTTGTTCATAACTTTGGGAGAACCTTGCAGGAACGTTCTGAGAACGTTCTCTGTTAGCTGGGCACTAGTGACAGACTCTCTTATGAATAAAACCCACATATCCAGCAGCAGCCAGAGTGCAAAATAAAGATCCTGCCGTTCCTTTAGTCGTGACTAAAAGCAAAGCAGCGACATTCCCAAAAAAAGGGGAGAAATAAAAGTGGATGAAGGAAAGAAACAAGGTTCCTGCTCTAAGAAAGAAGTGCGACAGCAAATTCCAGCCGGAGGGATTTGTGTCAGACGGCAGCCCAAAACAACAACACAAATCAAGAGTGTTTGAGAAGCTCTGGCTTCGGAGTTTGTCTGTGTTTTCAAAGCCAGGCCGAGGACGATATATCCTACCACTCTGGCTGTCGGGGGGGTTTTGGTGAGAAACGGCACCGTCCCGAGATCCGCCGTGGATCTGATGGGAGATCTGAGCGGAGAGCGGACTGTCGGAGAGCTTCGCAGACGCATCTCGGCCATCAGAGTTTCTCCAGGCTCCTCGCCAGATGGCGATGGCGTCCCGACCTTCCTTACGGTGATGAGCGGAGCGGTGATGCTCTGATACTCCACCGTCACGGGAATCACCTTGATGGAGACGGCTTGGTCGGAGAGTTTGGAGGTCGAGTCGGAAAATCTACTAAACTGCTCTGAAGCTTCTTGAGCTTTGGTCGGTTTGTCTTCCGGAGGTTCGGTGGTCGATACGGCGCTCGTCGCGGCTACGAATCTGTAGCTGGCGGTGTGTTTCTTCTCTGGAACCTTTGGGGGAATTTTGGGTGGTGCTTTAGGAGGAACGTCTTCAGATAAACCTTTTTCAGGTTCAGCTGGAGGAAACTTCTCTTGAACTATCATAGAAACCTTTTCTGGTACCTTCGGAGGACTTTTCTCTTCTATCTTCAGAGGAACCTCTTCTTTTTCTGGTACAATTGGAGGAACTTGTTCTTGTTCTATCGCAGAAACCTTTTCTGGTACTTTTGGAGCCATCTTCTTTAGAGGAACCTTTTCTATTTCTAGTACAATTGGAGGAACTTGTTCTTGTACAATCGTAGAAAACTTTTCTGGTACTTTTGGAGCCATCTTCTTGAGAGGAACCTCTTCTTTTTCTGGTACAATTGGAGGAACTTTTTCTTGTACTATTGTAGAAACCTTTTCCGGTACTTTTGGAGCCATCTTCTTCACAGGAACCTCAACGGAAGAGGCTTTTTCTTGTACCTTTTCTGGTATCATTTGAGAAACTGTTCCTGCTTCGACTGGAGGAACTTTATCTGGTTCAAACGGAGGAACCTTGTTTATAATGACCCACCCGTCAGACTCCTACATGTAACACACAAAGATCATGTTAGCAAGCTTGAGTAACAGCAACGTTAGTCACGCCTGAGTCCGAGACTGAAAACAGACACGCTGGACAGATGGACGCTGTTGGACTCTTCGCACAATGACACACATTGATTCATTATGATCATGAACATCTGATGAAGAGATTGGAGAGAATCAGATGAATGAATCACTCACCATATCAACCTTCCTGTCGTTCAGACCGTCCTGCGTCTCCAGCGGTGCTGCGGCCACTTCCTGTGTGTCCTCGACCGCTGCTTCCTGTTTGACCTCAAGGAAGAGAAATCAAAAAGATTCATACATGATGCAGCAGAGCTGATTTTGACGGACAGATAGACAGAATAGATAGATAGTGATATATAAATTTATCACTTAATAATAGTGATACATTCTCTGTAACCAAGCATGATGAAAATTCTTCTTCTGAAGTGAAATTAGATTTATAATTCAGAAGGATGTCAAGATATCACTACAGAAACACAGTGATCCTGATTGAGGACAGGATTTTCCCGTCTTTCCCTCCACAGATGCTGTTGTTTATGTAAGAGGCACATAATGATTTTCCCTGGTCTGAACTGCTTAGTGCAGCTAAACGCTGGATCCATGAACTCTGATTTTACTGCGGGCACAAAAACAAAATCAATAAGAGACTTTCTGTTGGCTGCAAATCGTTTGTCACTCTCGTCTAAAGCTGCTCCATTCAGATCCATTTGAAAAAACATTGTCTTTTAACAAACAGCCGTAATTACAGCAGTTTTCCATCTGAACCGCACAAAACACTGGCTGATCTCACCTCGTCTGGCACCAGCGGCTCAATCATGGGAGCTTCATCCAGACGAGGCGATCGGAGCGGAGACGAGGACATACGCTTTTCCCATTCGGTCATACCCGTTCGATCCGCTCCTCCCTCCAGGAATGTCCTCTTCAGCTCGCTGATGTTGGTCTGATGTTTCACCAGCTCGTCAGGCGTACGCTCGATCTCCTGAAGAAACCCAGAACAACAAGAGATTCATCCGTATGTCAGCTGGAGGACTAGTGTGGACCTTCACACACGCAAAACAAAACTATAAAACACTTCACTCAATATCTGTCTTTAATTCTATTTTCTATTGTAGGCCGTAAACTTGCCTACTAACCCAACTAACAAAAATATACGCCCTGAGGTGTTGCAAATACACGTCAGAACCGCCACACACACAGATGATACAGACACACACATGCTCAACTACAAGGCTTTAACATTCATTTCCAGTGAGTAAAACCGCCACTGCAAACACGCACTCGGGTCATTGATGAATACGTTTTTTAAAAGTTTAAAAAACTTAATGGAGATATAATTAATTTAGAAGTTTTATTAAGTGTTAACAGTGAGATTATGTGGTTTTTATAATTAATTAACACTGCTTTTGTCATTTTTTACAAGATAGACGGAATTTGTCACCAAAAAGTCATTCATTTTAAGTAAAATTTCGGTTTTACCGAATGACACTTTTGGTTACACCAAATGACGATATTTTCAAACAATGCTAACAGGCTGATATCTAGCTAGCAAGCAAAAGGACATGTTTCATCATTTTATATTTAGTACAAGTTTTTAAAATATTACAACATTTTCCATGTTTTATAGCGGTTGTACCGAATGACCTGATGTTTCGGGACATGCGTATGAGGAAGTGAAAACATGAATTTATCAAATAGTTAAGAGAGAGTTAGTGACTTTGTTTCACGACCATGTGGTCCTTTGCATGTCACATCCTGTCACATGATATTGACCACATGACTTGATCCAAAATGGTCCCATTATATTGGTTACTCCAAATGACATCAATGAAATTAATTTTTCCAGGACATTCTTTCTCATAACAAAGCAACGACTTCTACACATAATTTTAACACCATTTTGCACTATGTTGATATATGATGTTATAAAATCATGCCAGAATAAAAAATATATACATTTATTACATTTTAAGATGTTTTAATCATTAATGAAATGGCTGTATTGGCCTTCGGACGGTTAAACCGAATGACCTTTTGACACTTCAAAATCTTTAAAAACCTTTATATGTAGAAAAATATAATTAAAACCTTTTGGATTCAATAAAAGAGATCTAGTTGTACTACCTTACATACTTTGGATGTCATATCTTTGTTTTTTATTATTATTAAGGACAAAATGACCCGTCACGTCATTGACCCAAACACACATTAGTGGCAGAAACTGAAGCTGACAGAATAAATCGTCCAATTGTATAGAGTTAAAACACGTCCATGCAGCGGCCTGTGATGCTTTACCAACCTCTAACATCAGCTTACTGTGTCTGACAAACACATTCTCTCCTTTAATTCGCCTTATGAAACTGGGCTGAAGGGAAACACAGATTCATTCATTCATTCGTACATTACAGTGACAACCCAACTAAAAGGGAACGTTCCCACAACGTTTCGTAAAGATTATGTACGTTGAGATACAACGTTCTTTAATAAATCTATGGACCGTTCTTATAATATTATGTATATTTGATGAACGTTCTCATAATATTTTGAGAACAACATTTTCGGAACATCCTTACAATACAATATATTTGATTGTTCGTATAATATTGACAGAAAATGTCCTTAGTGCAACATTTTCGGAACGTCCGTATGATGTCATTGATAGTTACTGAATGTTAATGTTACACATTCTTGGAATGTTACAAATAAACGTTCAAAGAATGTTATACACTGGAACACTGAATCGACCAATCAGAAGACAGAACTACACTTAAAAAAAAATCTGCCGTAGGATTAGCAATTTTCACTCACAATATTCACAAATAATTACAAAGAAACAGCAAGTGACACATTAAATTAAACTGTAAGAAAACTGTATTTTCTTGTAAAACGTCCTCTAATAATTAGTTTTACTTTAAAATCATGTGTATATGTTTTAATATTTAGATCAAATCTTACCTGCGTCTTTGCTTCAGATTCGTCCTCCTGATCCGACTGCACAAAAGACACAACAAGCATGTGATATTATGACATAATGAGAGTGAAACCACATCAGAGAAAATGTTGATATGAAGGATTGAGACGGTTTGGGAGTCAAACTCATTAACATCACAGGCTTAATGTTTCCATCTCTTGAAGAACAATTATGATTATTGGCCATTATCAGATTAAAGTTTAATAAGAACATCAACAACCATGCCATATCTTAATTAGCAATCTAATTACTGCAATCTTTCATTGCATTCTTGTTTTGCACAAGACTTCAGTCTGACGTCAGCGATCACGTCTGACATTATTAATATGTGCTGTTCATATGATTCCTGCTCTCTAGTATCAGCTAACAGCTAATCATAACTTAATGGGAACATTTTCAGAACGTATTTTTTGTCATCCTTTTCATTGAGCCTCTAATAAATGACATCATGTGTCAGTCTCGAGCTCATGAGATCTGAACTGAGATCAGATGAGAAATGACGTGAATCACAGATCACAAACCTCGGTGGCCGTTAATTCTCCGTCTATAGCAGTGTCTGTAAAATCAGTCTGATCGTGATCCGGTGAAAGCGTGAACAGAGAGAGAAGCAGAACTATCAGAAAACAGGGTGACGCGACCATCGTTACGAGGTGAAGCCTTTATAATCAGAGTTTATAGACATGAACCTCCATTAGTGGAATGAACAGAGAGTCCAATAAAACAAGAGATGGTAAAACAGACATTAACCAGTTCAACAGGCTTAACGAACAATCTTACTACAAATCAGCTGTTTTCTATGTGAATATATAGTAAAATGTCATTTATTCCTGTGAATTTTCAGCATCATTACTCCAGTCTTCAGTGTCACATGATCCTTCAGAAATCATTCTAATATGATGATTTACTGCTCAAGAAACATTTATGATTATTATTTGTGGTTAAGATGAAGTAAAGTCATGTTTGGTACCCGTGTGTCCTGGCGTGCAGGAGTCAGCGGGCTGGGCAGCGAGACCTCCGTGGCCTTCGTGGTTTCGTCCTCTTCCTCCAGCACAACCACACTCTCCACCAGCACTCGCTCCTCCTCGCGGGTCTCCTCCACTTTCTTCTCCGGCGTTACTGTGGTGATGAGGTCACTCATGGCGATGCCTTTAGCGGTGCCGTACAACGCTGTGCCCATCTCTACACACACACACACACACACAGAGCTTCAGTCCAGCATCTGCATTCACTACAACAACAACACTGACTGCATTATATTGAGTTAAAACTGCAGAATATATGTATATATATATATATATATATATATTTTATCATTATTATTGCCTTGAATTGTTTACTTAAAATATACTAGGCTATTATTTACATACATTCTTAAAAATAAAGGTTTCAAAATAGGGTTTTCACAGCCATGCCACAGAAGAACCATTTTTGGCTCCCCAAAGAATTTTTAATTTTTTTTTAATCGAATTAAATTACATGACTAATTAATTGAATGAATCGCAAATCAGTTTTGTCTGAGAAATTACCTCCCAAAAGATCATTTAAAGCCATTATTGTGTTAGATGAGAAAAGCATTGAATAAACATTACAAAAAGTAGCTTTAGAAAGAAATATTTTAATTTCAATGTAGAATTTAATACACATCAACTTTCAAAGCTACAATTTGAAGTGGCACTTGTGTATATTTACATGGACTGTTTAATGCAGCTCAGAGGTGGCATGAATATGAATGAAAAATGAAATGATACTCTAAATATGAAAATAAAACCACCAGTAGGTGGTGACAAATTCACTGTTTTAATGAGTAAATCATTGAATCATTCATTCAACCGATTCATTCAAATGGCTGATTCATTCAGGAATGGAGCAAGTGACCGTCTTTATGAATGAGTCATTGAATCAGTGACTCACACGATTCGTTAAAAAATGCAGATTCATTCAGTAATGAAACAACAGTTCTGCTGTGGATTTGTTTGGAATTATTTTCATTGGCGAAACTGAGCAAAAAAAGACAATATTGTGTCTAAAAATGTAACCTAATATTAACTTGTTTATTGAACTGTTGTATAAAATCAGTATCACATTTGCAATCGTGCTGATATTTGGGAAAAGGGCATTTTTGCTCATGTGATATTGCTAAACTATATCATATGATATAAATATAACACACACACACAAAAAAAAACATTCAGGGGCATTTTGCCATCATATCTTACATTTCAGTGGCAGTTTAACAGAGAAATTACCTCCCAAAAGATCATTTAAAGTCATTATTGTGTTAGATGAGAAAAGCATTAAATAAACATTACAAAAAGTAGCTTTTGAAAGAAATATTTTAATTTCAACAGAATTTATTACACAAACTTTTAAGGCTACAATTTGGCTATAACATTAAAAAAAAAAATCGAAGTGTCATTTAGGTAAGACTGTTTAATGCAGCTCAGAGGTGGCATGAATATGAATAAAAACTGAAATAATACTCTAAATATGAATGCAAAACCGCCAGTAGGTGGCGGCAAATCACCGTCTTATTGAGTGAGTCATTGAATCATTCATTTAATCGATTCATTCAAACGGCTGATTCATTCAGGAACGAAGCAAGTGACCGTCATTGAATCAGTGACTCGCTCGATTTGTTAAAAACCGTAGATTCATTCAGTAACGAAACACAGCACAACAGTTCTGCTGTGGATTTGTTTGGAACCATTTTCGTTGGCAAAATGTAACCTAATATTAACTTCTTATTTATTGAACTATTGTATAAAATCAGTATCACATTTGCAATCGTGCTGATATTTGGGAAAAAGGCACTCTTGCTCATGTGATAAGCACGTTTATACAGTTCACATGTGAAGTGGTTAGTCAGTCATTACAGAAGTCGTTTACAAGAGCTCTTTTAATTATAATCCTCTGAGAGAAGCTGACTAACGTTATACTTTAAGTGCATTACTGCATTTCACTGGCTCTGTTCTTGTAGTCTGCACAATGACAATAAAGCTGAATCTAATTTAATCTAAATACAGCTCAGGGAAAATAAATGAAGTGTTTTTGGACGGTATACAGCCCTTTTAACGTCTAAAACTTTGCAAAGTCAGTTCACAAAAGAGATCATTGTTGTCTAGGAGTTGATGGCGATGGATTGACGCAGCCACAGCATGTGCAAAATCATAACGGCGTCTGAAGCACAAGCACGCCAGCGCATGCAAACACACGCATGATCACAGGAGATCAAACAAGCAGACAGAGGGTCTTCTGTATCTACAAGCGTCACGTTCTGAGGGTTTGATACAGAGAAACGTCTCTACCTGTTGGTCTAGTGCCATTTACATTGACTGTCGCTGTGTTGACTGGTGTACTCCGCTGAGCTGAGGAGATTCACACACACACACTGCAGTGTTAAACACTTGCACCAGTTATTATCTAGTTAACGAGTATGCTGTGCTAGTTGTCAAAAAATAAGAGTGTTATAACCTTTCTACCTTAATTATAGAAACCCATCATGATGCAGTTTAATGTTACGATTATGTAATTCAATCAGGCGTCTAACGAGAGGACACTGTCTGCACTGAACACAAGTTTGTCTTTGTTTATACCGTGAATCGTGTTCGTATTCAAGCGTGTGTCAGTGCAGTAATGTGCTTTATGCTGCAACTCAACAGAAATTATCCAATTAAGCCAGAATCTCAGGAGCGAGATTACAGGTTAATGACAGTAAGCCCTATATCCCTGTCCTGCCGCAAGCCTCGCTTCTGTCTGGAAACTCTTTATAATGGGAAGAGAAAACAAAACTGGGCTGTTCAGAGACGCCATACAGCAGAGAACAGACGTCTGCTAATGATGATACTGAGGATGTGGAGAGCAAACAGCAAAGCAGATGACAGACACTCAAACTCCACTGAGACTCGATGAGATGATGACGGACAAACATGAGTCAGTTTATATCACAATAACTTTACATATAATTACAATTGGTAGATAGATAGATAGATAGATATAACAACAGACAGATAGATAGAAGATAGATAGATCGACAGAGACAGATAGACAGACAGATAGATAGATAGACAGACAGACAGAACGATAGACATATAGATAGACAGACAGATAGATAGATCGGTAGAAAGATCGATAGAAGGATCAATAGATTGATTGATTGATAGATCGATAGATAGATAGAAAGATCGATAGATTGATTGATAGATAGATAAAAAGATCGATAGAAGGATCGATCGATTTATCGATAGATAGGTAGAAAGATCGATAGAAGGATTGATCGATAGATAGATAGAAGATAGATAGATCGACAGAGACACAGACAGACAGACAGATCATAGAAAGATCGATAGAAGGATCAATCGATAGATAGATTGATTGATTGATAGATCGATAGAAAGATTGATAGAAAAATCGATAGATAGATCGATCGATAGATTGATTGATAGATAAAAAGATCGATAGAAGGATCAATCGATTGATTGATTGATTGATAGATCGATAGATAAATAGA
>CM075483.1:2500-12500 GCA_037950665.1 Hypophthalmichthys nobilis
AATTTTAATTTTTAATTTTAATTTTAATTTTAATTTTAATTAATTTTAATTTGAATTTTAATTTTAATTTTAATTTTAATTTTAATTTTAATTTTAATTTTAATTTAATTTTAATTTTAATTCTAATTTTAATTTTAATTAATTTAATTTTAATTTTAATTTTAATTTTAATTTTAATTTTAATTTAATTTTAATTTTAATTTTAATTTTAATTTTAATTTTAATTTTAATTTTAATTTTAATTTTAATTTTAATTTAATTTTAATTCTTAATTTTAATTTTAATTTTAATTTAATTTTAATTTAATTTAATTCTTAATTTTAATTTTAATTCTGCCCTCTCTCTCCCAACCCCAACCCTAACCCAACCCTAACTCCAATCTCCTAACTCCTAACCCTAACTCCTAACCCTCCTAACCCTAACCCTAACCCAACCTCAACCCTAACCTCAACCCTAACCCTAACTCAATCCCCAACTCCCACCTCAACCCCAACCCCAACTTACCTCACTTTAATTTAATTTAATTTTAATTTTAATTTTGTAATTTTAATTTTAATTCTTAATTTTAACTTTAATTTTAATTTTAATTTAATTTCAATTTTTAATTTTAATTTTAATTTTAATTTTAATTTTAATTTAATTTTAGAATTTTAATTTTAATTTAATTTTTAATTTAATTTAATTTTAATTTAATTTTAATTTTAATTTTAATTTTAATTTTAATTTTAATTTTTAATTTAATTTTAATTTAGAATTTTAATTTTAATTTTAATTTTAATTTTAATTTAATTTTAACTTTAATTCTTTAATTTTACCCTTAATTCTTTAATTTTAATTTAATTCTAATTCTTAATTTTAATTTTAATTTTAATTTTTAATTTAATTTTAACTTTAATTTTAATTTAATTTAATTTAATTTTTAATTTTTAATTTAATTTAATTAATTTTAATTTTAATTTTTATTCTTTAATTTTAATTTAATTTAATTTTAATTTTAATTTTAATTTTAATTTAATTTTAATTTTAATTTTAATTTTAATTTTAATTTTACTTTAATTTTAATTTTAATTTAATTTTAATTTTAATTTTAATTTTAATTTTAATTTAATTTTAATTTCAATTTTAATTAACTCTTAATTCTTAATTTTAATTTTTAATTTATTTCTTAATTTTAATTTAATTTCACTTTAATTTTAATTCTTAATTTAATTTTAATTTAATTTTAATTTTAATTTTAATTTTAATTTGACTTTCACTTTAATTTAATTTAATTTAATTTCTTAATTAGACTTTAATTTAATTTTAATTTAATTTTAATTTTAATTTTAATTTTAATTTTAATTTTAATTTAATTTGACTTTTAATTTAATTAATTTTTAATTTTAATTTAAATTTTTAATTTAATTTTTAATTTTAATAATTTCAGAATTTTATTTAATTAATTTTAATTTAATTTTAATTTTAATTTTAATTTTTAATTTAATTTTAATTTTAATTTTAATTTAATTCTTTAATTTAATTTAATTTTAATTTTAATTTAATTTTAATTTTAATTTTTACTTTAATTTAATTTAATTTTAATTTTAATTTTAATTTTAATTTTAATTTTAATTTTTAATTTTAATTTTAATTTTAATTTAATTTTAATTTTAATTTTAATTTTAATCTTAATTTTAATTTTAATTTAATTTTAATTTTTAATTTTAATTTTAATTTATGATGAATTTTAATTTTAATTTAATTCTAATTTTAATTTTAATTTTAATTCCCTTAATTTTAATTTAATAATTTAATTTAATTTTTTAATTTTAATTTTAATTTTAATTTAATTTTAATTTTAATTTTAATTAATTTTTAATTCTTTAATTTTAATTTTATCTTTAATTTAATTTTAATTTAATTTTAATTTAATTTTAATTTTAATTTTAATTTTAATTTTAATTTTTAATTTTAATTTTAATTTAATTTAATTTTAATTTAATTTAATTTTGAATTTTGAATTTTTAATTCTTTAATTTTAATTTAATTTTAATTTAATTTAATTTCTAATTCTAATTCTTAATTTTAATTTTAATTTTAATTTTAATTTTAACTTTAATTTAATTTAATTTTAATTCACTTTAATTTTAATTCTTAATTTCTTAATTTTTAATTCTTAATTTTTAATTTAATTTTAATTTTTAATTTTTAATTTTAATTTTAATTCTTAATTTGACTTGAATTTTAATTTAATTTTAATTTTAATTTTTAATTTTAATTTTAATTTAATTTAATTTTAATTTAATTTTAATTTTAATTTTAATTTTAATTTTAATTTAATTTAATTTTAATTTTTAATTTTAATCTTAATTTAATTTTAATTCTTAATCTTTAATTTAATTTTAATTTTAATTTTAATTTTAATTTTAATTTTTAATTTTAATTTCAATTCTCTAATTTTAATTCTTAATTTAATTTAATTTTAATCTCCTTAATTTTAATTTTAATTTTAATTTTAATTTTAATTTTAATTTTAATTTTTAATTTTTAATTCTTAATTTTAATTTAATTTCTAATTTTAATTTTAATTTTAATTTTTAATTTTAATTTTAATCTCGAATTTTTAATTTAATTTTAATTTTAATTTTTAATTTGAATTTTAATTTTTAATTTTAATTTTAATTTTAGAATTTAATTTTAATTTTAATTTTAATTTTAATTTAATTCTTAATTTTAATTTTAATTCTTAATTTTAATTTTAATTTTAATTCTTTAATTTTTAATTTTAATTTTAGAATTTTTAATTTTAATTTTAATTTTAATTTAATTTTAATTTTAATTTAATTTTAATTCTTAATTTTAATTTTAATTTTAATTTTAATTTTAATTTTAATTTTAATTTTAATTTTAATTCTTAATTTTAATTTAATTTTTAATTCTTAATTTTAATTTAATTTTAATTTTAATTTTAATTTTAATTTTAATTTTAATAATTTAATTTTAATTTTAATTTTAATGAATTTTAATTTTGAATTTAATTGAATTTTAATTTTTTAATTTTAACTTTAATTTTAATTTAATTTTAATTCTTACTAATTTAATTTAATTTTTAATTTTAATTTTAATTTTAATTCTAATTTTAATTTTAATTTAATTTTGTAATTTTAATTTTAATTTAATTTTAATTTTAATTACTTTAATTTTAATTTTTAATTTTTAATTTTAATTTTAATTTTAATTTAATTTAATTTTAATTTTAATTTTAATTTTAATTTTAATTTAATTTTAATTTTTAATTTTAATTTAATTTAATTTAATTTAGAATTTTAATTTTAATTTTAATTTTAATTTTAATTTAATCAATTTCCAATTTTAATTAATTTAATTTTAATTTTAATTCTTAATTTTAATTCTTTAATTAATTTAATTTTAATTTCACTTAATTTTAATTCTTAATTTAATTTAATTTTAATTTAATTTTAATTTTTAATCTTTAATTTTAATTTAATTTTAATTCTTAATTTTAATTTTAATTTTAATTTTAATTTAATTTTAATTTTAATTTTAATTTTAATTTTAATTTAATTTTTAATTTTAATTTTTAATTACTTAATTTAATTTTAATTTTAATTTAATGGACTTAATTCTTAATTTTAATTTAATTTAATTTTAATTTTAATTTAATTTTAATTTAATTTCCAATTTTAATTTTAATTTTAATTTAATTTTAATTTTAATTTTTAATTTTAATTTCTCTTAATTTTAATTTAATTTAATTCTTTAATTTTAATTTCTAATTTTAATTTTATTTTTATTTTTAATTCTTAATTTAATTTTAATTCTTAATTTTAATTTTAATTTTTAATTCTCTTAATTTTAATTTTAATTTTAATTTTAATTTTAATTTAATTTTAATTCTTAATTTAATTTTAATTTTAATTAATTAATTTTTAATTTTAATTTTAATTTTGTAATTTTAATTCTAATTTTAATTTTAATTTAATTTTTAATTTTAATTTTAATTTTAATTTTAATTTGAATTTTAATTTTAATTTTACCCTCTTAATTCTTAATTTTAATTACTTTTAATTTTAATTTAATTTTAATTTAATTTTGTAATTTTTAATTTTAATTTAATTTTAATTTAATTCTTAATTTGTAATTCAATTTAATTTTAATTTTAATTCTTAATTTTAATTTAATTTAATTTAATTTAATTTTAATTTTAATTTTAATTTAATTTAATTTACCTAATTCTTAATTTTACTGAATTTTAATTTTTTTAATTTTAATTTTAATTTTAATTTTAATTTTAATTTAATGAATTTTAATTTATGAATTTTAATTTTAATTTTAATTTTAATTTTAATTTCTTAATTTCCTAATTTTAATTTAATTTAATTTTAATTCTTAATTTACTCCTAATTATTTTAATTTTTAATTTTAATTTTAATTTTTAATTTTAATTTTAATTTTAATTTAATTTTAATTTTAATTTTAATTTTAATTTTAATTTTAATTTAATTCTTAATTTTAATTTTAATTTTAATTTTAATTTAATTTTAATTTTAATTTTAATTTTAATTTTAATTTAATTTAATTTAATTTTTAATTTTAATTTTAATTTTAATTTTAATTTAATTTTAATTTTAATTTAATTTTAATTTTAATTTTAATTTTAATTTTAATTTTAATTTAATTTTAATTTTAATTCCCACCCCTAATTTTAATTTTAATTAATTTAATTTTAATTCTCTAATTTTAATTTTAATTTAATTTAATTTTAATTTAATTTTAATTTTTAATTTTAATTTTAATTTAATTTAATTAATTTTAATTTTAATTTAATTTTAATTTTAATTTTTAATTTAATTTTAATTTAATTCTTAATTTAATTTTTAATTTTAATTTTAATTTTAATTTTAATTTTAATTTTAATTAATTAATTTTAATTTTAATTTTTAATTAATTTTAATTTTAATTTAATTTTACTTTAATTTTAACTTTAATTTTAATTTTAATTTTAATTTTAATTTTAATTTTAATTCAATTTCAATTTTAATTTTTAATTTTAATTCTAATTTTAATTTTAATTTAATTTTTAATTCTTAATTTTAATTTTAATTTTAATTTTAATTTTAATTTAATTTTAATTTTAATTTTAATTTTAATTTGTAATTTTAATTTTAATTTTAATTTAATTTTAATTTTAATTTAATTTTAATTTTAATTTTAATTTAATTTTAATCTTTAATTCTTCAATTTTAATTTTAATTTTAATTTAATTTTAATTTTAATTTTAATTTTAATTTAATTTAATTTAATTTTAATTTAATTTTAATTTACTTTTAATTTTAATTTAATTCTTTTAATTTTAATTTCTTAATTTTAATTTTAATTTTAATTTTAATTTTAATTTTAATTTAATTTAATTTTAATTTTAATTTTAATTTTAATTTTAATTTAATTTTAATTTAATCTTAATTTTAATTTTTGAATTTTAATTTTTAATTTTACTTTTAATTACTTTAATTTCTAATTTTAATTTTAATTTAATTTTAATTCCTAATTTAATTTTAATTTTAATTTTCTAATTTAATTTTAATTTTAATTTTAATTTTATAACTTTAATTTAATTTTAATTACCTAATTTAATTTTAATTCTTAATTTCTTAATTTTTAATTTCAATTTTAATTTTAATTTTAACTTAATTTTAATTTTAATTTTAATTCTAATTTTAATTTTAATTTTTAATTTTAATTCTTAATTTTAATACTTAATTTTAATTTAATTTAATTTTAATTTAATTTTAATTTTAATTTAATTAATTTAATTTTAATTTTAATTTAATTCTTAATTTAATTAATTTAATTTTAATTTTAATTTTAATTTTAATTTTAATTTTAATTTTAATTAATTCTTAATTTTAATTTTACTTTAATTTTAATTTTAATTTTTAATTTTAATTTAATTTTAATTTTAATTTAATTTTAATTTTAATTTACTAATTTTAATTTTAATTTTAATTTTAATTTAATTTTAATTTTAATTTAATTTTAATTTTAATTTTAATTCTTAATTTTTAATTTTAATTTTAATTTTAATTTTAATTTAATTTTAATTTAATTTTAATTACTTAATTCTTTAATTTTAATTTAATTTTAATTTAATTTAATTTTAATTTTAATTACTTTAATTTTAATTTTAATAATATAATTTAATTTTAATTTACCACCTCACCACCCACCCACCCACCTGCTCCCACCATCCCACCAATCCCACCCAACTAATTTAATTCAACTAATTTCAATTTAATTCTAATCACCCATCCCAACCCTAACTTAATTTTAATTTTACTTTAATCCCACTAATCTGTCTGAGAACTCAACTTATCCCAACTAACTCATCCCCAAACTAACTAATTTAATTTTAATTTTAACCCAACCCAATTTTAATTTTAATTTTAATTGAATCAACTTAATTTAATCCAACCCTTAACCCACTCAACTAATCATCCCATCTTTAATTTTAATTTAACCCTAACCCACTTTTAATTTAATTCAGTCTCTAATTTTATCTTCTAATCAATTTAATTTTAATTTCTAATTCATCCCACTAACTCCATCTCATCTAACCCACTAATAACTAACCTCTAATCCTAACTCTAACTCCTAACTCATCCCACTAATCTAACCTAACCCACCCTAACTTAACCTCTAACCCTAACCCTAATTAACTAACCCTAACTTTCACTTTATCACTTTAACCTCTAACTTTAATAATTAACCCTAATTTAACTTCATCTCTAACCCTAACCCTAATTTAACTAATTCCTAACCCTCACTAAACCCTAACCCTAACTCCTAACCCTAACCCTAACTTTACAACTCCTAATTCCCTAACCCTAATCCCTAATTAACTCCTACTCCCATTTAACCCTAATTCTAACTCCTAATCAACTCCTAACTCCTAACCCTAATCTCTAACCTTAACTTTACCCCAATTTTAATTTTAACCTTTAATTTTAATTTTAATTTTATTATTTTAATTTAATTTTAATTCTTAATTTAATTCTTAATTTTAATTTAATTTTTAATTTTAATCTTAATTTCTTAATTTTAATTTAATTTAATCAATTTAATTTAATTTTAATTTTAATTTTAATTTTAATAATTTAATTTTAATTTTAATTTTAATTTTAATTTACTGATCTAATCATTTAATTTAATTTAATTTTAATTTTAATTTATTAATTTTTAATTTTTAATTTTAATTTAATTTTAATTTTAATTTTAATTTCTTAATTTAATTTTAATTTTAATTTTAATTTTTGAATTGCTCCCAATTTAATTTTAATTTTAATTTCAATTTTAATTTTCGAATTTTTAACTTTAATTCTACACTCTTTAATTTAATTACTTAATTTAATTTTAATCCCTTAATTTTAATTCTTAATTTTAATTTTAATTTTAATTTAATTTTAATTTTAATTAATTTAATTTTTAATTTAATTTTAATTTTAATTTCTTAATTTTAATTTTAATTTATCACTTCTGAATTTTAATTTTAATTTTAATTTTAATTTAATTTTTAATTTTAATTTTAATTTAATTTTAATTTTAATTTTAATTTAATTTAATTAATTTTAATGAATTTAATTTAATTTTAATTTGTAATTTAATCTTTAATTTTAATTTAATTTTAATTTTAATTTTAATTTTAATTTTAATTTTAATTCTTAATTTTAATTTTAATTTACTCTTTAATTTTAATTTAATTTAATTTTAATTTTTAATTTTAATTTAATTTTAATTTTTAATTTTTAATTTTAATTTAATTAATTTAATTTCTAATTTTATTTGAATTTTAATTTTAATTTTAATTTTAATTTTTAATTTAATTTAATTTTAATTTTAATTTTAATTTTAATTTTAATTTTAATTTAATTAATTTTAATTTTAATTTTAATTTAATTTAATTTTAATTTTAATTCTTAATTTTTAATTCTAATTTTAATTTAATTTAATTTAATTTAATTAATTTTAATTTTTAATTCTTAATTTTAATTTTAATTTTAATTTTAATTTTAATTTAATTTAATTTATTTAATTTATAATTTAATTTAATTTTAATTTTAATTTTAATTTTAATTTTAATTTTAATTAATTTAATTTTAATTTTAATTACTTAACTTAATTTTAATTTTAATTTGAATGAATTTTAATTTAATTAATTAATTTTAATTTTAATTTTTTAATTTAGAATTAATTAATTTTAATTTTAATTTTAATTTTAGATTTTAATTTTAATTTTAATTTTAATTTTGTAATTTTAATTCTAATTTTAATTTTAATTTCAATTCCCAATTTTAATTTTTAATTTTAATTTTAATTTTAATTTTAATTTTAATTCTAATTTAATTTTAAATTTAATTTTAATTCAATTCTTAATTTTAATTCCTAATTTTAATTTTAATTTTAATTCCTAATTTTAATTTAATTAATTTTAATTTAATTTCTAATTTTAATTTTAATTTTAATTTTAATTTTAATTTTAATTTAATTTAATTTTAATTCCCAATTTAATTTAATTTTAATTTCACTTTAATTTTTAATTTTAATTTTAATTTTACCTTCTAATTCCCACTTTAACTTTAATTTTAATTCTTAATTTTAATTTTAATTTCCTAATTCTTAATTTTAACTTTAATTTTAATTTTTAATTTTAATTTAATTTCTAATTTTAATTCTTAATTTTAATTTAATTTAATTTTAATTTTAATTTAATTCTTAATTTTAATTCTCTAATTTTAATTTAATTTTAATTCTTAATTTCAATTTCAATTTTAATTTTGGTTTTTAATTTTTTAACTTTAATTTAATTTTAATTTAATTTTAATTTAATTTTAATTTTAATTTTAATTTAATTTTAATTTTAATTTAATTTTAATTTTAATTCTTAATTTTAATTAATTAATTTCAATTTTTAATTTTGAATTTTAATTTAATTTAATTTTAATTTAAATTTTAATTTTAATTTTAATTTTAATTTTAATTTTAATTTTAATTTTAATTTTAATTTTAATTTTAATTTTAATTTTAATTTTAATTTTAATTTCTAATTTTTAATTAATTTTAATTTTAATTTTAATTTAATTTAATTTTTTAATTTTTAATTTAATTTAATTTTAATTTTAATTTTTAATTTAATTAACTTTAATTTTTAATTTTAATTTTAATTTTAATTTTCGAATTTAATTTTAATTTTAATTTAATTTTCGAATTTTAATTTTAATTTTAATTTTAATTTTAATTTTAATTTTAATTTTAATTTTAATTTTAATTTCTTAATTTTTAATTTTTAATTTAATTTAATTTTAATTATCTAATTAATTAATTTTTAATTTTAATTTGAATTTAATTTTAATTTACTTTAATTTAATTTTAATTTTAATTTAATTTTAATTTAATTAATTTAATTTAATTTAAGAATTTTTAATTTTTAATTTAATTTTAATTTTAATTTAATTAATTTTAATTTTAATTTAATTTGAATTTTGAATTTTATTTAATTTTAATTTTAATTTTAATTACTTTAATTTAATTTTACTTTAATTAAATTTTAATTTTAATTTAATTTAATTTAATTTTAATTTTAATTTTAATTTAATTTTAATTTTAATTTTAATTTTAATTTAATAATTTTAATTTTTTCTTAATTTGAATTTTAATTTTAATTTTAATTTTAATTTAATTAATTTTAATTTTAATTTTGAATTTAATTTTTAATTCTTAATTCTTAATTTAATTTTAATTTTTAATTCTTAATTCTTAATTTTATCTAATTTTAATTTTAATTTTAATTTAAATTTTAATTTTAATTTTAATTTAATTTAATTTTTTAATTTTAATTTAATTTTAATTTTAATTTAATTTTAATTTTTGAATGAATTTTAATTTTAATTTTTAATTTTAATTCTTAATTTTAATTTTTAATTTTAATTCTTAATTTTAATTTACC
>CM075483.1:617500-962500 GCA_037950665.1 Hypophthalmichthys nobilis
TTTGCAAAACTTAAAAAATTAGAACAACAACAGGGTGAGTAAATGATGACTTAATTTTCATTTTAGGCTGAATTTCAAGTCTTATTTTGTAACCTATTCATTGAAAGCGACAAGATTTTTACTGTATCTGTCCACTGGGTAGGATCAGAAACTTTAGAGACCCTTTAAATAACCTGCACATGTGATAACACGCCAACGGTACGTTGAGTCTTTATTAGTGCTGTTGGTGAATGAATCCAGCAGCGGGTCAGCAGTAATCGGACATGCAGCACTGCAGTTATCGCTTCAAGTAGAAACAGATGGCTTTGAATGGGAGAGTTGTACACTTGTCTCTGTGTTTTGTGTCCAGCGCTGGCGGGCGTCTCTCGTCTCAGCACCAGGGACATCACCGAGTCCTCCGTCACGCTGTCCTGGACTCCAGCGGCTGTGCAGTACGACACCTACCACATCAGCTTCACCAGCACGGCACGTAAACACGCCTGCATGTCACGTGACACAAGAACTGCTGATGTGATTTCAGCATCGATTCAGACTGCTGTTGCAGATCCTTTCTCAACAGTAATAGCAAATATCAATAGATTTAAAGATGAAGGGTGAACTTGACCAGTCTTTCCAATCAATACATAATCAATCTTTTATTAGTCATTTTAAGGATGAGATCACATAAAAAACTACTTTTTCAGCTAAATATACTGAAAAAAAATTCTTTCTCAGTATTTTGTCTTGCTTTTCAGCACAAATATAAGCATTCTTAGCCCGTGTGTGTCAATTAAAAAAAGTTACACACAGGTCCATTTCCAAAAATTGTCATTAAAATTTGAAGCTTGGGAGCACAGACTTAGTCATTTTAAAAAAGACCCTTGGCAGATTATTGTTGAAGTAAAAAAAAAAAAAAAGTTAAAGAGGCTTAAGTTTATGAAAATTATTTATGAACATTATTTTATATAAAATATATATTTTATGAAACATATTGAACTCTAAAACTGCTAGAAATTCAAAGTCATAAATCTAAATAAGTTGTTAAAAATTTGAGGTTGATATTTCAAAAATGAGCTTTCAGTAAGATTTTGTTTGGGTGCAGTACCAAATTGCCCCATTAGATGCCAGCAAAACTCCACTGGTTCACACAGTGGTTGGATTTGTGATTTGCAGTAGAGTTTTTCTCTCTCAAATATTACAAGCACACACAATTTATTTTAATACACACATATAAACCACTCTCTGGTATCCATACCAATACACACAATTACAGCTGCATAATTTATCCAACTGGCTCTGTAATATGCAAAAGCAGCAGAAAACGGGAATAAACGAGTATTTGCTTCATAGGCCAAACCTGAGAAAATGGCACCATCTGGTAAAAAAATAGTAAAAATGTTAAATTTGAAGCCTTGCCAACAGAATGAAAGCCTATTAACAAAGACTGCATCATTTTATAGTTAATTGACCCTGGGATTAGTAATTGCAGTTTTAATGGGTTTCAATGTGGATATTTTTGAACTTGAGGTCTTGAGAGGAACTATTTTGATATTTCTAGTGCAAAATGGATTTTAATTAAGTAAAATGGGGGTGAAATAATAGTAACATTTCAATAAAAATGTATGCATTTGGCATTAACACAGGCAAAATTATCATAAAATCAAATAAAACAAATAAACAAAAAAAAATGTCCATAAGGATGCACAAGGGTTAAATCAAGATACATTTACTGGAGAAGCAAAATTATGTAAAATATTAAGTCTTGTTTTCTTAAAAAAAAAAAAAAAAAAAAAAACTTTATTTTTCTGACTCAACTGACAGATATTTGTTCTGATTTTAAGCACAAACTCACTTCATTTTGATGAATTTTTCTGAAAACAAGACTTAATATCTTCAGTCATTTTGCTTCTCCAGTAAATGTATCTTGATTTATGAATGTTTAGATGTCTGTACTGGAAGACACAACAATTTTTTTAAATTTAGTTTATTATTAACAGGGGCAATGCACATTAATAAACATAACTGTAAATGTGCCAGAATTAGCCCAAAGGGCTATTTTTCATCTGTAGACCCTTGACAGAGTGTTAAAAAGTCACCCTAAAACAAAGACAGAGCGTCATTACACACACACACACACACACACACACACACACACACACCTTAAAAAAAAACAAACAAACAAAACAAAAACAAATGCACAGTAAAAAGCGCTACTAAAAATACAAAATATAAGTAAATTATCTAGACAAAATAAAAATATAAGGGAAGGAAGAGAGCGTGAGAGGGAGAAAATCAGAAAGAGAGAGAGAGGGAGAGAAAGAGAAAGATGGCAACAGGAGAAGGCAACATAGCCAAGAGCAATTTGTACAAGAAAATCTGTTTTGTCAAGAATACAATACTAATGTTGACAATGCTGAGTTGTCAGTAACCATTTTTTGAGATGAAACTGAAAAGAACCAAAAGTATGTAATCTTCTAATTGTTGAATGGAGTTCCATTCCCTTGCAGCTCTGATTGAAAATACAGACTGACTGAATTTACATCTTTTGAGAGGAATAATACAGTCCCCTCTTGTCGATCGGTGAGCAGTTGTTCTAATATTCACAAACTGTTTTAGTGGTGAAGTCAGGCTGTGTATAGTCTTAAACAGTAGACAAATATGTACATATTTGATCAAGTTATCCCAGCTTACCAAATTGTATTTTTTTTAATATTGAACAATGATGAAACTGAACTGATTTCTGATTTCAAGAGTTTTTAGTGACCGTTTATACAAAGACTCCAGTGGTTTCAAAGTAGTTATACTAGCTTGCGACCAAGTAGTTAAACAGTAAGTAATATGAGAAATAATCATGGAATGCACATACATCAAAGACGACATATAATCGCGAATAAATCTAAAATATGATCGACTAAATCTGACCTTTTTAACCTGAGCCTTAAATGAAAGTTTGGAATCAATCAGAACATCGAGGTACTTATATTCAGATACAACTTGTAATCTTTCCCCTGATACCAAAACATCTGGTACTACACTTAAACTATTAGTTTTGGTAAAGAACATACTCGCTGTTTTAGAGATGTAAACACCATTGTTCTAGCCAAGCTGTGACATGAACCAGGGATTCTGGAAGTTCATTTGCAACTTGTGACACACTACTTCCATGTATATAAATAACAGTGTCATCCGCATACATTTGAATGTTAGTATTAGGACAGATGGATGGAAGATCATTGATGTACAACGTAAAAAGTAAAGGACCCAGAATAGATCCTTGTGGATATCCTTGTGGCTGACTTATAATTCTGTATACTAACATACTGTGTACGACCTGACAAATATGATTCAATCCATCTTAAAGTATGTGGAGAGAAGTTAAAACCTAATAATTTAGACATAAGAATCCTGTGGTTTACCGTGTCAAAGGCTCAAGAAACAGCCCCGACAACCCCTCCTTTATCTAATAGAGACTTGACTTTTCAGTGAAGTAGCAATTTGCCATCTCAGTTGAATAGTTTGCTCTGAAGCCAAACTGCATTGGATGTAAAGCACAAGAACCATTATTCAAGTGATTTGTGCAGCCATCAATTTCTCTGCAACCTTTGAGACTATAGGTAAAATACTAATAGGTCTATAATTATTAGCAGAGTGAGGATCGCCACTTTTGAATATAGGCACAATAACAGATGACTTCCAAGCACAAGGGAACATCCCCTGAGAAACTGAAAGATTGATAATTTTAGTGATAGGATTAACTAATGACTCACAAAGCTCTTTAAGCATTACCACATCCATACCAAATATATCCTTTGCTCTGGATTGTTTAAGAGATGTAATTGTTCTTCTGATGTCTAATTCAGAGACTGCCCTTAAAGTTAGGGCTTGTTCCACTGTGTTAACTGGATAGACTTCTGTGTACTTAGGAGAGAAACTTTGTGCAGTTGTGACTACCGAGTCAACAAAGTAATAATTAAGCAGCTTGATTGTTAGTCAGCTTCCCATTTACCATTAATTCAATTGATGACCTATCTTTTCTTTTATCTCCTTTTAAGTAATTCAACTGATTCCAGATTGTTTTAGAATATTGACAAAAATATTGAGGAAGAATCTTTTTTTTTTTTTTCCAGAAAATATACAATGACAATAAAATAAGCCAGTTCAATTAAGTTGAAATTTTAAAGGATTTATGCATCATAGTAATATTTGCTGAACAGACTGTCTATGTTGATTTAAAGCTGCAGTCCGCAAGTTTTGCCTCTTTGTCGCCATCTCTGTTTGAAATCTGCAATTGCAGTTATTTGTGGAACTATCGTCTTTACGTGTGTTGTGCATCGGCACGGCTACTCAGCGCGGATGAATCTAATGTTTGCTGTCAATCACCACACTGGTGTGGATACTTCGGAATCACAGATTGTAGTCTTGGTATGACCAAAACAATAATTTACACCGGAGAATGTCATCTGAACAAGCAAATAACAAATCTGCCACTTTTTTTCTGACCAACTGACAAAAAAAAAAACATTACAATAAATCGCATTACCAATGGTGATTAAATCTAACGATCACTTAGCTCGGATCACGTCAAACCATGCAAATTATTATTGTTATACTTCATTCTCAAATTGTTAATGTTAACATTAGCATTGCATGACTGTGTATTTAGCGTGTATTAGCGTTACCTGTAGATTTCAATTTCTGTACAGTCTAATCTCTAACGTTAATTTGTCATACCATACAATCCGCCATCAAAATTATTCCAGCTGCTGTGAGGAAAAAGCTATAAATGATCCTCACATGATATAGCCTACTAGCTGGGACTCGTTCTTTATGTAAACAGACGTGACATAATGACGCAAAGGCGAACGGCTGCATGCTCGAATTTCCCGTGGAAACCCACCAGTACTGATTTTATTATAAAACATTATTACAAGCTTACCGTTGTGAATCAGGCTAAGGTAAGGAGATGGTTTTGAACACTGGCTGGTTATGTACTTGCTCAAAAATGGAATTTGGATAATTTTTAACCAAAAAGTTAGAGACTGCAGCTTTAAATAAAATTTCAGTATTTTTTTTTTATTGCAAAACTGTAAAAGAGAATCACCCACTTTTTTTCTTCTCATCATAATATCAGGTACAGAAAGTATTTTACAGCTCCCACAGCAGCCCAAACTTAAATCTGGCTGAGTGTCTTTTCCAAAGGAAAAACAAATTAATTTTTACACAGACATAAAATGAGCTCAATCTGGCAAAGGAAAAACAAGCTATGTGTTTTGGACAGAAGCCCTGCTTGATTTACAGCCGTATGAATGTTTAGTGCCCATCTCTGCCTCAGCAGCCATGCATGTAACATCTCAACATACTGTAACCCAACACACACCACTGTAACCCAACACGCCCTAGAAGACCTACAGCACATGTCAGCATCAGTGCTGACCGTTATTGGAACTTCACTTCAGTGTCTTGTGAATCTAGTCAATGCACAGCAAATGTGATGCTATGCAAATTATGTTGATTTGTGATTTATTACGGGCAAACTTTTCTGTTCGAGATTCGTTTGTTGTGGCTTCAACCTTCCACTGCATGTAAGCCTGACCGTGTCTTTACTGGTGTGGTCGAAACACGCACAGACGAATGACGGTAAAAAGTTACATAGTGTAGCTTTAAGCGCTAGTTATAATTGTAATGGAATTACCACTCAAGCTTTCCTTAACTGCTGGACTACGACTGCAGTCTTGATGCTTCAGCTGAGTTTGATGGCCTATTTCTGTCAGTAATTGTCCATTAGAAACATGTGTGGTGGTGCTGTAAGCGCTAGCAGTGAGAGGCTCATCAGACTCTTCAACTATGATGTTGCTGTAATCTCTGAAATATCCCAACATGCTGGAACTCTTATTTTTGCATGCAACAGTATTTGAAGCGCTTCAGTTTAATCCGCAGCTCTAAAGACTTCAAGCCTCAATCAAACAGACTCACTGCTGACGAGTTTGTGATGAATGTTTTGATGTGTTGACATCACTCAATGTTGGATATACACCAATCAGGCATAACATTATGACCACCTTCCTAATATTGTGTTGGTCCCCCTTTTGCTGCTAAAACAGCCCTGAACCATCGAGGCATGGACTCCACTAGACAGTGTGCTTTGGTATCTGGACCAAGATGTTAGCAGCAGATCCTTTAAGTCCTGTAAGTTGTGAGGTGGAGCCTCCATGTATCAGACTTGTTTGTTCAGCTCATCCCACAGATGCTCGACTGGATTGAGATCTGGGGAATTTGGAGGCCAAGTCAACACCTCAAACTCGTTGTTGTGCTCCTCAAACCATTCCTGAACCATTTTTGCTTTGTGGCAGGAGCATTATCCTGCTGAAAGAGGCCACAGACACCAGGGAATACCGTTTCCATGAAAGGGTGTACATGGTCTGAACAATGCTTAGGTAGGTGGTACGTGTCAAAGTAACATCCACATGGATGGCAGGACCCAAGGTTTCCCAGCAGAACATTGCCCAAAGCATCACACTGCCTCCGCCGGCTTGCCTTCTTCCCATAGTGCATCGTAGTGCCATGTGTTCCCCAAGTAAGAGACGCACATGCACCCGGGCATCCACGTGATGTAAAAGAAAACGTGATTCATCAGACCAGGCCACCTTCTTCCATTGCTCCGTGGTCCAGTTCTGATGCTCACGTGTCCACTGTTGGCTCTTTCGGCGGTGGACAGGGGTCAGCATGGGCTCCTGACTGGTCTGCAGCTACTGGTCTGACACCTTTCTATCAGAACCAGCATTAACTTCTTAAACAATTTGAGCTAGAGTAGCACGTCTGTTGGATCGGATCACACGGGCCAGCTTTCGTTTGTGCATCAATGAGTCTTGGCCGCCCATGACCCTGTCGCCGGTTCACCACTGTTCCTTCATTGGACCACTTTTGATAGACCGGGAACACCCCACAAGAGCTGCAGTTTTGGAGATGCTCTGACCCAGTCGTCTAGCATCACAACTTGGTCCTTGTCAAACTCGCTCAAATCCTTATGCTTGCCCATTTCTCCTGCTTCTAACACATCAACTTTGAGGACAAAATGTTCACTTGCTGCCTAATATATCCACCCACTGACAGGTGCCGTGATGAAGAGATGATCAGTGTTATTCACGCAAATACACAGCAATTTTGGATGCTTGATTCTGGTCAGTTGGTTGGTCGGTCAGTGGGTCAGTCGGTCATTTAAACTGGGCAAATACAGAATGCAGGGTCACTAATCAAATAGCCAAATTAAATAGCCAAAACTGATCATGTGAAAGTGTCATTAAAGCAGAAGTGTGACAGTTATTACAATATATTGAGGCAAATGCTAAGAAACTATCAGATTCATGTACACTTTTCATTTCAAATTTTCACTCAGATCACGTACAGTATAATGTAGTTTGTATTAAATAATAAAATGTTAATTAATGCTCCGACTTTTGGGCGCCACTTTACATGTATCTGTCTGCATATGAAGCTCTCGATGTGACTTTTCAGGAAAATGCGGTTCACATCCACATGCTTGACCAAACACAGATCAGCGACCACACCTACAACAATAAAACTGATGTTTATTGGCCTTTGCTCACTGGTCGTCATAACATACTAGACACAGAGCAAACGCTGTAAAGAGCGATGTTTGATGTTTCAAAATGCTATCAGTAACAGTTACTGACTGAAAAGACACTGAGACAATGAAAAGGCACATTTCTTCCACACAACATGAATGGGAGGGTGTAAGAACGATGGAGAGAACAAGAATGAAAGAATGACACCAGTGCATCAGAGGAATAAAGAGAGAAAGAGTTCAGGCTGAGGAAATGCAGTAAAAGAAAAAAGCCATCAGCAATTACAGAGAAAGAGAGACAGATGTGGGATGCTTGTTGCTAGGAAAGCGTAAACACGGTCAAAAACAGAGATGACATCACAGAACAGCTGCCGGACACAGCAGGAGCACAACAACAACAACAGTCACTGATCAATGACCGATACAGGCAGAACGACACCCTCAATAACCTGCTCCGTTTCTGCAGACAGACTCGATCTCAGCTGGACACAATTACGATATTATAAGAAAGAAGACAGAAGAACACCAGCAAACTGGCAACGAGGACTGAAACTGAACTCGGGGCTAATAAAGAGCCGGAGGGCGGCTTTGCCAATACATGAGCTAAATATTACTATAGTATTGGTTCTGTAATGTGTAACTCAGGAAGTCCCTCATCAAGCAAGAATTACCAGAGGAAAATCCTTTACTTTCTGTAAGCCATGACTGGGGTTGTGTCAATCACAGACGGATTCATAGAAACTGTCATTGTTCATTCACTGCAAAAAAAGATGTTCTTCCTCAGTATTTTTGTCTTGTTTTCCAGCACAAATATCTAAACATTCTTAAATCAGGACACATTTACTGCAGAAGCAAAATTAACTCTTGTTTACTGAACAATCATTAAAATGAAGTGAGTTTGTGCTTAAAACAAGAACCAATATCTGTCATTTGAGTCAGAAAAAGAATCGTTTTTTTTTCCCCTCTGAATGAAGTTTATTTTTCTGACTTCACTGACAGATATTTGTTCTTGTTTTAAGCACAAACTCACTTCATTTTGATGATTTTTCAGTCAAATCTTCAGTCATGTTGCTTCTCCAGTAACTGTATCTTGATTTAAGAATGTTTAGATGTTTGTTTGATATTAATTGTTGTGAATGTTTAGTTTGGACACATTTTCTATAGTGTTGATAAAGAACATCAATAAAGCCATTTTTTAAGCTGATTTGAGTCTGCAACCAAAATATCTTTCCGATTATTCTCTGTGGAAGCTCGAGAATACATTGGCATACTCTTTATTATATGTACTGAAAAACCTTCTTTGTGAAAAAGAGAGAGATAGTTAAAATTGTCCAGCAACCACCTAGTGATTCCCTAGCAACCATCCACAACACCATAACAACTGTAAAGCAATGGCCTGGCAAACACCCTCACAGCAAACCAGTTCTGAATTGGCAAATACATCCACGTTTTATTCAGATAATGAACCTGCAGTACAGTTACGTCTGTGTTTGCAGATTTAGATGAAGACAATATTTGAAAGGGAGTGAATTAAATCAGCGTTAAACGGAGTTAAGTAGTGGAAGGTTACAATAAACAAGAAAAATATCTATTTGTGAGGTCAGAGTCATTTTGCAAATTGTTTTAAGAATGTGTGCATATTTGTACTGGAAAACAAGACAAAAAAAAATACTGAGGAAGGTATGCATCGACGTCACTTTCCCGCCGGATCACGCTCCCTCAGCTGGACTGAGTGGCAAAAGAACCTGCTGCATGACTGGATTTAATGGGGAAAACTGCGAAAACGCGAGTAAAACAAACGATTACTCTAGAGGTTGGGCTAGAAAATGTTCCTTATGACATGTCAAAGAAATCTAATCCATGGATATTGACATGCAGCCAGGAATCATGTTTCCTGACATTTATATGTGCCTGATTTTGACGCCGGGGAAATAACATAAAGCAAATCTGCCTGTGAACGCTTTATATGAATACAATATAGGTAGGTCTAAATCAGAGTGATCATATCTTATATCAGTGTTATATATATTGTCATATCGTCCAGCTCTAAAACTTGTATAGTTTTTGTCAGTGTTTATTTAAAAACACCCAATTATGCAGAATATAAGATGGTAAATATTTAATTGATGAAATATTCAACACAATATATAACAATACAATATATAGGGTATGATTTTTACCACAAAATCCAGCATTTTGACACAAAATGATAACTGCAAAACCTGTTTCTTTGCCTGGAGTCCATTGTTTTTGTGATCCATTTGCTTCTTTTTTCTGTAGCTTTCGGCAGTCTGTAAAAATATACCTCAGATTTTGTGTCAAAGTTGTTTGTACAGTCAATCGCAAAGCTCTTTCCCGTTTTGGATGTGTTTTGTGTGATTTTTCATGGCATTCACGCTGAAAACCAATGCTGCCACTCAGTGGGCGTAACCGCAGTCATAACGGCCGTCGGTGACGTCACGTGCATACCCTCTATACTTACAAATTCTCATGTTTGGGTTGAAACAGAATATAAATGAAGTCACTCTAAAACTTCTTTGTATCACAGCAGTAAATAAACAACAGGCTGAATATATTATATCCACAACATACTGCAAATATCAGTATTCATGCACTGATTTTCACACTGATCTCTCTCTACAGAAAGAAACTGAGCAGAAAATAAGCTCCAGAATCAGCGGCACGCTTACCACGTACACTCAGGTCGGACTGGCCGCTGGACAGCAGTACATGGTCAGCATCACTGGAGAGAAAGATGGCGTGATGGGAACGGAGAGCACAACGCAATTCACCACACGTGAGTCTATGCAAACTGGACCGTATAGAGCAGCGGCCGCCTTATGATGTTGATTCATTTATTGATTCATTTTTGGACAGTGATCTCTGGGCCAAAAGACTTGCACGTTGTGAAGACAAGCACTACATCAGTCATTGTCCAATGGGAGAAGGCGCAGGGGGAGATTGACAGGTACGTCCTCTCCGTTGCACCCAATCAGACAGATGGATCCGGCAGACTTCCAGAGTTGAACCTCCCCCCGGAGAGAGATTCGGCCCAGATCGATGGCTTGCAGCCGGGCCGCTTGTATGACGTCTCGTTAGTGGCGGAGAAAGACGGCGGCCGGAGCCGGCCAGCAACCGTACAGGCCACTCCCGGTGAGTCTCAGGATAATGAATAAACTCCTGTTAACAGCTGACAGAATGATGTGGAACATGGCGGTGTGACTTCAAACTTCTTACAGCAAATTTTAAAGCAAAATGAGCAGGTATAAAAAGTCAAAACCATGCCATGTTCTTGTTTTAAGCACAAACTCACTCCATTTTCATGAATTTTGCAGAAAACAAGACTTAATGACTGAAGTCATTTTGCTTTTCTAGTAAATGTATCTTGATTTTTGATATATTACCTTGTTATTTCAAAGAAAAGTGACACTGAAATCCCTTTAAGAATGTCGTTTTGTAGAAATGGTATGGACGAAAGGTTGTACTCTGTAAGCATGCAATACAACTCGGGCACTTATGAACATGCTTTGTCTAATGTATGTCTGCTTTGTGATTAATTGTTTTACCACATGTTGTATCTGACAATTCAGACATTGGGAATTTTTAACGATCAAATGCTGGTATTTACTGACTAATGAAAACGCAATGAATGAATCCAGGCATGTCAAGCGTAAATGGTACAGCAAGACTAACGGGTTATGAGAGTACAAGGAAAAGTCATCATAGTATGAAACGTATTTATAGCCACCAGATGATGTGAATTTAGACGAGACCCGCTCTGATTGTGTATAGACTAGTCAGTCTGTCATATTTACAAACCAGTGACCTCACTGTGGAAATGTCCGGGCTATTGGAATTGAGTTTTATGTGTGGCGAGGCAAATAAAAAAAGAGCCTCGTGTAAATGTGCATGAGTAGTTCATTTTCTCTTCTGTTTTATTTTGAAGAATGTTTTTCCCCTCCACACAATATCTTCACTCTAACCAGCAATGCCACTTTTTCTTTTTCTTCAGGAAGCTTTTACCTTTCTTCTTTCTTGCAGAAAATGAAAACCTCCGGATGCTGCATTAACTTTAGAAATGACGGTCACATGGATAGTGGCCACCCCACCCTTAACCTGTTGCATTAACACCATCTTTTTATTAACAGGATTTCCTTTTGCAGCTGAGCTGTTTAGAGTTCATTTTGCATCCAAATTTTACACCTCATTCGTGCCTTTAGGGAATGTCCCAGTGCCTGAAACCAGGATGACCATGGGGATGGTGAACATGCAGGTAGACATGGAGCCTGGAAACGAAAAAGAAAAGACACCGAGGTTCACAAACACCACACTCTTCCTGCGAAAGCAAGTGATTAAAGGAAAGGTTGAAAATTCAGAAAGAACAGGAAATACCAGCAGACTCAGACCAGGCGTACCTATTAGACCTGGGCAAAAAAGACCACATGGGATGCCTCCCAAACCCGGTACACTGCCAGATATCACAAGAAGACCTTATGGTCCAGGATTAAAACATTTAAATTCTTCCCAGATAGGATTGAAAGGGAGAATTGTAGTGCCTTCTTCGAATAGGTCGATAACACGGTATCCACTGAGACCGAATGTAGACTCACCTTATCCCGTTTCCAGTGGTAAACCATTGGCGCTGACAATGAAAGAGACAAGATCTCAGAAAGGAAACACTGAAACCATTTTTAGAATGGAATCTGTTGAGACCCCCAGAAATGACACTGTTCGAAAACACACATCTGCCTCCACATTGCCTTTAACAAACGTCACTGAAGCGACTGAAGAGCCTACAATTACAACAGAAAAAAACATAACAGCCTATATAAATGGGACAAAATGTGTTCGGAAGGTTTTGGTTGGGTACAGGAAGATACACAGAAACATGTCCGATGGCAGTGTGCTGTCTAAAAACCTCACAGTTGTAGTTGGCCATGTAAATGGAAATGAGCTCTTGCAAAAACTTCTGACAGGCAGGTCTACAGTCAATGAAAGGGGGGTTATAGGGCTGGATGAGGCTCAACCTAAAGAGCAAGAGACTTCTGAGGCTAGAAGGAGTGTGAAAGAGCAAGAAGGAGAGGTTGATGAAGAGGTGGATGAAAACAATGCAAACACCACTCCCTATTCAATGAGACAGCCTGAGACAACACTGTACCTGTCCCTCACCACCACATCTCCTCACATCTCCACATCAGCTCAACCTGAGAGAGCGAATCAACAGCCGGCAGCAGAAAGAGCCCCGAGAAAAAACACTATCCAGGCATCTTCGTTATCAATTCCCAAACAGCCAACTAGATCCAAACACACACCATTAGTAGGTAGACCACTTTTAAGGCCAACGTACTCTTCATCATCTTCAGAGAAGCAAAAAGATAAGCGTCCATCTTGGCCTAGTCCCATTGCAAAAGAACCCCTTGGAGAGATGAAAGTGCCGAATTCAAGACTTCCAGCCACAAGAGAAATCCAAGATTCAACTCCTGAACTTGCTCACAAGTCAAGCACTGAGACGACTTCATTACCAGTCAAAATCCCCTTGAAACCAGACACTGCAATAAAAAACAGCGGCATTGATGCATCGCATCTGATGCCACTTCGTCGGACTCCTTTTAGGGGTTCCCTTCCTCGTCGTCCCAACGTCAGTCCTTTTCAAAACCGTACAAGGCCAGTTCTAGAGCCGCCTCAACACCCTTCCCGAGGACCCACAAGACGAGTTTTTCCTTCAAAACCGATTATGAGAAACAACAGGACTATCAGCCAAGTCAGTCCTATCCAACCTGTAAAACCCGCCTTAACCCCCGCTAAAAAAAATGGCACTAGTATTAGGATTAGACCGAATGCAGTAATCAACAGGACCAGTGGGGCCGCCAGTAGACGTCCAGCCAACAGACGTTCCCAAATACAAGTGGGCCTAAACATCAGTCAGCATGGAAAAGGAAACTCTGATAGCTCTTTTTCCACAGACCATCTAACGGAAAACGATAATAAGACTCGGGAATATGTGTTGAGCGAAACAGATGGCTCCATTGATCATGTGGGGGTCAACAATGCCACGTCAACAGGGTTTGTACTAACATGGGCTGCACCGAAAGAAAAGTTCAAACACTTCGTAATCACTCAAACTGAGTTTGGACCAGGAAACAAAGAAAAGGATGAGATGGAAAAAGATGAAGAGACGAACGGCGAGGAAGAAGTTGATGATGGGACGGGACTTAAGACAACAGCAGCAAAGAAAAATAGTTTGAGCAAAGGAAAAGCTGAACCCAATGTACAGAGAGCAAAGAGTGGAGGACACTTGACTACAGTTCTCCCTGGATCGGCCCGATCATACCAAATGACGAATCTCAGCCCACAGACCAGGTACTCTGTGTCCATCTTTGGGAAGGGACCTGCGTTTCGCTCCAAAACTCACAACCTCGTCATTCATACAGGTACCCAAAACCAGAAGTCCGTACTGTTAAACCTTAATCTGTAAATGGTTACCTTCAGCTTAGCACTGTTGCTTTCCATGCTTTTAAGTGTACAGTGTACTCTTGACTATCAAAGGCTTTTAATCAAAGCAAAAATTTGTGCAGTGTGTAAATATTAATAAATGTTTGAATATAACAGCTTCGTTCTCAATTCTAACCCTGTGCATTTGGTCTTTTGTGGACAGTGTGTGGGCTACATACTGAGCATTAACTCTTTCCCTGCCATCGACTGAATTTTTTGGCATTTATGACATAACAGCGAAAACATGGATTGCAGGAGAATTCCGTCAGTGGCTGGGAAGCGTTATACGGTAGGGGGCGCTATTATGCATCATCTGAAAGAGTGCAGAATCTCCTGATCAACACACAGGCGAAGAAGAAGCAGAAACAAGCGATAGAAGCATGTAAAATAATACGATCATCACAGATTAAACAGCAAATCAAAACGCTCTGTTCTTTCCTTTTGATATTCATAGTTCAGATAGTATTCATAATATTCTAGGGGCCATGAATGTTTTGTGTATATTATCAAAAATCCTGGTGTTGAATAGCAACTTTTAAAAAAAACGCTGGCGGGGAAAGAGTTAAGAAACAAGCATACTAAATAATGAAGTCTAGTATGTAGTTTTGTCCACACACAGTCTCATCAGGCAAATGTGTGTCTTGAATATCAACAGAAAAAAAGAGTTGATTAATAGTTTCACCTTAACATTGTCTCCATTCATTTGGTAATAACTAACTCTTCATAACTAATATTAACATTGGATTATACAAATAGAAACTATTTCGGCCATTATTCAATACATGTGTAGTGAATTAGTGTTAAGTTGAATTAATTTAACAACATTTTTTACTTCGAATTTGAGAGCTACTATTGATTAATGCAACAATTTACTTTGTTCATATATTCTGGGTTAAAAATGGCACCATTACCACAGAAAATAATTTCAGCTTGTCCTTCTGTTTGTAAAAATGAAGACAAATCAAACGGAATTAACCACATTTTATGTGTGAAATAATAGTTGTGTAATTAGATTACAAATAGACAATGAAAAATACAATAGTGTAAAATTAATATAAACAGTACAAAATGTAAGGATGGTATTGTTGTGGTAGAATTTTGAATCATTTTGTTCAGTTCATCTACTGGAATTGCCAGCTCTCTCAAAACTAACTCTTTATTTGGTGGTGTAAGAAAACTACAAGCTTCACATTTCTGCTTTTAAACCTTGGGAAATTCTTTCTAAGCTTCTTTACTGTAAATGTCATCTTTACAAACTGAGGGATCAGTCAAAATGTTTTTCTGCGGACAGTAATCTCCTGACTATCCAGGAGATGCTAATACAGTTAAGACATATTCCTGCTCATCACCATTCTTCTCTCATCCAGGGTAAGATTACAGTCAGCTGCTTCATGTGTCCTTCATCACTCACCCTCCGTCCAGGGTAAGACTGCGGTCGACCCCTCCATCTCAAACAAACGGCAGCGGTTCAGTCTCGTGTCAAATAACCTGTTCCATGTTGGCCAACAAAACACAAACTGTGCTTTTTTTAATGAAATGACTTGACGGCTGTTCAGAACGTTTCCTTCACTTCCTCACTCGTTTCGTCTTTGCATTTTTCTTCTCCTCTCCAGGTTCAAAAGAGCAGCATCATATATCATGCTTGTGTTTTCTGTGCAGGATTTCATGTCAGTCATTAACAGCGAGGTGTCTGTGGAGCTCTGTATAGGCCGTGGCCTATATTCTGTATATATGTTTCGACTGCACATATATACACTCATGTTTTCACTGAAATAACCCATAGC
Source organism: Hypophthalmichthys nobilis (assembly GCA_037950665.1). Classification (NCBI taxonomy): domain Eukaryota; kingdom Metazoa; phylum Chordata; class Actinopteri; order Cypriniformes; family Xenocyprididae; genus Hypophthalmichthys; species Hypophthalmichthys nobilis. The sequence goes on from CM075483.1 coordinate 633,338, forward strand.
CAGGCTTGTGTAAGGGTTTTCACAGAGACCAGAGAAATGCTTAACAATGGTTCTGGTTTTGTATTCATCCTTAAGTCTTTTATCCTTAAATTTCTCTGCTCTTTCGTATCCTTGACTTTTTTTTTTTTCTTTTTTGTGAGGACTCTGTTTTGGGAACTTCTTGTCTTTTCTCTTTCTTTCCATCTCTTTCTCTTGCTCATTCTGACCGGTTTTTAATGTTCTGCACCCGCTCGTTCAGGCCCGGAGCCTCCGTCTGATCTTGTCTTCAGCGATGTGACCGACAGCTCTTTCACCGTGTCCTGGACCAAACCCAAGAGCAGGGTGTCTGGATTCAAGATCACACACACTCAAGTACAAGAAGGTAACCTAAACCTCAGTTTCAAAAGACTGGCACTTTCCTTGAAGAGGGTTTAAAATCATTAGAGGCTCGAATCCCATTAAAAACAGACGTCACATTCATTCACAGAGCTGCCAGCATGTTGTGTCCCACAGTCCTTTTATTGCATGATTATGGGTTGAACAAATTGTAAACCTCATAAAACCTATATAATATTTATTTTGACCTCCTGAGTTTGGCAATTAACATTTTATGAAGGTTAAAGTGATCATGAAACAGAAGTTGTGCTCTTTTCTTCCCTATTGTGCCGTATATATCGGAGTGAAACTGCTTCTCAAACAAGAACAAATGTAGGGCGGGGCTTGATTTTGTCTGTGGGGAATTGATTGGATGGTTGTGGTTTGCTATTGGTGGATCTCATGTGAGTGACAGGTTGCCCCGCCCTCATCATCAGAGAAGAGATGTGCACCAATAAATATTTTCCATAAAAAAAAAAATAAGAATCATCCCTTTTCATTTGATGGGGACTTTAAGCACCACATTTAACTGTCCCAGCTGAAATAAATGGGAACTTTCAAGAATTTGTACTCTGTTCATGGAAAGTGTGAAATACGCATATGTGTTCTTTGTTGTTGTTATGGCAGGTGAACCGATCTCTGTTAGCGTGAACTCAGAAACGCTCCGTCTGGATCTCTTATCGATGTCACCCGGCTCCACTTATGAAGTTAGCGTGATGTCTGTGCTCGGACAAGACGAAAGCGACTCCATCAAAGGCACTGTAACCACCTGTGAGTTTCACGTCATTCTATATAGAGTATAATAGGCAAGCTGTAAGGCTGATAAATGAAAAGTCTGTACTGGGTTGACTGATGAACCGTCACAGTTGGTGTCCTCAGAATACAGCAGGACTGAAGCCGTCACAAGAATCGTCGCCTACTATTAGTTTTATGACTGTTGTGAATTAGATTTTTGTCATCAATACGTGATTAAATGAAGTTTAGTCAATGATGTCACTTTATTGTCATAGTCCACTTTAGACATTCTAACTATAAGTAACTTTGCAACTACATGTCACCTAACTCTCATTAGAGTGTTAGAAGACTGTTAGGTTAAGGTTTGGGTTAGTAGAATAAGTTGATCTGTAGTTGAAAAGTTAGTTATAGTCAGTAGAATGTCTGATGGGGAGTGTTACCTCAAAATAAAGTGTTACCTTAATTTTACTTTAATTCTAAAGCTGCAGAGTGTATAATTTTCAAATAGTAGTGCGTGACATGACAACACTGGAAACTTGTTTGCCAATGTCAGAAAAACCGAGTGTTTGAAAATAATTTTTGCAAATCCATTTAAGGCAGCAACTAAGCTAATTTGGTGGGTTGAAATGTACAGTATAAAAAGTGGAATAACTGAAAAATATAGCTGCAAGCTGCAATTAAGGGGCCAAGCACATCAGAAGCAAACAAGGAAGCTAGCAGCAAACCAACAATATCATAATGGACTATGATAGCAACTGAGACAAAGACACTGTATGTCAAGTTTGAAGTCAGTCAGACCAACGGTACTGTATTTAGAGCCATGTCATGTTTTGTTCAATTATAGCACCACTAAGTGGCGCAGTCCCACCTTTTTTTTGTGTGTGTGTCCTCAGAGTGCCCCCATACATAAGCATGTCAAATTTGGTGAAAATGTCTTATTTTATTTAAGAGTTATAGACATGTATATGTATGAACACATCATAAATTACCTACACCTGACTGTGATTGAGTTTTTTTGCTACATACTATCAAAATTTTGACATTTGGCCATTAGCGTATAGTCATATTTACGATTTTCCTACAGTGGTTTCGTCTCGATTGGACTAACGGTTTCAAAGATATTCGCGATTGTTTTTTAAACGTTAAATCACAACATTGCACTAACCATAAGGTGAAACCTAGCATGTTTTGTTGGACTTGGCAAGAATTCAGGAATCTAAGGAGATAACTCCAGTGAAAATAAGTGAACTACATCCAAAGTTATAAGCATGTAAATTATTTTTCACCACTAGGTGGCGCTGGTCTGAAACTTCTCAGACTCCTTCAGGGCATCGTGCCGATGACTCATTATTCTTATATACTCATATTCTTAATATGTTCATGTGTTTGTAACACAGAGCATTTTGCCGATATGGAAAAATTGGATATCATTTGGCACGGCATGATGCCCAGAATCTAACGAAACCATGAATGTTATGATTTTTGGGTCAACCGTTCATATAAGCAAGATTAGCCTTTTTTCGTATCTCCAGACCAGTAGGTGGCGCTGTGCCAAAATGCAGCATGTAACCTCAGGTCATGCTTGTGATGACATGGAGCAAGTTTGGTCTGAATATGATAAAGCGTTGAGGAGATGCAGCCTTACAACTATTTTCGCATGCGCTACGTAACGCATGTGCGTTTTTGAAAATGGTTTGACAAATCATCTTTTTTGTCTGCATGGTCTGAAGATGATATGGTTCAATTTTCGTGAAAATCTGAGCAAAGGCCTAGAAGGAGTTAGAAAAAGTAGGTTTTTCTGAAAATTCAAAATGGCGGAAAATGACTTTTTTGTTTCTAGCCCTTACAGTTATTAGCATTAACGTGAGTGCTTTTTTTGGGCAGTAGGTGGCGCTAGAGGGATTGACTTAGAGACTTCAAATTTGCTATGGTGACAGTTGAGGCTGTCCTCTGTCTGTCCGCCAAATTTCATAACTTTCCAGCAAGTGTTTCTATGGGCTGCCGTAGACTTCCAGAGCGGAAGAATAAAAGGAAGAAGAAGAATACCAACGGATACAATAGCTACGCAGCTTCGGTGCTTGGACCCTAATAACTTTGGATTAAAAGCATCTGCTAAATGACTGTTCACCTTTTCTAGTATGCGTGCTTACTACTTCTTTTACTACTGCTGTTGTAGGGATGTACTTAACATCAAAAACATTTCATAGAAAGTTTTTGCCCCATTCAGACATATCGAAAGCAAACTTCAAGTCACAGCACGATAACTGCCTTCATCTCTCTTGGTGATTTTGATTAAACATGTTTCCCTCAGTGCCTGACGCTCCAACAGACCTGAGGGCCATAAATGTCACCGACAGCAAAGCGCTGCTGCTGTGGAGACCCGCCCTAGCAACCGTCGACCATTACGTCATAGTGTACAGTTCAGACACAGGTAAGCAGTATATCTGTATGGATTGGGTTGCAACTACGGCAACTCAACGTGTCCCAACTACTCAGAGGTTGCATATCTCCACATATACCCTCTAAAAAATGATACTAAAATGTTGTTTATAGTTTGTCAGAAAAGAAAGGACTGACACACTTTTCAATATTGCTGAAAAATGACACTCCTGTGTTTTTCCTCTCATCTCTCCATAAGCACCTGGCTCTGGAATAACCATCAAAGTCTCTGGCAACACAGCAGAACAGCAGCTGCAGGCCCTGCGATCCTCTTCGCAGTACAGCGTGAGTGTTCAGAGCCGACGGGGAGACCTGAGCAGCTCCAGAGCGACCACAGTCTTCAGCACCACAGGTCAGCATGAGCGTCAGCTGTTCACTCACTCATTATCAGGTCAAGAGCCTCGAATATGAGCCGGAACTAATGTGACTTTTCCTCAATGATTGCTGCTGTGTCAGTGATTATTAGTGGATGTATGAAGTCAGTTCTCTTCAAGTTCACACAGGTGCAGAGAATCATTTTAAAGAGGACCTACAGTATGATGCTTTTTTTTTTTCCATGTTCATCTTTCTCTAGTGCGCAATGTTGCTGTTTGAGCATAAGCAACATCTGCAAAGTTACGACGCTCAAAGTTCAATGCAAAGGGAGATATTTTCCTTTGCACAAAAGATTAACATGACGGCACATGCTAGTGGATGAGTTGAATCAACTCCACAGCAACTACATAAATTTATCCACTAACCATTCAGAAACGTCTAAAAGTTGTAACTTCTTCCTGAGTCTCTCCATCAGTGTCGACTCCGGTTTGAACAATGTAAGGCTGAACACTGTCGTCATTTTGGCTGCGTGAGATTCTCCAGCTTTGTTGTTGTTGAGCGACCGAAGCGTGAGCTGTTAAAGCCCTGCCCTCTTCTGGAAAGGGGGCGGGAGCAGCAGCTCATTTGCATTTAAAGGGACACACAAAAACGGCGTGTTTTTGCTCACACCCAAATAGGGGCAAATTTGACAAGCTATAATAAATGATCTGTGGGGTATTTTGAGCTGAAACTTCACACACACATTCTGGAGACACCAGAGACTTATATGACATCTTGCATATTAGGTCCCCTTTAAAGGCCCGTTCACACCAAGTTTGACAACTATAATGATAAAGATATAGTTCTAAAAGTTGTTCTAAATATCCACAACTATAACGATAACGACACAGAGGAACTTTCAGTACGTTTTTTTTCCAGTATTTACAATGAAATATTTTGCTTGAAGATCTTTCACCAACATAAATGGCACTTGTCTGATATTTGGCATGGATGCAGAAGGTGTCCAGACGTGATGGATTCAGACACTTCTTATTGTAATACCACTTGTTTATGTACAAGGCGAATTCTTTGTATGTTGCAGGTGCTGGTAAAATAGTGGATGGTCCTCGTGATCTGAAGGCTAGTCAGGTGACGCCTCGTACCGCAGTGTTGTCATGGAAACCACCTTTATCGGCCATCACTGGTTACAAGCTGAGCTACTACACGGACAGCCAGGACATTCAGGTCAGAAAACCGAGTGATGATTTACAGTGCGAGTTATGACCCATAAAGCCTCATTTACCCACCGCTGTCTTAAGATTGAGCGGTAAACACCTGGATATGTTTGTTCCGCACAGGAAGTGATTGTTGAGCCCACATTGACGGAGCTGAAGCTAAGCAGGCTGAAGCCGTCGTCCACATACACGGCTCGTCTGCGGGCCGAGAGCGGCGGTCTGGACTCCGTGGCCATCTCCACAGAGTTCAGCACTGGTACTGACCGCTGACCATCTCTAACATCTGCATTTGTGCTAGAAAACATCAAACATTTTTTTTGTTAGTTCATGTTGATGAGACCTTGTTGTAAAGTGTTACCAGATTATTATTGTGAATTGCCAAAAAAAAAAAAAAACACACACGTCAGGATGAGCTGCATTCATTTTCTTTCTGTGAAGAAAAAGCCTTGTTTTTACAGCGCTACTTTGTTCTCCTCAGGGAATCTCCGGTTCCCGTTTCCCGCTGATTGTTCCCAGGAGCAGCAGAACGGAGTGCTGGAATCAGGAATCGTGGAGCTGTTTCTGCAGGGCAGGGAGGGAAAACCAGTGATGGTTTACTGTGACATGGAGACGGATGGAGGCGGCTGGACGGTACGAGGGTCACGTCACATCTCTACTAGCGTTAGACAGAAGTGATTGGGCGGTACGAGAAAATGTGGAAGACTTCATATTGCCGTGATTAGTCACCATGAATGACATTCAGGATTGTGTGATTTAACCTGGAGTGCGCTCAGTTTTAAGTTGCTTTATTTGCGTGACCAATATTTTTACATTGGTATTGCCAAAACATTTGCAGTCGATCAGCAAGTGATCAGAAGTGAGCTTCACAGCAGACTTCTACCTGACGGTCAAAGCAGCATTATGTAGTAAAAGGTCCTGTCCCAAATGGCACCCTAAACACTCGCGCTTTCGTGACGTAACGCCACTTTGACTGTTGGGATGAAGTCTGCTGCGAAGCTCGCTTCAGTGCGGCTCGGCAAAAGTGCGCAACAGGAGTGCATATCGACTGCAAAGTGGACGCTCGCGAACACCCTTCTGAAACCTAAAATGACAAATGGGACACCCTACGCTCTCATGCAGCCATTTTAAGTCCATAAGACCACTCTAAAAAATAAGAGTTTCTCAGCAAACAACAGTTTTTGAGTTATGACAAGTTAAGAGTGAATTAACATTCAACCAACAAGCTACACTGAGTTAGAGGAACTTCGTTTGTAGCATAAACACAATATTTTAAGTTGATTACTCAAAAAAAAAAAAAAAGTCACTCCAACTAGTGTTGTAGCCCTGGAACCAATTAATCTGATCTTTTTCAGTTCAAATCAACAGATATCACAGCACATCACTTATTTAACATGTATATTTAATGATCAAGTGAGATATTACTTGTCACTGGTAATGGTAACCACAAAAACTTCAACATTACAGAAACTCTTTTAAATGTCAAACATAAGAGCATTAAACACTAACAGGTCTTTCCCTTCACTAAAAACAAATAAATTAACACTAGTCAAAAATAACCACGTATGATTTGAGGCTTCATTCATGTGTAGCACGAATGACAAGTTGCTTGTTAGTGGTTTGTTCAAATCTCTAAATCAATAATAGTGATGTTTGCTTTAACAAACGTTACTAACAAACTTAACATATTCCATTTAGCCATGTTGGCAAAGTATATATTTGAGTGGCTTATCTTTGATCTGTGTTTGTGTGTGTCTAGGTCTTTCAGCGAAGAAAGGATGGGAAGACAAACTTCTTCCGGAGCTGGCGGGAATACAGCAGTGGATTCGGAGCGCTGGATGGGGAATTCTGGCTTGGTGAGAAATTAAATCAGTTAGATTCCTCTGAAATATTACAAAGCACCAAACTGAGTTTGTAGGTTTACATTAGTCAAACAGGTGAAGAAGGTTAGCACTGCCCTCTAGTGGACTGACTGTGATGGTGAAAGTGATATTTGTGGGTAATGAGAGTGGAATGAGTGTTCATTCACTCCTTCCTGCCAGTACTGAGACTCGAACCTGAGTCTGTCTCTCTAACCATTAGTCCACGACTGCCCCGGTTGACTGACTGTGTCTTCTCCTGCTTTAGGAAACGAGCTGCTTCACAACTTCACTCAGACGAGTCCAATGACCCTCAGAATTGACCTGAGAGCAGGAGACGAGTCCGTTTACGCACATTATTCCTCATTCTCCGTGGAAAATGCAAAAAAATACTACACCATCAGAGTCTCGGGATACTCGGGCACAGCCGGTGAGTCTCTAAACATGCATATAGCTGAAAAAGCCTGGAGGCTGTAGAGATGTTGTATGGTATACTTATGAAAGTCTGCATTTATTCCTGAACAGGCGACTCGATGTCGTATCATAACGGCCGGCCGTTCTCCACGCGGGACAGAGACCCTCAGCCGTTCATCACGCGCTGTGCCATGTCTTACAGAGGCGGCTGGTGGTACAGGAACTGCCACGAGGCAAACCTCAACGGCCTGTACAACACCAACAAAAACCACCAGGTGCTGCCGCCGACTGACTCACGACACGCGTGTTCATATATAGAGATCAGGGTGTGGCGATACATCCATATGAACCAGAGCATCGATGTGATGGATCGTTGCACTGAGGAAAAAAATCAATATGCACATTTATTTTTCTGTATAAATGATTTTTTTAACAACTGGAGTGCCTCATTTTGCTTTCCTAGATTTGCACATTTTAGAAAACTGACTTTCTTGATTGTTCATTGTCTCATTGCACATGCTGCAAAAATGCTTTTCTTACTTAGTATTGTCATTTCCAGTCTGAATATCTAAAAATCCAGATGCTTTTACTAGATAGGTAAAATGACATAAGATATTTTTTTTTTTTCTTGTTTTCTGGAAAAAAAAAAAAAAAGATCAAAATGAAGTGAGCTTTTGCTTAAAACAATCAAAACGATCTGCTAATGGGGTGAGAAAAATAATCTTGTTTCTGTTTGAAATCTTGTTTTATTTTTCTCACCCCATTGGCAGATAATTTTGATTGTTTTACCTATCTAGAAAAAGCATCTGGATTTTTAGATATTCAGACTGGAAACGACAACACTAAGTAATAAAAGCAATTTTTGCAGTGTTAACGAGCTCTCGTCAGATGATTCATGGTCTCGTGCGAATTGATTTTTTTTTTTTTCTCTCTAAATTATTATTATTAAACAAAAAAAAATAAATAAAGTGTACTTTTTGTTGCCAATTAGGATACAGGATAGACCCTTATCACACTTCCATGTTTCTCAGAAGCGGAAGTCATCATAGTTGGGTAAACTTTTATAGTTGTGAATGAGAAATTTCATTAAATATATATATATATTTTTTTTGTGTTTCCATTTGCGCAAATAGCTAAAGGAAAAACTACACAATAGTGTTTGCACAACTTTCAAATAGAGGAAAAAAAATAGTGATTGATAACGGCAGTCAGAAGAGAGAACAATGTCATTTTTAAACTAACATCTATTTTTTTTTTGTAATTTGATGCGAAGGTAATATAATACAAAATATAGTGTTATATAAATGTACATACATTTAAAAAAAAAAAATGAAATTATAAAAAACTTATGATATTGATGACCATTAAAATGCATCATCACAGTCTGTAAAAATGGTCTATTTTCAAACATTCATTATATTTTACTTGCATTTGTGACTGTAACTGGTTATGATTTACACCTCTAATACAGATCTTGCTGCATTTAATTTTCTCTTATTAAAATATGACCATTTTTATATTAAGTGAGACACTTTCAACATATCTTGACATGAATGCAGTTTAAGATGCGTGTGCATGTCTGATTTCTTTCAGGGAGTGATCTGGACTGAGTGGAAAGGCAAGGATTTCTCCATTCCCTTCACTGAGATGAAATTCCGTCCTGCTTCATTCCGGCCCTAGTGAGGGAGAGACGGGACGAGCCGAACGCTCTCCCTTCATGGACAAACATCTACACATGCTCACTGAAAAGCATCATTATTGCACGTATATCCTCACCATCATCACCACATATACACACGTACTCCACCTGAAATGCGTCAAGGCTGTTTGTGTAGCCCATATATTGTATTGTACAGTTGTTGGATTGTCTGTGCGTCGTGACGCTCTGCAGCAGCTGTAGGAAATATTATGCACTGCCTTCTTCACTACGATCAAGCTGCGGACCAGAGTCACGTATATCAGCTTGAACTGTCAAGAGTCTGTTTGTATTCATATTGCATTGTATGTTACATATTTCAGTGTCATTCACAATGATTTCATAAAATAAAAAATAAAAAACTGTAAGTGGGTGTTGCTGTTTTTGATATGGTTTTGGCAATAGATTCTCAGCAAAGAACCATATTTTAAATAAAGTGTTCTGATCGTTAGTTAAATGTTTAAGGTAAGTACATTACAAGTTTTGAATAATTAAGACTTAATGATCATAAAGATTTGGAGTCTCTTCTGCTCATCAAGGCTGCATTTATTTGATAAAAAAAATACAGTAAAAACAGTGAAATATTATTACAATGTTTTCTATGTGAATATATAGTAAAGTGTAATTTATTCCTGTGATCAAAGCTGAATTTTCAGCATCATTACTCCAGTCTTCAGTGTCACATGATCCTTCAGAAATCATTCTAATATGATGATCTGCTGCTCAAGAAACATCTATGATTATTATCAATAATCATTGAACAGAATAATTTGTTGAACAGAAAGTTAAAAAGAACAGAAATAGAAAGCTTTTGTAACATACACTAATGTTTAAAAGTTTGGGGTCAGTAAGATATATATATATATTTTTTTTTTTAAAGAAATTACTACTTTTTATTCAGCAAGGACACATTAAATTGATCAAATGTGACGGTAAAGACATTTATAATGTTGCAAAAGATTTCTACTTCAAATAAATGCTGTTTTTTGTCTGAGCTTTTGTCAGGTATGCACTGACAAAAGCTCAGTAAATAATTTGACACAAACTGTCACTAAGCCAAATGTGATTTATTTGTTGTGTTTCTAGAATGTTTTCCTGACTGAAGATGGTTACCTCAATCTAGATGATTTTGGATGCTCAAAAGCATTGGAAAGGTGAGGGGGAAAAAAACAGTAACAGAATTTTTGTTAAACTTGATTTTTCTTGGCATTATCAGTTTACATGTTTGTTTTTTCTTTCATGCACTGAAGCTGGTCTGTCAGCTGCAGTGATTGGAGCAGCTGGAGGAATCACATTGGTTTCACTCTTGGTGCAGCTCTGATCGTCACAGGTGTTGGTGTTGGAGTCTGAGCTGCAGATGGTGCAACAGGTACTGTTTCTAACATTGCCAATGCAGTCAAACAAAAATCACTATGTGAGAGCCTTGAAAAAATGGAGCAGATAATGTAGGCACATTGATTTTACTGAGAAAAATCAAAAAGTTTTGACAGTGACTCAATGTTTGATAACGTACAAATTTAGGTTAGGCAGAAGTACAGTAGCGTGTGCCACAGAAATCATGCATCTACTGTATGTCTGCTGGCAAATGTTGGTAGAATTGGTGCTCAGGCTGCCAAAGTAGGACAAGCAGCAGTGGCAGGAGTTTTGAGTGCAGTCTTTGTCATTGCTGACGTTGCCTTCATAGTCAGAGCTGGGTAGATTACTTACAAATTGTAATCAAGTTACTGATTCCACATTACATGACGTAATCCATTACATTTAAAGTAATGTAATCTGACTACTTTTTGATTACTTTTAGATTATTTTTGACTAAACTCATTTATCACATTGATTTGAATAGGATAATCTTGTACCATACTGATGTAAAAATACAAAGAAAAAGAAAATATATTACATTCTTTATCAACAACATGAAGTGTGTTAAATAGTACGTTACGTCAGGGTTTCCCAGACTGGGGTTCATGAGTTTAAAGGGTTAGTTCACCCAAAAATGAAAATAATGTCATTAATTACTCACCCTCATGTCGTTCCACACCTGTAAGACCTTCGCTCATCTTCGGAATACAAATTAAGATATTTTTGTTGAAACCCGATGGCCTGCATAGCCAGCAATGATATTTCCTCTCTCAAGATCCATTGGTGTACTAAAAACATATTTAAATCAGTTCATGTGAGTACAGTGGTTCAATATTAATATTATAAAGCGACAAGAATATTTTGTGTGCCAAAAAACAAAATAATGACTTGCATAGTGATGGCCGATTTCAAAACACTGCTTCATGAAGCTTCGGAGCGTTATGAATCAGCGGTTCGGAGCGGCAAAGTCACGTGATTTCAGCAGTTTGGCGGTTTGACACGTGATCCGAATCATGATTTGACATAAAAGACTCATACCGCTCCGAAGCTTCATGAAGCAGTGTTTTGAAATCGGCCATTTTTGAAAGTGTCGGATGCAGTGGTGTAAAGCACGCCGCCACTGGACTCTAGAGCAGTGGAGACGTGTTCTCTGGAGTGACGAATCACGCTTCTCTGTCTGGCAATCCGATGGACGAGTCTGGGTTTGGCGGTTGGGTTTGCCTGACTGCATTGTGCCAAGTGTAAAGTTTGGTGGAGGGGGATTATGGTGTGGGGTTGTTTTTCAGGGGTTGGGCTTGACCCTTAGTTCCAGTGAAAGGAACTCTTCAGCATACCAAGACATTTTGGACAATTTCATGCTCCCAACTTTGTGGGAACAGTTTGGGGATGGCCTCTTCCTATTCCAACATGACTGCGCACCAGTGCACAAAGCAAGGTCCATAAAGACATGGATGAGCGAGTTTGGTGTGGAGGAACTTGACTGGCCTGCACAGAGTCCTAACCTCAACCCGATAGAACACCTTTGGGATGAATTAGAGTGGAGACTATGAGCCAGGCCTTCTCGTCCAACATCACTGCCTGACCTCACAAATGCGCTTCTAGAAGAATGGTCAAAAATTCCCATAAACACACTCCTAAACCTTGTGGAAAGCCTTCCCAGAAGAGTTGAAGCTGTTATAGCTGCAAAGGGTCGGCCAACTTATATACATATTATAACATATTAAACCCCATGGATTAAGAATGGGATGTCATTTCATGTCAGTTCATGTGCACATAAAGGCAGACATCCCTAAACTTTTGGCAATATAGTGTATATATAAGGCACCTACTGGTGTTTAATTCATATCATTGGCAGCAATTTTGAGTCTGTTTCTGTTAAAGAGAGTGAATCATTGAAGTTTCTGCTGGTTTAAGATAAACTCTCTTTGGAATGTGTAGCTGGGCAGTCCTGGAGGATGTCACTGTTTAGGCCTGTGGTGATTTGGGCCTTGGGACGTCTCCGCAAGTCTCCATTTCCTGATAAAGTTGTGGATTTACGAATTAAGGTCATAACTTAGCCATTAGGTCTTAAAGTTTGTGGAACAAAGGAAGGTCTCCTTTATTGATCAGCTCTGTTAATACAAACCCTGGTTTGAGATTTGTGGATAATCCAACAGAGGACATGTAAAGGCAAGTGCAAACATTTTCTGTGTTTATATTTAAACTGTTAGCATTCCACTGTACAAAGTGGGACAAATACCATTCAAAAGAGACCTTAGGAACGCTAGATAATCTAAATAGTTATTCACATCATGTTTATACTGATGTTATACTTGAGAGAAAATAGGAAAAGCCATTTTATTGTGTTTGTCATAGCTTGAACATTTCTGGCCTCTCCCCTGGATTGCAGTCTATGCTCTTCACAAATCACATGATAGTGATGTTACAAATAACACTGAAGCTTCAAGGCTCGTATCAAGCACGCAACACAATCTCCAAGCCCCGTATCAGGGAGAGTATTGTTCTCACATAGTCACATGATCGATAACAAAACGAAGACTCATTTTCTTTCAATCATGTGGGCGATTCACTTTGCATGTCGGAATGTTCGAAAGTAAGGTTCGGTCCTGGACCGTCACGATATCAGCTTACAACAATGAGTGCTCTTTTGTAATAGGTCCATTTAATTTTTAATGGGAGGGTCTTAATTCAACAATAAATAGAGCATAATTTCTGAGCCCAATATTATTCAGCTAGACCCTCTTCACAGACTGCTGGTGTGTATTAATATTCATGGTTTGAAATGTTTTGACTGCTTAAAATTCCTTTATATGAATAATATATTGGATACATAATAAATCTAGCAATTGTTTATAAAAATATTAATTCCATTTATTTATTATATAAAAATGTATTTTGTTTAAAAGCAGATAACTGCTGAATTGTGAAGGTCTTCTGTGAGGTTGATACACTGATGAATTCCAGGTGAGTTGAATGTTTATGCACTCTCTATACCAGGGTAATGTTATAATTGTTTTTTTTTTTTTTTAAAAAAGTAATTTATTGAATACAGTTTTATTAAGGTACAAAATACTACAATGTGTAAATTAAATATAGTTTAATCCTTATTAAAGCTAAAGAAGTTATTCAGTCAAGAACAGATTTTTACATTTTAATTTATTTCAGTTAACATTTATTTTAAGTAACAGAAATGTTTTTTATTGGTTTTAGTTTTAGTTAACTATAATAACAATGTTGTAAAGTTTTACCAAATTGTCTTACTCAGTATCATGGGCGTAGAATACACAGGGGATGTGTTCCCCGCACTTTTAATAAAACATAAATTCGTGCCCTGCACTTTTTCATTGGACAAGTGTCCAATTCATAGAGGTTGAGGTTCTTTGAAATTTAAAATTCAAAGAAACAAGATGCAGTCCAGTATGTGACCTGACATTTCCATGACAATCGTTCACTCATGTGTACAGTCAATTTACCTCAAAGGAAGTTAATTAATTTATAGGGAATTTTGAAAGAATTACTTATTGTACGGCTTGAACAAATGAATCATCCAGCGTTCAGTTGAACGGGCCATAACTACCAACTCTGTAGCAAATATTAAAATCCATACTATAGTGAAAACACTTTATTAGCATGGTAACAAGATCAACAGTTTAAGACATTAAATTCTTAAGCACATAACACAAGACACTTCTCTTTAAACACAAATGAGACTTTATTGATTATTGTAACACACAAAATGTCAAGGTTACGTATGTAACCCTTGTTCCCCAAAGGAGGGAATGGAGACGTTACTTTAGAACTGAACTGACGAATTGGAATCTCGACCTGAGAGCCTAATCACATTCGAGTGTAAACTAAACGAGCCAATGTACATTGGCGTGCAAGATTTGCATCTCGTGCTCCGCCCCGCAGCACGGGTATAAATGTGAAAGCAGATGCAACGGACATTCAGGTTTTCACTGAGGAGCCAAGCCGGTGACCCGGCCGCTCAGCGGTGGTACAGTAATTGTGGAAATGGGATGTAACTTCTCCGTTATCTCCTACAGGGAACAAGGGTTACATACGTAACCAAAATGTTCTTTTTCAGTCAGTCACGTTCGACGTTACGTCAGAACTAAACTGATGAATTGGGATCCCTACCAAAACGCCACTATTGCCCAGCCTACAGCTCTACCTAGATCTGTCAGCGAGGCGCCGTGCACCAGCGCCGAAGAGGAAGCTACACTCCTGGTAGAGTTCTTAACCCGAGGGGGCACGGCACGCCTTGGGTCTGGTACGCCAAGACAATGGCATCCACTTTCCAGTGGGCCAACCTCTGCTTAGAGACAGCCTTTCCCTTCTACTGGCTTCCATAACAGACAAACAGCTGCTCTGAGGTCCTGACGCTCTGCATTCGGTCCATGTACAAGTGCAAATCGCGGACGGGACAGAGCAAAGCAAGGGCTGGGTCGGCCTCCTCCAGGGGTAGCGCTTGCAGGTTCACCATCTGGTCCCTGAAAGGAGTGGTGGGAACCTTGGGCACATATCCGGGCCGGAGGTCTCAGGACACCGTGAGAGTTAGCTGGCCCAAATTCCAGACACGATACATTGACCAAAAATGCTTGCAGGTCCCCTACCCTCTTGATGGAAGCCAGCACAGTCAGGAGCACTGTCTTCATTGACAGAATTTTCAGCTCAGTTGACTGCAGTGGTTCGAAGGGGGCAATCTGTAATTCTGTAAGCACCAATGTGAGACCCCAAGTGGGTACGAGGTGAGAGCGAGGAGGATTTAACCTTCTTGCACCCCTCAGGAGCCTGACGACCAGGTCGTGCTTCCCAAAGATTTACCATCTACAGGATCGTGATGTGCTGCAAAAGTGGCAACATACACTTTTAGGGTGGAGGGAGACAGCCTTTGCTCCAACCCTTCCTGGAGGAAGGAAAGCACAGCTCTGATCGGGTGTAACGGACAAGAGCTGTCCATGTAAACCTCACTCCTCTGATCTCAAGAGACTGCGGTCTTTAGCCTCCTTGTTAGAGCGCCCACCTCCCATGTAGACGGGCCCGGGTTTGAGTCCCGCATGGACGGGCGGTGCGAACTGGAGGGGCTACACGGGTATCTCCAGGGGTCTTCCCGGTGAGAAGAACACCACTCTATGAACATATTCCACTTTAGGGCGTAAGCACGCCTCGTAGAGGTTGCTCTTGCCGAAGTGATGGTGTCTACCACCGCCTGGGGTAGATCACCTAAGACCTCCGCGTCCCATCTAGAGACCACACATGGAGGTTCCAGAGGTCTGGACCAGTTCTGGGAACCATGTCCTGTTGGGCCAGTAAGTTGTGTCATGACTGGCTCAAAGTCGTGACAAATAAGAGGAGGACTAGTAGGTTGTAAGGGTGCAAAAAAAAAAAAAAAATAGAAAAATATATAAAACAGAAAATGAATTACAAAAATAACTTGCAAGACCTGCTCCTCATCCTCCCTGACTTTGCACAGTGTTTGTGCGAGAAGGCTCACTGTGGGAAACGCATACTACCTGTGCTTGATGCCCAGACATGTGAGGCAATGATCGTGACTGTCATCCGGCACCAGATAACGACCGCATCCAAATGTTTGCTCTTTTACAGAAATTGCGACACAGCTGGTGACGAAAGAAAAGTGAAACGAGAGTAGTCAGATGACTTTGCATGATGTTGTTCATTCTTAACCTCTGTCTTAACTCATTTTACCATAAACTCATTCTTTGTTCATGTTCTGAGTTTTAAACTGAGGTGTTTGTCCACCCCCCTGGAGGAGGTCCAACCAATTAGACATTGTCTTTAGTTCGGGGTGTGACTATTTCTCCTCCACATACATAAATTACAGTTCTTATCTTAGTCACATAGTCTCTAAACTTTCCTGCTTTAGCAGAGTAAAATTTAGACATGATTTCTATAATAAGAGTACAATACATTTTACACAGATTTGATAATGCAAGAAATGAGAAATCATTCACTCATGTAGTAAACAAAACACACCTCCCATCAACCATTCAGAAGTTATAACAATTGCATGAATTATGTGTGATCTAAGCATAATAATCCCATATATAGGTTGTAGACATGATATAGCATTATAAAGTTGAACAATGTTTGATTGTAAGTCCGTCCAGCATTATTTTGCTCCTGCATTTAAGAAGTCATTCAGAGGTCTTTTTTTTTTTTTTTTTTTTTTTTTTTAAATTAATATAATTTATATAACAAGTTATATAAGTTTATAAGTTAAAAATAGAGCAAACTCAGCAAAGGCATTTAAAATCCAAAGAACGGAGGCAGGTTAGTCACATTACACTTACTTTACTGTAAGTCATGGGGTTCTTCTATCTTTACAATGGCAATATATGTGTTTCCTTGTTTAAGTGAGGACGAGAAATTGAAAATTATTCCTTCATATGCTGAGATGAGGTGATGTGTTGTTATGTCTTATATCAGGATGGCCATACGTGTGATTTTGTTTCTAACACTTATTGGGCTGTGCGTCGCTGATTCCAAAGGTACGTTTAGAATAATACAAGTAAAAATGTCTGGATTTAAAAATCTGTAACCATTGTGTATCATTACATATCAATCAGATTAATTTATTAAAATTATAGGTTGAAATATGGTAATTGAAAGCTTGTGATTGAGTGATTGAGTGATTGATTGATTGATTGATTTTTGTTTATTTATTTGTATTGCTTTCAACCCATCTTTCCTGTGTTTTTTATTTATTTATTTTTTTTTTTTTTTTTAAATCAATTTCATATCATATTAAACTGGGAATCTTGCTCTTAATGCCAAGGCTGTGCAGTCCTCCTTAGGCCACCCACTGGGAGATGCTCAACATGCAGTAGATGGAAACAGAGACTCAGATTACGAGAAGGGCTCATGCACTCACACTAATGCTGAGTTTAATCCATGGTGGAGAGTTGACCTTGGAAATGTCTACAGTGTACGCAACATTACCATCACTAATCGTGGAGACTGTTGCAAAGAGCGGCTTAGAGGAGCTCAGATTCGTATTGGTAACAGTCTGGACAACAACGGAAACAACAATGAGCTGTAAGAAATGTTTCAATTGTTCTATCATCTTCCCATGTTTATGATGTTCAATCTGGTTTAATAAAACAGGAGGCAAAATTGTACCTCCTCCACAAACCAACCACTCAGAGAGCCACAGCCATGGAGATGTACTTTACTTGAACATATGTTATTCAGACTGTGATTAGACATTTGTAAGTTTAGACCATTGTTTCTTGCAGAAATGCAATATAAAACACGAACAATAATTTTTATTGTGAAGAGTGCTGTACAAAACCATTTGATTTCAATACAGTTGAATTGAATTAGTTAGATGTGTGCCTCTGGTTTTCATTTCAACACTATAATAATAATTCCTTACATTTATATAGTGCTTTTCTGGGTACCACCAATGTGCAGCATCCACCTGGATGATGCGACGGCAGCCATATTGCGCCAGAACGCCCACCACACACCAGCTTATTGGTGGAGAGGAGACAGAATGATGAACTGTTCATGTATTTGCAGGGCTGCAACTCTTCTCACTGTTCTTGATGGCACAGAAACATTTTCATTTGAGCCTGTTAATGGCCAATATTTCAACATTTTTTTTACCTGGGAATGATGAAGTCCTTACTCTGTGTGAAGTCGAGGTGTTTGCAGGTAAGGGACAGAGAGAGAGGAAAACTCTGTGATAGAATTTACTTATGTACTTATTAATGTGTGTATAACTGTTATTATTTTATTAACAGAACATGACACACCACCGTACATTTGTGTTCCAAGTGAGTGTTCTTCATTACTTTGAGTGTCGTTGTCAGTTATATATAATATACATAATAAACCTCGATAGAGTGATTATTAAATGGCTACTAGCCACAAATGAGTTTGGACACGAAATATTTATTTGAATTGAAATATTTTATTAGCCCACTTGTAATAAACACAAAACTTTCATGAAGAAAAAATATAGCCTACCTAGCGAGACAAATGAACAAGTTCAACAAGACAACCATTTTAGGGATAATGTACACCAAATAAATAATTACATGGACATATTGATCTGAGATTAAACTGTTTTAAATTCTTGCCTGTTTATTATATTCGAATCCATTACAGTGTACAAAAACAATCATTGTGGTGAACAGTACAGTACTCTTAATACTAAAAATACTTCAATTCAATCTTAATACTTCATTACAATCAATAACTATAACAGCGTTACTATTGATGACGGTCATTATCTGGAAATATCAGACCTCCGAATGTCACGACTGACCAATCAGAATAAATTTATTATTTATTATTTTATGTTAAACAGAGAATCTTGCTCTTGGAGCCAAAGCTGTCCAGTCTTCCACATATGAAACAGGAGATGCTCAAAATGCTGTCGATGGCAACAGGAATTCAAATTTCAGTGTTGGGTCATGCAGTCATACTAAAGCGGACATGGACCCCTGGTGGAGAGTTGTCTTGTTGGAAGTCTACAAGGTAACCAGGGTTAGCATCACTAATCGTGGAGATTGTTGTGCAGAGAGAATAAATGGTGTTCAGATCCGTATCGGCAACAGCCTGGAAAATAATGGCAACAATAATCAGCTGTAAGTATTGTCTCTCTCTTGATACTTACACAAATGGGTAGAAAATGAGTAAATAAGATAAAATTATTTTGAATAAATCCTTTAAATACAAACTTGCCTTTGACAGAAGTATATTTAATATGATTCATGTCGTTTTGATACGCCCCTCTCTATTTCTCTGTTACTGCGTTTCTTCACAGGGCTGCGACTGTTGAGTCCATCCCACCTGGAGAGACAAAAACATTTAAATTTAAGCCAATTAAGGGGCGATATGTCAACATTATTATACCTGGGCGCAATGAATATCTCACACTGTGTGAAGTTGAGGTGTTTGCAGGTGAGTGATAAAAGGAGAGAGACATGATGTGTAGACATTTGTACTATATGTGCGGTTTATACTATTTCTAGGTTTCCTTAATGATTGTTTGTTCTGTTTTCATTGCCAGATTAAGTGGAATGAGATGATGTCACACCACAGTCCACTGATCCTATAAGCCAAATACCAAACTGCTGTTCCCTTTCGAAAGGGAACTCAACTCTGCGTTCGTAAACGCTTTGGGGAACGTCACACGTGACTCGGTGTTCAAAAGCCAACTATCAAAAACTCCAATCCTATTGGCTGGCGATAGCCTATGACGTCATACGGCGCGACCCGGAAGTATAAAAGGAGTGCCTAGGGAAACAGTCAGTATCTCATCGTCTTTTCGGGACTGTTTTTGTTTCTGCCACTATCGTGCCACCTCGTCTATTACAAGGTATTTATCATGTCTGAGGACAAGGGTAAACGTTTTAGGAAGTGTTCTGATCCGTGTCAGAGATTCTTGACACCGGAAGATACACATAGACCTTTGCGTTCACTGTCTGGGGGAAGAACACGCACGGACAGTGCTTGAGGGCGCTGTCTGTGTGAATTGTGAGCGTTTCCCTTTGAAAACGCTCCGTTCCCGCCTGGCCCTCTTCTCGAGGGAAGGGGTGTCGGCATCTGCGCCCGGTGGGTCTGGCCCCGCTAGTGCTGAGGCAGAGCGGTGGCTGCATTCATGGGGCTCACAGATTCTCCCTTTCGGGCCACCAAGCAGACGGCCGCCTCGATTGGTCGATCGATGGCGGCCATGGTGGCCACGGAGAGGCATCTGTGGTTGAACATGGCGGACATCGGGGAGAAAGAGAAGGGCTTCTCCTCGATGCCCCTGTCTCGCCTTCTGAGCTTTTCGGCGGCTCCGTTGGGACGGTCGTGGGAAAGTTCAGAGAGGCGAGGGCGCGCTCAGCAGCTTATAAGAACTGCATACCACTCAGATCCAATTCAGTGTCGCCGCTCGAGCGCCTCCTCCACCTCGGAGTAAGTCGCAAAAATGGCGGGATACGAGGAAGAGGAAGCAAGACTTGAGGGAGGTGATCGAGCACAGGCGCCAGCAGCGCCGGTAATCGGTCTCCTCTCTGGCTGAGGTAGATTATTTCTACCCCCGCCCCTCTTACCCGGCCTCCCGGGAGTTTTTTACTAACTGTGCATGTTCAGGAGACACCTTTGAACAGTCAGGCTGACGGCTGGGCCCATGATGAGTTTTTCTCTGACGGCCCGCCTTATGGCTTGATAGTGAAAGGGTTCTTGGCTTAGAACCGGGATGCTATCCTTCCATCAATTTCAGAAGGAAAAGTCCTTGGTCTTTGAGCCGCGGGAAGGTAAGACAAGGTCCGATTTATTATTTAAATATTTGACCTTGTTTTGTTCCTGTGTATATGATATTTTCCTGAATATGTAACAGTAAAATATGTTAAGGGGTTTTGGGCAAAACTGAAGTGGTTTTTCAAGATGACTGAGCAGGCCACAAAATGGCTGCCGTTTAGTCTTCTTTAGCTTCTCAGCTATTTTCAGTATAGTCTGAGCTGGCATTTGCTGCTTCAATTTACATGTATCGGTGGCCTCTTTCGGCCGCCTGACATGGTTGCTTGTGAACTTCGCTTTCTTTCTCCTTCTATGAGATTTGGAAGCGAATAACAGGCTTTATTAGGCTGTTTGGTGCCTGTTGTTGTTCTAGGCCCATAGCTTAGCGGCCAGGCTAGAGCTAGGTTTACTGTGTTATTCTTAAATAATCCCTTATATATATATATATATATATATATATATATATATATATTATCCTTCTGGATATATAGCCCCTAGTTCTGGCGTCCTCCTGAGGGAGTTGTTAGGCCGTGTGCCCATTATCCCCTTGCTATGTAGGTGCAATTGTTGAGTTTAACAGCTAGGTTGTAGACTGTTTTTTAGACTTCCTGTTGCTGTTATCTCAGGTGGATTAGGCCCTTATCTTTGCGTAGATAAGTTATGCAGTTGTGCTAGGCCCTACTTTCTAGAACATCTATGCTATAGGAATTGTATTTTTTCCTCTGAGCTACTTGTTTTCTTAATCAAGTTTGAGTTGACGTTGCTGTATTAGCTTCCGTCCTCTATGGCTTGGTACAGATTTGAGAATCTGTATGGAGAAAATTATTTTCCTCATTAAAATAGCATATTCATCAAAGCATTGGATTTGCTTTGAATGTTCTGGACTTTTGCCCTACATTGTATGAGCTTACTTATGCTGCCTCAGGTTAGCACCTGCTCTCATGTTAGCGGGCTTTTCATGTAGCCGCTTTTAGAGACATTGGTGACCTTATTAAAAACCCCATTAGTAGGTTTATTGTTGGTACTGAGTGCTTTTACCTGTTGGCTTGCATACTCAGGGTAGTAGTACCACTTTTTGAGGAAAGATGGTTGCTATTGACCCCTTTTGTGGTCTCTTAACAGCTATATTGCATATAACTTAGATTGTAGGCCTGTTCATCTAGCCTCCTTCTAGTTAGCATTTGTTATCTTACATGCTGTTACTTGATCAGTGTTTGCTCACATATCTACACTGCCACAGGCCTGGCCATGTGTTTGTTTGAGGTGTAGGCCTTATGGGCCTTCCTTAGACCGTTTGGCTTGTTTGGTTCCCTTTAGCCTTTTTATGTTAGGGTACATTGCCTGTTGGAATGTGTAGCTTAGCTCAGGTTGCAGTTAGCTTCCCATAGCTTATTTGGGTTTAAGCTGGTTCCCTGTAGCTTGGTTCCCTTATTCACGAGATGAACGTGTCATTGAAATGGTAGGCCCCTTCAGGCCTCCTTTTTAATTCACATGTTGGCACAGTTGTGTTTTATTCTGTGAAAGGGCTGAACGCCACTTGTCGCTGAGATTGTAGGCCCCATTAGGCCTCTTTTTTAGTTGACCTGCTGGCAGGATGCCTGGGAAGCCATACCACCATCGGCCACGCCCCATCGCTGACGGATAGGCCCTAAACAAGCCTGTTCACGATGTTTGGCAGCATTTTATGTATTCCCTCGTTGGGAGAATCTCTGAATACATGGCCTTCAGGTTGGTACGGTTATGGTAGCCACTTGCTGATGCCATGTGTTTACTAAGGTAGGCCTACTTCGGCCTCCGGTGTAGCATGTGGAGTTCAGTGTTGTACTCCTCTCGCTGTGAGAGTAATAGGGTGCTTTTACCGAGTACTTTTGAGTGGCTGGCCCCTCAGGGTGAATGTTGTGGTGAAACCTTACTGTGGTTTGGTTTAAACTACATCTGCCTCCCTGAGTCTGATTCCTACTCTAGTTGAGCCGAATAGCCACCTAGCGCCTAGGATGTATCTATTGTGCTCCTAGAAATGGCCACTAGACTAACGCCACATGTCTTAGAGGTTGCTAGGCCTTATGGGCCGCCTTTTAAACATACTGGTGTATGTTTGTGTACACTTCTGTTTGGCCAGAGGCCCAGATAATATTTTTAACCTCCTTTGGTTCGGTTATGTATCAGTCTTGGTGCCTAAAACACTGCCACGAGCTGATGCCACGTGTCCTTAATACGTGTTGGCGTACGCTGTACTCCTCTTGCTTTAAAGAGTTAAAAGGTGCTTTTACTGAGTACACTGCTCGTTGGATTGTGTTAGGTGGATTGTCATGCGGGTACTTTGGCAGCCTCTCTTACTGCCATTGAAGTTTTCTGTCTGCCCCAGCAAGACAGGTGTTCAGGGTGGCCCCTCCAGGCCACTTTCTGAATATACTTCTGTTTCACATAGGCCTCCATGATTTGTGTGCCCATTGCATGGTCCACCTGTTAGGTGAGCTTTGTACTTCCCTTCTGGGTTATGTTTGTAATAGTGCTTAGCTCCCTAAGCTGATCATGGTGGTAGGCCTTAATCAGGCCTCCTCCTAAGATTCAGCCCTAGGCTGGTTTGTGCTCCCCTGTATAAACAGGTGTTTAGCGCACAGCCTCCTCAGTGCGTTAATTAAGCGCTGAGTAGATCCTAGGATGAGCGGATTATACTCCCCTCAATATGTGGGTTCATAGCACTCAGCTGAGTTCTGCTCTCCAGGTTGCCCGTCTCTGCGCGTGGGTTTGAGGTGCTCCTGCCTTCTGCAGTCACTCTTACCTGCTCTCTTCTATGAAGAATGCGTTTTGGAGATTCTGTATTCAGACAGGATTGGCCAAGACTAAGCTTGTCCCTTGACAGGCCAGGTCGGCCTCCCTGGTGGCATTGGGGGTGACTTCGTTCCCCTCTAGTGACTGGTCGGGGTTCCTTTTGGTCCCTTGACCACATTCCCTTAAAGGGACCACTTTGTCTGCAGAAAAGTTGGTCTCAGATGCCTCTAGCGATCTTGGTAGGCCTTTTTTCTCTCAGCTTGGGCTGTTGGCCATAGGGAATGCTGTCACTGACAGCCTGGTGTGACCTGAGGGGGAGTTGCTGCAGTTTCTACAGAAACTACTTTCTTGTCCCAGCCATTTCTTTGGCATGCACTCTCCTCAAGCATGGCGGCGTGGGTATATCGCTCCCCAAAGCGTTTCCGAACGCAGAGTTGAGTTCCCTTTCGAAAGGGAATGTCTCAGGTTACGTATGTAACCATGGTTCCCTGAGAACAGGGAACGAGACTCTGCGTTTCCTTGCCATGCTTCGGGCTGCCTGCGGAACAGTCCCTCAAAGACGATGGATACTGACTGTTTCCCTAGGCGCTCCTTTTATACTTCCGAGACGCGCCATATGACGTCATAGGCTGTCGCCGGCCAATAGGATTGGAGTTTTTGATAGTTGGCTTTCGAACACCGAGTCACGTGTGACGTTCCCCAAAGCGTTTCCGAATGCAGACTTGAGTTCCCTGTTCTCAGGGAACCATGATTACATACGTAACCTGAGACGTTTTCTGAGCAATACTAATATTGCACTTTTTTTCATTGTTTTCATTTTATCTATGCACCTTTTATCCTTAAGATAAAAGATAAGTTTCAGTGCACATTCAGTAAAGGAATGAAATGGTTCTGAAAATGCATCTATCTTTTACCCATCTTTGTTTCTCTTTGCTTTCTACATGAATAAATTACTTCAGCATTGCATGTTGTATTTCATGTTTCTGGATCAAAAAGGCTCATTTAAATATTTACAATGAGGAGGAGGTGTAGTGTTATATAACTACCCATCTAGGGTTGAGGAGCTGGTAACAAAGTAAAGAAGAAATATATTTTTCAAGAAGAGAACGACGATGTCCAACCTTTTGTCCCAAAATGAACAACACAACCACCAATTCAACCAATACTAACTTAATTTTCTTATATAGAGTAAAAATAAATGCACAAAAGTAACAATAACTATAACAGAAATATCAATATCAAAAATAATAATAATAAAAATAGCAGCAATAGCCTGGCCAAAACAACAAACAAACAAAACAAAAGACTAACCCAGAAAACTCTAAATTACATGGAGAAAAATATGAAGAAACAAGCTATTTACAACATAATTAAAATATCAAAGAGAGTAAAACTTGTTCAACACAGTTAATTCTCTTTCTATTAAGAAACAGTGTATCACAAAATCCTGAGCTCACTTACTCAAACAACTCAATATAAATCAACTCATGATTCTGGGAAGGAAACAGGAGGAAGGAATCATCTTCATGCCAGAGCATTATAGTTATATTTATCCTTAAATAAATCCTTATATCCTAATATATCCTTTTTATTTTTAATAATAAAAGTCATTACAATAGTAACATTTCTTATTTGGTTTAATATATTTATTTAGCAATAATGATAATAATAATTACTATTAATATATTAGTCAAATTAATATATTAGCACAAAATTCTGGGCCAAATTGTGCAGCCCTACAAACAAGCAAAACAAACCTGGTATTGTTTTTATTTTTTATTTTATTTTATTTTATTTTCATTTGTTTTATAAATCACTAAAAAATGCAAGATTCTGATGCCACTCCAGACACTGGATTTGTTGACCAGTGTGACAGCATGCAAAACTCAGAAAACTCTGAGGTAAAACTATGTTGTGATGAGCTTTTAGGTTACTATCTTTAAGACCTATCCACTGCTGTCAATAGCAAAACTTCACATTTTCCTGTTCAGTTTGCAGGAAGAAGATTTGGTGTTGATAGAGGAGGCAGCATCTTCAAGGCAAAACCTTAGACCTTCCAATGATGCAACATCATCCAATGTTAAACATCACCCTCAGGAGGTACACAAGCTAAAGCTTGAACACTGTCAATTATTAATTCCTTTTACAAAATTGGCCCTGCATACATTTTTCTCTTTAATGTTTAGGCACTTGAGGCCCAGTGTCCAAAATGCACAGGAATATTTCCAGTTTCTGAATTAGAATTGCATGCCAGCTTTTGTGGAGAAAGGTAATGGAAATAGTGACTCACATTAAAGCTTAAAAAACACCTAAAAGTGTTGATCACTGTATGATGAACAGGCCAAAATGTAATCATTTATTCACTCAAAAAATTAAACTGTATACAGAGACTAAATTAAATGTGGCAATGTCAAAAACAATCTACATTAAAAAAAATCAAAAGTTCGTGTGTGTTTCTCTGGCTGTGGAATGACATGAGGGTGAATAACAGACTGTATAATTTATAATATTTAATATACTATTGTAATATTTATAATCTTTGTTTATACAATTGCTGAAGTGTTTCAGTAAACAAAAAAAAAATACATGAATATGTATATACATGTATATATACATGTATATACATGAATTAATTGTTTTTTGTTTGTTTTTGATTTTTTTGCTATTTTTAAACATTGATGGAGTGCCATAAAAAAAGACTATCAATTATCAAGTATCAGTCTCAAGAACCTAACTTTCACAACTGTTGCTTAGTCATCTTATCTTATAACAAACAAAGGAAGTATTGCAGTTACTTAATTTCATAATCATTCAAGCATTCATTGTTCCTTAAACCTACCTTTGTAAAGTGACCTTGGGCGTTGTGAAGCACTCGCTATA
Organism: Hypophthalmichthys nobilis; assembly: GCA_037950665.1. Classification (NCBI taxonomy): domain Eukaryota; kingdom Metazoa; phylum Chordata; class Actinopteri; order Cypriniformes; family Xenocyprididae; genus Hypophthalmichthys; species Hypophthalmichthys nobilis. The sequence goes on from CM075483.1 coordinate 659,626, forward strand.
TAAATAAAAATTATTATTGTTCAAGCCTATATGGCCTTAACTTAAAAGCAAGCAAATAACATAACATTGAAACAGATAAATAGCAATAGCAATAGCAATATCAAAAACAATATATACAAATATCTTTTAATGAGGCAATATTAATTGATCAACCAAAACTCAAGCAGTCAGCAGAGGTTCCGACCAGTTTTTCCCTTTTAAACTCACTATGGCTCCGCTCTTCTAGGCGGCAAAAAAGAGAATGTGCCGGCGGCATTGCAGCGCGTTAATTTGATATACGATCTCCTGACAGCTAGCCCTCTAGCGAGACAAACCCAAATGGAGGCGTGTTGAAATAGAACAGTGTATTGGCTACAACTAGATGGCAAATACCAAATTAAGACTGTTCTTCAAATACAAAAAAACATTAGCCTTTATAGACATAGTGTTTCTTGAGTAAAGAAAATGCTGTACTTATTCAAACATCAGGGGGTATTCCAGAAAGCAGTTTGTGACATACAGTATCTGGGAATGTTTAAGAGTAAGCAAGTGGATAACCTCAACTTTCAGTTCAAAAAATGGAGGTAACTTTCAGGATATGCAAATAGCTATAGCAAATTACTCTCTGAACATAACCTGCTCCGTATATATATATAATTAGCATCAAACAATATAATTCTTATTCTCAGTAAAAATAAGGCTTGCTTATTAGAAGATTGAAAAAATGATTGCACAACCACCAATAGGTGGCGATGTGCACTAAGTACTTTATGTAAATCAATCGGCATTAAACAAAAGAAGAAGGAGGAAGTAGAATGGCGCGCTTTTTCTTGGCGTCTGTTTCCATGGTGAATCATTGTAACTGGAAGTGACTGGAACACCTGAATACAATGATTTGGAGGGGTTTCCCAATACTTTTGGCAATATAGTGCATCTGCAGCTGTATACTATTGGGGGCTCTGGCCAGGGTTGCCAGGTCTGTGCAATAAAAATAGCCCAAAAATCAACACTTGAAAGGCAACAACTTAAAAGTATCTCAATTCCACGGGAAAACCACAGACTTGGCAACACTGGCTCTGGCAGCTAGTAGTGATGTTACGTTTGTATCAAAAAACTGAAACACCTCACAGTGAAGCACTGTACCGGAGCTTGATTCATTTTGCCATAACCACGTAGTCTGTGACATCCGAAGCTTCGTTTTCGCACACAAACCATGTAACTGCTTCATATTCTGATTCAAAAATATGTCGTATTGGACGCAGAGGCAGCTTTTCCACTTTTTGATCAAAAGATGTCATTAGTGTGCACATTGTTGAAAAGCTTTGAGTAAAAGCCTCGGTGCTTCACAAAGCTTAATTTCACCATCGTCTGTTTTCACCAAACAATCTGCTCATCATATAAAGTGATTGAGTCTCTTCAGAAAATTTGGACTAAACTGCTCAGTTCATATGGATTAGTTTTACAATCTCTTTATGAAATATTTGAAGCGTCAAAGTAGTAGTTGTGTAGCCGTCAATGGAGGGACAGAAAGCTCTCATAATTCATCAAAAAGATCTTCATTTGTGTTCCGAAGATGAACGAAAGTCTCACGGGTTTGGAACGACATGAGAGTGAGTAAATAATGACAGAATTTTTAATTTTGGGATGAACTAACCCTTTAAGTCCTATCAGCCTGTGCCATCTAGAGTTTCATAACAAAACTTTGTATTTGTTTCATCAGAATAAAGGCTTAAAAAATGGACTCTTTTGTAATAGATCCATTTAATCAGATATCAGATCAGACTCATTTGGTTGGGAGGGCCTTAATTCAACAATAAATAGAGCATCATTTCTGAGCACAATATGATTCAACTAGACCCTCTTCACAGACTGCTGGTGTGTATTAATATTCATATCTATGTTTAATAGCACATTTTTGTTTTGAAATGTTTTGACAGGACATAATATTCCTCATATGATGTTTTATTAACAACGCTCGGGAGGAGCAGGTGCAAATAATTAAACTTATTAACACAAGTGAAAAGCTTTCAGCTGATCATCCAACAACAAGAGGTATCCGCTTGTTAAGTCGTGACGTAAGGAACGCTGTTTCTGGGTCCAAGCCTCGGCTCATTTTACTTGATAATACCATCTCGACAGCGGTTTATGAGTGCTGTTTCTTCATATTAAACGTTTAACATTTAAAAAAGTTAAACATTTAAAGTACTTACAGTCTACACAACAGTCTCTGTGCTCACAGCGTCACAAACATGAATATATTTACGATTTATAAGACGAATCACTGTCTGGCCATCTGGGATTTTGGTATGGAGATTTTGGTTTTGGTTATGATTATAACCTTTATCTCCATTCGCCAAATATGCATAACTCTATTTAATTATATGTGAACTTGTGAAATGAATAATATATTGGATAAATAATAAATCTAGCAATTGCTTATAAAAATATTATTAATTCCAATGATTTATTATATATGAATGTATTATTTTGTTTAAAAGCAGATAACTGCAGAATTGTGAAGGTCTTCTGTGAGGTTGATACACTGATGAATTCCAGGTGAGTTAAATGTTTATGCACTCTCTACACCAGGGTAATGCTATAATTGGAATTGAAAATAAAAATGTAATTTATTGAATACAGTTTTTAAATCAATTTGGTATCACTTTCACTAGTGATACTCTTTGTTAAAAAGACTACAGTAGCTGTGCTGTTTCCTTTCACAAAACCATTATATCAGAGTAAATCTCACGTTTGTACTATGCAAAAACAGAAAATAATAAACCAAGTGAGTTTGTTGGTAATTAAGAGCAGCTAGATTAAATTACATTAAAAACAGTTATTTATTGCACAATGAGTTTCATTAGGTGGCAATTGTTCAGTCTATCAAATGGAGTGAATGTACTCAGTTATACTTTATCACTAAATTGAATATTGAATAAATTTGTAATTTAATACAACATGTACTATTAATAGTTCAAATCACTATACCAGTCACTTTTGATTAATAACAACTAGGTGGGGAGAAAACTAAACATAAAATTGCTTTTTTTTTTAAAAAAAGTTTTATTAAACAGTAGTTTACTGAACAAATTGGGTCTCTGTTTTTAAATATATTAAATTATAACTAAACATTTCTTAAGGATAAAAAAAAAATAAATAAATAACTCTGCTAATGCTATAAACTATGTAGGAGCCCTTACTTGAACATTACTATAATATTAAAGGTAAACAACTGAGCCCAAACTATTGTTACGGTTGGTTGCAGGAAGGAGCACAGACGAGGAGAATAAATCCAAATACTAGTTTAATGACGTTAGCCACAGGGTAACAGGCATGGAAATACAACACAACTTGCTCAAACGGTGAACGGACAAAGACTGAGTGAACAGGGGGAAACTAAATAGCAAACATAACAAGGTTGATTAATGAGACACAGGTGATACAGATGAACTAATAATGAAGGCGGGAAACAGAACATGTGATCATGGAAAACAAACAAAGTCCATAAACTGAAACTGAAACTAAATAGACTGTGACATTACGCCCCCCTCCGAAAAGGCGTGTCCTCACGCCGTGGAAGAAGAATGGAGGTGGCTTGGGAGGATGACGAGGGTGTGGCCAGCGGTAGAAATCCGAGGCAGGCAGATGGATGGAGGACGACGACCAGGGCGGGATTGGAGGAGGTAGGAGTGGCCAGGTGGATGTGACCCAGAGCTCAGCCAAGGCGATGATCCAAGGTGGAGTCCACCGCGCAGACGGAAGTCCGAGGCGGTGATGGGATGCCGATGACCTAGGCGACCGCGACGAAGCTGCAATGACGACTCTTTGAGGCGGAGGTGGAGATCCGGAGGGCAGAGGACGAGCTGGTGCACCCGAGGGCGGAGGTGGAGCCTGAGGGAGGGCGGAGCTTGCCGAAGCTGAAGGGGTGGAGGGCCGGAGAGCAGCGTACGGCCCGCAAGTCCGCAGCGGAGGCTTGGCGATGTCCGACCCAGGGGGAGCCGACGTTCCGAGGGAGCCCGGCGAGTCTGAATGCTCGATGGTCGGAGCCGGAGTCGAGGGGAGGAGGAGTGTAGGCGCAGGAGCCAGGTCGACGGGTCGAGGCAGGACAGAGCACGACGAGGCAGGAGGCGAAGCCACGGATTCCTGACGCCCAGGAAGAGGAGGCTCCCAGCAGGACCACGATGAAGCCTCGCCACTGAGAGGAGGATGAGGTGAATAAAAGGGAATGATGGGAGGTGACGATGGCTGGGTGACAGGCTTGGCGATGCTCTGGAAATGAGTGGCACAGGAACCCAAAGATGAAGTGTCCTTAATGGTAGTTATTTGAGGTGGTGGGAGAGGGAGGTTGGGTGGGGATGATAGAACTGTCGAAGAATCAGAATCATTAGAAATGCAGGGACACAGAGTATTTCTCTCACCACTCTCTATAAAACTGTCCAATAAGTCCAACTGTTGCTCGCTCTCAGTGGCGGGGGTTTGGGCAGGGCTCGCATCCATCCCCTCAAACTCCACTAGGACTCCCACGGCGATGCACGATGACGTCAGCTCACACCCCTGGTCAGACTCATGGCGGTGCTTCGGCTCCGGGGCGATGTTGAGCTCCACCTCTTCTTCCTCGGGTGTTGGCTCTAGGCGGAAGCTTCCAGTCTGCGGGGGGCTCAGGCGTTGTCAATCGCGGTGGTGACAGGCTGGGCTCTGGGTCTGGCCGGGTTCTCAATCGGGACCGCACGCTTTCCAGACACCAAAATACGGCTTCCCTCCAACTAAGTCCGGTGGTGTCTGGAAGGTGGGTGGCATGGTAGAGGTTGGCCCCGATCCAGAACAGGTCCTTGAGGTGTTCATCCTCCAATGAAGACTGTCTAGCCAAATAACAAAAGTTTGTGGCAAAATGAAAAAAATCATGGCTTTCCCAGGCCACGTTGATGAACTTAGCCCGTTCATCAAAGTTGGGCGGTCCGTTCATCTGTTACGGTTGGTTGCAGGAAGGAGCACAGACGAGGAGAATAAATCCAAATACTAGTTTAATGACGTTAGCCACAGGGTAACAGGCATGGAAATACAACACAACTTGCTCAAACGGTGAACGGACAAAGACTGAGTGAACAGGGGGAAACTAAATAGCAAACATAACAAGGTTGATTAATGAGACACAGGTGATACAGATGAACTAATAATGAAGGCGGGAAACAGAACATGTGATCATGGAAAACAAACAAAGTCCATAAACTGAAACTAAATAGACTGTGACAACTATTGGCCTAAATTCAATCGTTATTTATTTTAGATATAATAATCAACACTTAAATAACAAATAGTATGAAAACATGTAAGCTGCACATAAGGCAGTTTTTGCATTAACTTCAAAATCTAATTATATAATTATATATAAATTTGTTTATTCCAATTCATTGTTGAAATATAATCATTTATATACAGTGGCTGTCATTTTCATGACAGATTTATTTAAACATACATTTAATAATCAAGACATCACTAACAGGTTAAGTAAAATATAATGAATATATGTAGTGCATATAGTGCGAAACAGTTCTTTTCTCTTGTGAACTAACAAGCTGTGGACACTGAATGGCTTTTCTGTGGTAAATGCTATAGTACGTGACATATTGTTTACTGTTTTATCGTGATGTCTTTTCGTCGTTTAAACACTGATTGTGCGATTACATGAAATATGACCGTTTCAGTAAGTTGTACTGTATCTTTCAACATACCTTTGAATGTTCATTCATGTTTATTCTGTAACTAGTATTAAAGAGGAAGAGATGATCGTGTTTACTCGCGCTCTGCGCTGCCGGTTGAACTGAGGCGCCTATGTGAGATCTGTCACGCCACATCAAAGCGCGTCAAAACAGCATTTTCTGTTTGAATTTCGTGATTTTGTGGACAGAATTGAACGAATTCAGAATTTGAATGGTGGTTAGGCTACACTGTATTTGTCGTGTACTGCCTTCGTCTTATCCACCTGTCTTTGTCCGTTGTCGTAATTCACCTTGAAACCCAAGCGTTCCCAAACAGGAGACCTTAATGTTGCAATGTAATGCATTCGATACACACGTGCACCGTACCGAAAGCCCTGTACCGAAACGGTTTGGTATGAATATGTGTACCGTTACACCCCTAATAACAACTGTTCTGACATAAAGAAGGCCTTGTTAGTGAAGAATCTGTTAGTGGTGTTTCTTTGAGATGGAGGTTTTACTAATAAAACTAAACTTCTGTTTGGACAATTGAAGTCAGGGTGAAAAATTATAGTATATAGTAGTCTAGAAGTGTCTTGTTGCACTCACTGCAATCCAACAATTACAAAAGAACATTCAACAAGTTGCAGTAACAATTTGTATACTTTATCAATTATCATTATAGTTTTATCGCCCAGCCCTACTATAGAGTCGTGGACTGAAGTTTTGCTGCAAAAACTTACCTTAGAAAACGAGAAACTAAGTGAGGAAAGAAAAGACGAGAGTGGTCAGATGACTTGCATGATGCTGTTCGCATCAGAACTCTAATTCTTTGTTCATGTTCTGAGTTTTAAACTGAGGTGTTTGTCCACCCCTGGAGGAGCTCCAACCAATTAGACATTGCCTTTAGTTCGGGGTGTGACTATTTCTCCTCCACATACATAAATTACAGTTCTTATCTTAGTCACATGGTCTCTAAACTTTCCCGATCTAGCACTGTCAAATTTAGACATGATTTCTATAAGAGTACAATACATTTTACACAGATTTGATTCATACAATAACTGAAGAAATGAGAAATCATTCACTCATATAGTAAACAAAACACACCCATCAACCATTCAGAAGTTTTAACAATTACATGAATTATGTGTGATCTAAGCATAATAATCCCATATATAGGTTGTAGACATGATATAGAATTATGCAGTTGAACAATGTTTGATTGTAAGTCCGTCCAGCATTATTATCTGCTTAGCTGGACTGGCTGACTCCAAAATAAGGAGATCTTCTGATTTATTGAATTTAGCTCTTTTTCACAGTTTGAAGGAGTTATTTATGTCTGGTTGGCTTTCAGTTCCTACATTCCTACACACGTGTCATACCTGCGCTTTGTCCAACATTCAGAGAAGTCACAATGAGCTCAAAGCATCAACAAACCTTTCACTCCTTTTTTACGAATAAGTCAAGCAGTGTAATTTGCCTTGGCCTTGGCAAATTCTGTTGCACAATGATGAATAAATTTCATGTCTTTTTTTTTTTTTTTTAAAAACTCTTGATGAATAAGTGTCAAACTTTGATGGAAATTAAAATGTATTGATGGAAATTGAAAATTATTCCTTCATATGCTGAGATGTGGTGATGTGTTGTTGTGTCTTATTTCAGGATGGCCATACGAGTGATTTTGTTTGTAACACTTATTGGGCTGTGTGCCGCTGATTCAAAAGGTACATTTAGAATAATACAAGTAAAAATCATTATATATAAATCAGATTAATTGATTAAAATTATAGGTTGAAATATGGTAATTGAAAGCTTGTGATTTATTTATTTATGAAGACTCTGTAATAGAATTTATGTACTTATTAATGTGTGTATAACTGTTATTATTTTAGTAACATATAACGATACACCACCATACATGGATAAACCACCATACATTTCTGTTCCAAGTGAGTGTTCTTCATTACTTTGAATGTTGTCAGTAACACATAATATAACATATAATATTTTTAATGAATATATTCCTACAGAACATTTGGTAACCATTAAGGGACAATGTGCAGTGTTACGTGCTTGCCCTCTTTTAGGGGTTGGCAAAGGTCAACACAACAAACAAAAAAGTTTCTATCTCAGTTTTAACTATAACTTACCTTTACATTAAAAAAAGAAGAAAATAAAATAAATAATTGATGAACTTCCCTATATCTCCTACTACACAGTTTCAATCAAAAATGGCACCCACCTCCCTACGGGTTTTTAATTAAAATAAAATCTAAATTTTGAACGAAATCTATAAGTTTTCAACTAAATTCACAGTTCCACCAATGGTTAACACTTGTCAGCAACAGAACACAATAAAGTTATCTGGAGCAAGAGGAAAAATCCACACTCTGCAACCCTCTTCCCCTGATCTTGCTGTGAGGCAGTGCTGGCTTTATATGCTGGCTTTCCACAGGCTGCAGCCAATCAGTGGAGCTGAGGTGAATGGGCAGCAAATCAGCAACAGGTGAACCCAATGACCTCCATGAGAATGGTAGCAGTAGACATGGGGGGAAAAACGAAACGAATCAAAAACACACCAGAAGGCACATAGAAACAATCACAAATAAAATACGTCTCAGGACGTGACGGTTGTTATCGCTGTGACAGAAAGCTGTGTAATAATCATTTGGATTACATAGCTTAGCATTATTTTGCCCATTATATTGGGATTATACTTTAGCACATTAAAGTAAAAAAAAAGAAAAAAAGAAAAGAAAACATTATTGTTTATTATTTTATGTTAAATAGGGAATCTTGCTCTTGGAGGCATAGCTGTCCAGTCTTCCACATACGATCAATTAGCAGCTGCTCAAAATGCTATCGATGGCAACAGGAATCCAAATTATAATGGTAGATCATGCAGTCATACAAATGGGGACTGGGACCCCTGGTGGAGAGTTGACTTGTTTGGAGTCTACAAAATATCCAGAGTTACCATCACTAATCGTGGAGATTGTTGTGCAGAGAGAATAAATGGTGCTCAGATCCGTATCGGCAACAGCCGGGTAAATAATGGCAACAATAATCAGCTGTAAGTATTGTCTCTCTCTTAATACTTACACAAATGGGCAGAAAATGAGTAAATAAGATAAAATCACTTTGAATAAATACATTGACAGAAGTTTTAAGAATTTAATATGCTTCATGCCGTTTTGATACGCCCCTCTCTATTTCTCTGTTACTGTGTTTCTTCACAGGGCTGTAACTGTTGAGTCCATCCCACCTGGAGACACAAAAACATTTAAGTTTAGTCCTATTAAGGGGCGATTTGTCAACATTTTTATACCTGGGCGCAATGAATATCTCACACTGTGTGAGGTTGAGGTGTTTTCAGGTAAAAGAAGAGAGACATGGTGTGTAGACATTTGTTCTATTTATACTATGTGTACGTTCCATTAATGATTTTTATTTTCTGTTTTCATTGCCAGATTAAGTGGAATGAGATGATGTCACACCACAGTCCACTGATCCTATAAGCAAAATACCAAACTACTGTTTTCTGAGCAATACTAATATTGCACTTTTTTCATTGTTTTCATTTTACCTATGCACCTTTTATCCTTAAGATAAAAGATAAGTTTCAGTGCACATTCAGTAAAGGTTTGAAATGGTTCTTAAAATGCACCTATCTTTTACCCATCTTTGTTTCTCTTTGCTTTCTACATGAATAAATTACTTCAGCATTGCATGTTGTATTTCATGTTTCTGGATCAAAAAGGCTCATTTAGATATTCACAATGAGGAGGAGGTGTAGTGTTATATAACTACCCATCTAGAGTTGAGGAGCTGGTAACAAAGTAAAGAAGAAATACATTTTTCAAAAAAAAAAAAAAAAAATGGAGAGAACGAGGATGTCCAACCTTTTGTCCCAAAATGAACAACACAACCACCAATTCAACCAATACTAACTTTTAATTTTCTTATATAGAGTAAAAATAAATGCACAAAAGTATCAATAACTATAACAGAAATATCAATATCAAAAATAATAATACAGAAAATAGCAGCAATAGCCTGGCCAAAACAACAAACAAACAAAACAAAAGACTAACCCAGAAAACTCTAAATTACATGGAGAAAAATAATCCAGAAAAACTATATAATTCCACTTACATTCCCCAAAACAAGAAAGAAATAAAGATACAGAAGAAACAAGCTATTTACAACATAATTAAAATATCAAAGAGAGTAAAACTTGTTCAACACAGTTAATTCTCTTTCTATTAAGAAACAGTGCATCACAAAACCCACACAAGCCGCAGCCCGTTCCTCCAGACTTCCACTAAACCAGTTTTCTGTAAAATAAAATTATTATATAGTTATATTTATCCTTAAGTACTCTATTTTTATTTTTAATAATAAGTTATTACAATAGTAACATTTATTATTTGGTTTAATATATTTATTTAGCAATAATGATAATAATAATTATTATTGATGTATTAGTCAAATTAATATATTAGTGCACAATTCTGCAGCCAAATTGTGCAGCCCTACAAACAAGCAAAACAAACCTGGTATTGTTTTTATTTTATTTTCATTTTTTTTTACCAGAAAAATCGCAATTAGATTTTTTTTCTCCAAATATTGCAGCCCTGCCCACCACCGAGTCCACTTGTTTTGGTTATGACATCTACTTACAAGCACGTGAATTAGCTTTAAATTTAATGTCATAAATAAATATCCTTTGAAGCCTAGAATAAACAGCTACAGGAAATATAAATCTATGTATATGTGTTGTCTTGAATGAAGGTGTTAACATTTAAACTGTAGAGAGAAGATGTGCTGTTTGACAAAACTATAAAAAAGGAGTCCTGCCATCATATCACAGACACGCCAGGCTCCACCATCACCCAATCACAACGCACTCCCTCACCCGAATACTGAACGCCCACACCTGACTCCAATCAACACTGTCATCACCAGCAGCACAAAAGACTCACGCACTCACACAGTCACTGTCCGGTCTCGTTAGTTGTTGGTCCTTACCTTCATGCTCACCTTACGGACTCCTCAAAGCTACTTACCTGTCTCCAGTGTGTTCCCAAGTGTCCTTCGTTGTTCCTTGTCTCGTGTGAGTTCTCCTGTGTCTTCTCTGCATCGACCGGTCCACAACCCGCTTCACCTGCAACACAACAAGGACAGTATCAGTCAGTCACATTACCAGTCACCTGCAAATTCCATTGCTACTCACCTGCACTTCTGTTTCGCTCTTCTGGTGTTCAATAAAGCTCCTGTTACCTGCATCCGTTGTTCCTGTCCCTTCTGTTTGTAACACATCAGGTTTGTCTCAAATGTTATTTATTAATTTGATTTTGATTTAAGGTAATTTAAAGTAACTGAACAAATACATTATTTTGCCTTCGATGAGAAAACGTGAAAAAATAAATTCTGTTATGCTATAAGGAGAATTTTTTTTCCACGATAAATTGTTTGTGGCTTCCACCACAAGAAATCGCCTGAATATTTTATTTTATTTTTTTTAAGGAATGTATACCAAAAATAAATTTATATTATTTTGCCTCGCATGCATTTAAAAACATTCCAAAGAGTAAAGTAAGTAAAGAGTGAACACTGGAAGAAATAATGGTTTGGCGTACATGAATCAATGAAGTGCGGTTTTCTAACTTTCACAACTGTTACTGTCATGTAAGAAACCCTCCATCGGCCCAAAAACGGAATCCGATGGCCAGGGCGAAGGTTTAACGCGTGTATGTCTTTTCAGCGCCCCTGCGAAGTTCACTTAATTTCACTCGTTTAATCTGACTCAATTTCAAATGATTATTACTCTTAGGTTGTGATTCCAATTAGAAATTAATCACTGGTTATGTATTAATTTAGATCTTTGATTATTCTGATTACCTTATATCTTCAATTATTCGTTCACTGCGGTCCCGGTATCGCTTTAGAAAATTCACTTCGGCCGATTGAGTGCTTTTCTCGGACACAAACTCATCAGTTCTGGCCTTAAACATTGGATGCAGGGTAAATATCTACTTTTAAGTCGGTCGCGCTCTGCTTACTCGTAACAAAAAGCAAGTTTTTATATATTTACGAAAACTGCAACTTATTTAAGGCAGCGATAGTCAGAAATCGAAATGGACTTAATTGATGTGCCCTATGCTCCATCTATTAAACCTTCCATATGATCAATCCTGAACACAGATTTGCGGTAATACCTTCGCTTTAATCTACTAGAAATAATGAGTTAAGAATAATACAGAATAAACCAAATGCAGTCTTTTGTAATAGGTCCATTTAATTTTTAATGGGAGGGTCTTAATTCAACAATAAATAGAGCATAATTTCTGAGCCCAATATTATTCAGCTAGACCCTCTTCACAGACTGCTGGTGTGTATTAATATTCATGGTTTGAAATGTTTTGACTGCTTAATATTCCTTTATATGAATAATATATTGGATAAATAATAAATCTAGCAATTGTTTATAAAAATATTAATTCCATTTATTTATTATATAAAAATGTATTTTGTTTAAAGTCAGATAACTGCTGAATTGTGAAGGTCTTCTGTGAGGTTGATACACTGATGAATTCCAGGTGAGTTGAATGTTTATCCACTCTCTACACCAGGGTAATGTTATAATTGGTTTAAAAAAAAAAAGTAATTTATTGAATACAGTTTTATTAAGGTACAAAATACTACAATGTGTAAATTAAATATAGTTTAATCCTTATTAAAGCTAAAGAAGTTATTCAGTCAAGAACAGATTTTTACATTTTAATTTATTTCAGTTAACATTTATTTTAAGTAACAGAAATGTTTTTTATTGGTTTTAGTTTTAGTTAACTATAATAACAATGTTGTAAAGTTTTACCAAATTGTCTTACTCAGTATCATGGGTGTAGAATACACAGGGGATGTGTTCCCCGCACTTTTAATAAAACATAAATTCGTGCCCTGCACTTTTTCATTGGACAAGTGTGTTCATAGAGGTTGTCATGGGGCAATGTGTATGTATAAATCTAAATTTAAAATTCAAAGAAACAAGATGCAGTCCAGTATGTGACCTGACATTTCCATGACAATCGTTCACTCATGTGTACAGTCAATTTACCTCAAAGGAAGTTAATTAATTTATAGGGAATTTTGAAAGAATTACTTATTGTACGGCTTGAACAAATGAATCATCCAGCGTTCAGTTGAACGGGCCATAACTATCAACTCTGTAGCAAATATTAAAATCCATACTATAGTGAAAACACTTTATTAGCATGGTAACAAGATCAACAGTTTAAGACATTAAATTCTTAAGCACATAACACAAGACACTTCTCTTTAAATACAAATGAGACTTTATTGATTATTGTAACACACAAAATGTCAAGGTTACGTATGTAACCCTTGTTCCCAAAGGAGGGAATGGAGACGTTACTTTAGAACTGAACTGACGAATTGGAATCTCGACCTGAGAGCCTAATCACATTCGAGTGCTTAGAGACAGCCTTTCCCTTCTACTGGCTTCCATAACAGACAAACAGCTGCTCTGAGGTCCTGACGCTCTGCATTCGGTCCATGTACAAGTGCAAATCGCGGACGGGACAGAGCAAAGCAAGGGCTGGGTCGGCCTCCTCCAGGGGTAGCGCTTGCAGGTTCACCATCTGGTCCCTGAAAGGAGTGGTGGGAACCTTGGGCACATATCCGGGCCGGAGGTCTCAGGACACCGTGAGAGTTAGCTGGCCCAAATTCCAGACACGATACATTGACCAAAAATGCTTGCAGGTCCCCTACCCTCTTGATGGAAGCCAGCACAGTCAGGAGCACTGTCTTCATTGACAGAATTTTCAGCTCAGTTGACTGCAGTGGTTCGAAGGGGGCAATCTGTAATTCTGTAAGCACCAATGTGAGACCCCAAGTGGGTACGAGGTGAGAGCGAGGAGGATTTAACCTTCTTGCACCCCTCAGGAGCCTGACGACCAGGTCGTGCTTCCCCAAAGATTTACCATCTACAGGATCGTGATGTGCTGCAAAAGTGGCAACATACACTTTTAGGGTGGAGGAGACAGCCTTTGCTCCAACCCTTCCTGGAGGAAGGAAAGCACAGCTCTGATCGGGTGTAACGGACAAGAGCTGTCCATGTAAACCTCACTCCTCTGATCTCAAGAGACTGCGGTCTTTAGCCTCCTTGTTAGAGCGCCCACCTCCCATGTAGACGGGCCCGGGTTTGAGTCCCGCATGGACGGGCGGTGCGAACTGGAGGGGCTACACGGGTATCTCCAGGGGTCTTCCCGGTGAGAAGAACACCACTCTATGAACATATTCCACTTTAGGGCGTAAGCACGCCTCGTAGAGGTTGCTCTTGCCGAAGTGATGGTGTCTACCACCGCCTGGGGTAGATCACCTAAGACCTCCGCGTCCCATCTAGAGACCACACATGGAGGTTCCAGAGGTCTGGACCAGTTCTGGGAACCATGTCCTGTTGGGCCAGTAAGTTGTGTCATGACTGGCTCAAAGTCGTGACAAATAAGAGGAGGACTAGTAGGTTGTAAGGGTGCAAAAAAAAAAAAAAAAAAAATAGAAAAATATATAAAACAGAAAATCAATTACAAAAATAACTTGCAAGACCTGCTCCTCATCCTCCCTGACTTTGCACAGTGTTTGTGCGAGAAGGCTCACTGTGGGAAACGCATACTACCTGTGCTTGATGCCCAGACATGTGAGGCAATGATCGTGACTGTCATCCGGCACCAGATAACGACCGCATCCAAATGTTTGCTCTTTTACAGAAATTGCGACACAGCTGGTGACGAAAGAAAAGTGAAACGAGAGTAGTCAGATGACTTTGCATGATGTTGTTCATTCTTAACCTCTGTCTTAACTCATTCTTTGGTCATGTTCTGAGTTTTAAACTGAGGTGTTTGTCCACCCCCCTGGAGGATATCCAACCAATTAGACATTGTCTTTAGTTCGGGGTGTGACTATTTCTCCTCCACATACATAAATTACAGTTCTTATCTTAGTCACATAGTCTCTAAACTTTCCTGCTTTAGCAGAGTAAAATTTAGACATGATTTCTATAATAAGAGTACAATACATTTTAAACAGATTTGATAATGCAAGAGATGAGAAATCATTCACTCATATAGTAAACAAAACACACCTCCCATCAACCATTCAGAAGTTATAACAATTGCATGAATTATGTGTGATCTAAGCATAATAATCCCATATATAGGTTGTAGACATGATATAGCATTATAAAGTTGAACAATGTTTGATTGTAAGTCCGTCCAGCATTATTTTGGTCCTGCATTTAAGAAGTCATTCAGAGGTCTTTTTTTTTTTTTTTTTTTTTAAATTAATATAATTTATATAACAAGTTATATAAGTTTATAAGTTAAAAATAGAGCAAACTCAGCAAAGGCATTTAAAATCCAAAGAACGGAGGCAGGTTAGTCACATTACACTGACTTTACTGTAAGTCATGGGGTTCTTCTATCTTTACAATGGCAATATATGTGTTTCCTTGTTTAAGTGAGGACGAGAAATTGAAAATTATTCCTTCATATGCTGAGATGAGGTGATGTGTTGTTATGTCTTATATCAGGATGGCCATACGTGTGATTTTGTTTCTAACACTTATTGGGCTGGGCCGCTGATTCCAAAGGTACGCTTAGAATAATACAAGTAAAAATGTCTGGATTTAAAAATCTGTAACCATTGTGTATCATTACATATCAATCAGATTAATTTATTAAAATTATAAGCTGAAATATGGTAATTGAAAGCTTGTGATTGAGTGATTGATTGATTGATTGATTGATTTTTGTTTATTTATTTGTATTGCTTTCAACCCATCTTTCCTGTGTTTTTTTTTTTTTATTTATTTATTTTTTTAATCAATTTCATATCATATTAAACAGGGAATCTTGCTCTTAATGCCAAGGCTGTGCAGTCCTCCTTAGGCCACCCACTGGGAGATGCTCAACATGCAGTAGATGGAAACAGAGACTCAGATTACGAGAAGGGCTCATGCACTCACACTAATGCTGAGTTTAATCCATGGTGGAGAGTTGACCTTGGAAATGTCTACAGTATAAGCAACGTTACCATCACTAATCGTGGAGACTGTTGCAAAGAGCGGCTTAGAGGAGCTCAGATTCGTATTGGTAACAGTCTGGACAACAACGGAAACAACAATGCGCTGTAAGAAATGTTTAAAGTGTTCTATCATCTTCCCATGTTTATGATGTTTAATCTGGTTTAATAAAACAGGAGCCAAAATTAACCTCCTCCACAAACCAACCACTCAGAGAGCCACAGCCATGGAGATGTACTTTACTTGAACATATGTTATTCAGACTGTGATTAGACATTTGTAAGTTTAGACCATTGTTTCTTGCAGAAATGCAATATAAAACATGAACAATAATTTTTATTGTGAAGAGTGCTGTACAAAACCATTTGATTTCAGTACAGTTGAATTGAATTAGTTAGATGTGTGCCTCTGGTTTTCATTTCAACACTATAATAATAATTCCTTACATTTATATAGTGCTTTTCTGGGTACCACCAATGTGCAGCATCCACCTGGATGATGCGACGGCAGCCATATTGCGCCAGAACGCCCACCACACACCAGCTTATTGGTGGAGAGGAGACAGAATGATGAACTGTTCTTTATGTGTTTGCAGGGCTGCAACTCTTCTCAGTGTTTTTGGTGGCACAGAAACATTTTCATTTGAGCCTGTTAATGGTCGATATGTCAACATTTTTGCCTGGGAATAATGAAGTCCTTACTCTGTGTGAAGTTGAGGTGTTTGCAGGTAAGGGACAGAGAGAGAAGAAAACTGTGATAGAATTTGTTTATATATACTTATTAATGTGTGTATAACTGTTATTATTTTATTAACAGAAAAGTACACACCAACCTACATTTGTGTTCCAAGTGAGTGTTCTTCATTACTTTGAATGTTGTCAGTAACACATAATATAACATATAATATTTTTAATGAATATATTCCTACAGAACATTTGGTAACCATTAAGGGACAATGTGCAGTGTTACGTGCTTGCCCTCTTTTAGGGGTTGGCAAAGGTCAACACAACAAACAAAAAAGTTTCTATCTCAGTTTTAACTATAACTTACCTTTACATTAAAAAGAAGAAAATAAAATAAATAATTGATGAACTTCCCTATATCTCCTACTACACAGTTTCAATCAAAAATGGCACCCACCTCCCTACGGGTTTTTAATTAAAATAAAATCTAAATTTTGAACGAAATCTATAAGTTTTCAACTAAATTCACAGTTCCACCAATGGTTAACACTTGTCAGCAACAGAACACAATAAAGTTATCTGGAGCAAGAGGGAAAAATCCACACTCTGCAACCCTCTTCCCTGATCTTGCTGTGAGGCAGTGCTGGCTTTATATGCTGGCTTTCCACAGGCTGCAGCCAATCAGTGGAGCTGAGGTGAATGGGCAGCAAATCAGCAACAGGTGAACCCAATGACCTCCATGAGAATGGTAGCAGTAGACATGGGGAAAACGAAACAAATCAAAAACACACCAGAAGGCACATAGAAACAATCACAAATAAAATACGTCTCAGGACGTGACGGTTGTTATCGCTGTGACAGAAAGCTGTGTAATAATCATTTGGATTACATAGCTTAGCATTATTTTGCCCATTATATTGGGATTATACTTTAGCACATTAAAGTAAAAAAAAAAAAAAAAAGAAAAGAAAACATTATTGTTTATTATTTTATGTTAAACAGGGAGTCTTGCTCTTGGAGGCATAGCTGTCCAGTCTTCCACATTCGATCAATTAGCAGCTGCTCAAAATGCTATCGATGGCAACAGGAATCCAATTTACAGTGTTGGGTCATGCACTCATACAAATGGGGACTGGGACCCCTGGTGGAGAGTTGACTTGTTGGGAGTCTACAAAATATCCAGAGTTACCATCACTAATCGTGGAGATTGTTGTGCAGAGAGAATAAATGGTGCTCAGATCCGTGTCGGCAACAGCCTGGAAAATAATGGCAACAATAATGAACTGTAAGTATTGTCTCTCTCTTGATACGTACACAAATGGTTAGAAAATTAGTAAATAAGATAAAATCACTTTGAATAAATACATTGACAGAAGTTTTAAGAATTTCATATGCTTCATGCCGTTTTGATACGCCCCTCTCTATTTCTCTGTTACTGTGTTTCTTCACAGGGCTGCGACTGTTGAGTCCATCCCACCTGGAGACACAAAAACATTTAAGTTTAGTCCTATTAAGGGGCGATTTGTCAACATTTTTATACCTGGTCGCAGAGAATATCTCACACTGTGTGAGGTTGAGGTGTTTTCAGGTGAGTGATAAAAGAAGAGAGACATGGTGTGTAGACATTTGTTCTATTTATACTATGTGTACGTTCCATTAATGATTTTTATTTTCTGTTTTCATTGCCAGATTAAGTGGAATGAGATGATGTCACACCACAGTCCACTGATCCTATAAGCCAAATACCAAACTGCTGTTGTTTTCTGAGCAATACTAATATTGCACTTTTTCATTGTTTTCATTTTACCTATGCACCTTTTATCCTTAAGATAAAAGATAAGTTTCAGCACACATTCAGTAAAGGTTTGAAATGGTTCTTAAAATGCACCTATCTTTTACCCATCTTTGTTTCTCTTTGCTTTCTACATGAATAAATTACTTCAGCATTGCATGTTGTATTTCATGTTTCTGGATCAAAAAGGCTCATTTAGATATTCACAATGAGGAGGAGGTGTAGTGTTATATAACTACCCATCTAGAGTTGAGGAGCTGGTAACAAAGTAAAGAAGAAATAAATTTTTCAAAAAAGAGAGAGAGAAAAAAAAAAAAAAAATGGAGAGAACGAGGATGTCCAACTTTTTGTCCCAAAATGAACAACACAACCACCAATTCAACCAATACTAACTTTTAATTTTCTTATATAGAGTAAAAATAAATGCACAAAAGTAACAATAACTATAACAGAAATATCAATATCAAAAATAATAATACAGAAAATAGCAGCAATAGCCTGGCCAAAACAACAAACAAACAAAACAAAAGACTAACCCAGAAAACTCTAAATTACATGGAGAAAAATAATCCAGAAAAACTATATAATTCCACTTACATTCCCCAAAACAAGAAAGAAATAAAGATACAGAAGAAACAAGCTATTTACAACATAATTAAAATATCAAAGAGAGTAAAACTTGTTCAACACAGTTAATTCTCTTTCTATTAAGAAACAGTGCATCACAAAACCCACACAAGCCGCAGCCCGTTCCCCAGACTTCCACTAAACCAGTTTTCTGTAAAATAAAATTATTATATAGTTATATTTATCCTTAAGTACTCTATTTTTTATTTTTAATAATAAGTTATTACAATAGTAACATTTATTATTTGGTTTAATATATTTATTTAGCAATAATGATAATAATAATTATTATTGATGTATTAGTCAAATTAATATATTAGTGCACAATTCTGCAGCCAAATTGTGCAGCCCTACAAACAAGCAAAACAAACCTGGTATTGTTTTTATTTTATTTTCATTTTTTTTTTTACCAGAAAAATCGCAATTAGATTTTTTTTTTTTCTCCAAATATTGCAGCCCTGCCCACCACCGAGTCCACTTGTTTTGGTTATGACATCTACTTACAAGCACGTGAATTAGCTTTAAATTTAATGTCATAAATAAATATCCTTTGAAGCCTAGAATAAACAGCTACAGGAAATATAAATCTATGTATATGTGTTGTCTTGAATGAAGGTGTTAACATTTAAACTGTAGAGAGAAGATGTGCTGTTTGACAAAACTATAAAAAAGGAGTCCTGCCATCATATCACAGACACGCCAGGCTCCACCATCACCCAATCACAACGCACTCCCTCACCCGAATACTGAACGCCCACACCTGACTCCAATCAACACTGTCATCACCAGCAGCACAAAAGACTCACGCACTCACACAGTCACTGTCCGGTCTCGTTAGTTGTTGGTCCTTACCTTCATGCTCACCTTACGGACTCCTCAAAGCTACTTACCTGTCTCCAGTGTGTTCCCAAGTGTCCTTCGTTGTTCCTTGTCTCGTGTGAGTTCTCCTGTGTCTTCTCTGCATCGACCGGTCCACAACCCGCTTCACCTGCAACACAACAAGGACAGTATCAGTCAGTCACATTACCAGTCACCTGCAAATTCCATTGCTACTCACCTGCACTTCTGTTTCGCTCTTCTGGTGTTCAATAAAGCTCCTGTTACCTGCATCCGTTGTTCCTGTCCCTTCTGTTTGTAACACATCAGGTTTGTCTCAAATGTTATTTATTAATTTGATTTTGATTTAAGGTAATTTAAAGTAACTGAACAAATACATTATTTTGCCTTCGATGAGAAAACGTGAAAAAATAAATTCTGTTATGCTATAAGGAGAATTTTTTCCACGATAAATTGTTTGTGGCTTCCACCACAAGAAATCGCCTGAATATTTTATTTTATTTTTTTTAAGGAATGTATACCAAAAATAAATTTATATTATTTTGCCTCGCATGCATTTAAAAACATTCCAAAGAGTAAAGTAAGTAAAGAGTGAACACTGGAAGAAATAATGGTTTGGCGTACATGAATCAATGAAGTGCGGTTTTCTAACTTTCACAACTGTTACTGTCATGTAAGAAACCCTCCATCGGCCCAAAAACGGAATCCGATGGCCAGGGCGAAGGTTTAACGCGTGTATGTCTTTTCAGCGCCCCTGCGAAGTTCACTTAATTTCACTTGTTTAATCTGACTCCAATTTCAAATGATTATTACTCTTAGGTTGTGATTCCAATTAGAAATTAATCACTGGTTATGTATTAATTTAGATCTTTGATTATTCTGATTACCTTATATCTTCAATTATTCGTTCACTGCGGTCCCGGTATCGCTTTAGAAAATTCACTTCGGCCGATTGAGTGCTTTTCTCGGACACAAACTCATCAGTTCTGGCCTTAAACATTGGATGCAGGGTAAATATCTACTTTTAAGTCGGTCGCGCTCTGCTTACTCGTAACAAAAGCAAGTTTTTATATATTTACGAAAACTGCAACTTATTTAAGGCAGCGATAGTCAGAAATCGAAATGGACTTAATTGATGTGCCCTATGCTCCATCTATTAAACCTTCCATATGATCAATCCTGAACACAGATTTGCGGTAATACCTTCGCTTTAATCTACTAGAAATAATGAGTTAAGAATAATACAGAATAAACCAAATGCAGTCTTTTGTAATAGGTCCATTTAATTTTTAATGGGAGGGTCTTAATTCAACAATAAATAGAGCATAATTTCTGAGCCCAATATTATTCAGCTAGACCCTCTTCACAGACTGCTGGTGTGTATTAATATTCATGGTTTGAAATGTTTTGACTGCTTAATATTCCTTTATATGAATAATATATTGGATAAATAATAAATCTAGCAATTGTTTATAAAAATATTAATTCCATTTATTTATTATATAAAAATGTATTTTGTTTAAAGTCAGATAACTGCTGAATTGTGAAGGTCTTCTGTGAGGTTGATACACTGATGAATTCCAGGTGAGTTGAATGTTTATCCACTCTCTACACCAGGGTAATGTTATAATTGGTTTAAAAAAAAAAAGTAATTTATTGAATACAGTTTTATTAAGGTACAAAATACTACAATGTGTAAATTAAATATAGTTTAATCCTTATTAAAGCTAAAGAAGTTATTCAGTCAAGAACAGATTTTTACATTTTAATTTATTTCAGTTAACATTTATTTTAAGTAACAGAAATGTTTTTATTGGTTTTAGTTTTAGTTAACTATAATAACAATGTTGTAAAGTTTTACCAAATTGTCTTACTCAGTATCATGGGTGTAGAATACACAGGGATGTGTTCCCGCACTTTTAATAAAACATAAATTCGTGCCCTGCACTTTTTCATTGGACAAGTGTGTTCATAGAGGTTGTCATGGGGCAATGTGTATGTATAAATCTAAATTTAAAATTCAAAGAAACAAGATGCAGTCCAGTATGTGACCTGACATTTCCATGACAATCGTTCACTCATGTGTACAGTCAATTTACCTCAAAGGAAGTTAATTAATTTATAGGAATTTTGAAAGAATTACTTATTGTACGGCTTGAACAAATGAATCATCCAGCGTTCAGTTGAACGGGCCATAACTATCAACTCTGTAGCAAATATTAAAATCCATACTATAGTGAAAACACTTTATTAGCATGGTAACAAGATCAACAGTTTAAGACATTAAATTCTTAAGCACATAACACAAGACACTTCTCTTTAAATACAAATGAGACTTTATTGATTATTGTAACACACAAAATGTCAAGGTTACGTATGTAACCCTTGTTCCCCAAAGGAGGGAATGGAGACGTTACTTTAGAACTGAACTGACGAATTGGAATCTCGACCTGAGAGCCTAATCACATTCGAGTGCTTAGAGACAGCCTTTCCCTTCTACTGGCTTCCATAACAGACAAACAGCTGCTCTGAGGTCCTGACGCTCTGCATTCGGTCCATGTACAAGTGCAAATCGCGGACGGGACAGAGCAAAGCAAGGGCTGGGTCGGCCTCCTCCAGGGGTAGCGCTTGCAGGTTCACCATCTGGTCCCTGAAAGGAGTGGTGGGAACCTTGGGCACATATCCGGGCCGGAGGTCTCAGGACACCGTGAGAGTTAGCTGGCCCAAATTCCAGACACGATACATTGACCAAAAATGCTTGCAGGTCCCCTACCCTCTTGATGGAAGCCAGCACAGTCAGGAGCACTGTCTTCATTGACAGAATTTTCAGCTCAGTTGACTGCAGTGGTTCGAAGGGGGCAATCTGTAATTCTGTAAGCACCAATGTGAGACCCCAAGTGGGTACGAGGTGAGAGCGAGGAGGATTTAACCTTCTTGCACCCCTCAGGAGCCTGACGACCAGGTCGTGCTTCCCCAAAGATTTACCATCTACAGGATCGTGATGTGCTGCAAAAGTGGCAACATACACTTTTAGGGTGGAGGGAGACAGCCTTTGCTCCAACCCTTCCTGGAGGAAGGAAAGCACAGCTCTGATCGGGTGTAACGGACAAGAGCTGTCCATGTAAACCTCACTCCTCTGATCTCAAGAGACTGCGGTCTTTAGCCTCCTTGTTAGAGCGCCCACCTCCCATGTAGACGGGCCCGGGTTTGAGTCCCGCATGGACGGGCGGTGCGAACTGGAGGGGCTACACGGGTATCTCCAGGGGTCTTCCCGGTGAGAAGAACACCACTCTATGAACATATTCCACTTTAGGGCGTAAGCACGCCTCGTAGAGGTTGCTCTTGCCGAAGTGATGGTGTCTACCACCGCCTGGGGTAGATCACCTAAGACCTCCGCGTCCCATCTAGAGACCACACATGGAGGTTCCAGAGGTCTGGACCAGTTCTGGGAACCATGTCCTGTTGGGCCAGTAAGTTGTGTCATGACTGGCTCAAAGTCGTGACAAATAAGAGGAGGACTAGTAGGTTGTAAGGGTGCAAAAAAAAAAAAAAAAATAGAAAAATATATAAAACAGAAAATCAATTACAAAAATAACTTGCAAGACCTGCTCCTCATCCTCCCTGACTTTGCACAGTGTTTGTGCGAGAAGGCTCACTGTGGGAAACGCATACTACCTGTGCTTGATGCCCAGACATGTGAGGCAATGATCGTGACTGTCATCCGCACCAGATAACGACCGCATCCAAATGTTTGCTCTTTTACAGAAATTGCGACACAGCTGGTGACGAAAGAAAAGTGAAACGAGTAGTCAGATGACTTTGCATGATGTTGTTCATTCTTAACCTCTGTCTTAACTCATTCTTTGGTCATGTTCTGAGTTTTAAACTGAGGTGTTTGTCCACCCCCCTGGAGGATATCCAACCAATTAGACATTGTCTTTAGTTCGGGGTGTGACTATTTCTCCTCCACATACATAAATTACAGTTCTTATCTTAGTCACATAGTCTCTAAACTTTCCTGCTTTAGCAGAGTAAAATTTAGACATGATTTCTATAATAAGAGTACAATACATTTTAAACAGATTTGATAATGCAAGAGATGAGAAATCATTCACTCATATAGTAAACAAAACACACCTCCCATCAACCATTCAGAAGTTATAACAATTGCATGAATTATGTGTGATCTAAGCATAATAATCCCATATATAGGTTGTAGACATGATATAGCATTATAAAGTTGAACAATGTTTGATTGTAAGTCCGTCCAGCATTATTTTGGTCCTGCATTTAAGAAGTCATTCAGAGGTCTTTTTTTTTTTTTTTTTTTTTTTTTTTTTTTTTTAAATTAATATAATTTATATAACAAGTTATATAAGTTTATAAGTTAAAAATAGAGCAAACTCAGCAAAGGCATTTAAAATCCAAAGAACGGAGGCAGGTTAGTCACATTACACTGACTTTACTGTAAGTCATGGGGTTCTTCTATCTTTACAATGGCAATATATGTGTTTCCTTGTTTAAGTGAGGACGAGAAATTGAAAATTATTCCTTCATATGCTGAGATGAGGTGATGTGTTGTTATGTCTTATATCAGGATGGCCATACGTGTGATTTTGTTTCTAACACTTATTGGGCTGTGCGTCGCTGATTCCAAAGGTACGTTTAGAATAATACAAGTAAAAATGTCTGGATTTAAAAATCTGTAACCATTGTGTATCATTACATATCAATCAGATTAATTTATTAAAATTATAAGCTGAAATATGGTAATTGAAAGCTTGTGATTGAGTGATTGATTGATTGATTGATTGATTTTTGTTTATTTATTTGTATTGCTTTCAACCCATCTTTCCTGTGTTTTTTTTTTTTTATTTATTTATTTTTTTAATCAATTTCATATCATATTAAACAGGGAATCTTGCTCTTAATGCCAAGGCTGTGCAGTCCTCCTTAGGCCACCCACTGGGAGATGCTCAACATGCAGTAGATGGAAACAGAGACTCAGATTACGAGAAGGGCTCATGCACTCACACTAATGCTGAGTTTAATCCATGGTGGAGAGTTGACCTTGGAAATGTCTACAGTATAAGCAACGTTACCATCACTAATCGTGGAGACTGTTGCAAAGAGCGGCTTAGAGGAGCTCAGATTCGTATTGGTAACAGTCTGGACAACAACGGAAACAACAATGCGCTGTAAGAAATGTTTAAAGTGTTCTATCATCTTCCCATGTTTATGATGTTTAATCTGGTTTAATAAAACAGGAGCCAAAATTAACCTCCTCCACAAACCAACCACTCAGAGAGCCACAGCCATGGAGATGTACTTTACTTGAACATATGTTATTCAGACTGTGATTAGACATTTGTAAGTTTAGACCATTGTTTCTTGCAGAAATGCAATATAAAACATGAACAATAATTTTTATTGTGAAGAGTGCTGTACAAAACCATTTGATTTCAGTACAGTTGAATTGAATTAGTTAGATGTGTGCCTCTGGTTTTCATTTCAACACTATAATAATAATTCCTTACATTTATATAGTGCTTTTCTGGGTACCACCAATGTGCAGCATCCACCTGGATGATGCGACGGCAGCCATATTGCGCCAGAACGCCCACCACACACCAGCTTATTGGTGGAGAGGAGACAGAATGATGAACTGTTCTTTATGTGTTTGCAGGGCTGCAACTCTTCTCAGTGTTTTTGGTGGCACAGAAACATTTTCATTTGAGCCTGTTAATGGTCGATATGTCAACATTTTTTTGCCTGGGAATAATGAAGTCCTTACTCTGTGTGAAGTTGAGGTGTTTGCAGGTAAGGGACAGAGAGAGAAGAAAACTGTGATAGAATTTGTTTATATATACTTATTAATGTGTGTATAACTGTTATTATTTTATTAACAGAAAAGTACACACCAACCTACATTTGTGTTCCAAGTGAGTGTTCTTCATTACTTTGAATGTTGTCAGTAACACATAATATAACATATAATATTTTTAATGAATATATTCCTACAGAACATTTGGTAACCATTAAGGGACAATGTGCAGTGTTACGTGCTTGCCCTCTTTTAGGGGTTGGCAAAGGTCAACACAACAAACAAAAAGTTTCTATCTCAGTTTTAACTATAACTTACCTTTACATTAAAAAAGAAGAAAATAAAATAAATAATTGATGAACTTCCCTATATCTCCTACTACACAGTTTCAATCAAAAATGGCACCCACCTCCCTACGGGTTTTTAATTAAAATAAAATCTAAATTTTGAACGAAATCTATAAGTTTTCAACTAAATTCACAGTTCCACCAATGGTTAACACTTGTCAGCAACAGAACACAATAAAGTTATCTGGAGCAAGAGGGAAAAATCCACACTCTGCAACCCTCTTCCCCTGATCTTGCTGTGAGGCAGTGCTGGCTTTATATGCTGGCTTTCCACAGGCTGCAGCCAATCAGTGGAGCTGAGGTGAATGGGCAGCAAATCAGCAACAGGTGAACCCAATGACCTCCATGAGAATGGTAGCAGTAGACATGGGGGGAAAAACGAAACAAATCAAAAACACACCAGAAGGCACATAGAAACAATCACAAATAAAATACGTCTCAGGACGTGACGGTTGTTATCGCTGTGACAGAAAGCTGTGTAATAATCATTTGGATTACATAGCTTAGCATTATTTTGCCCATTATATTGGGATTATACTTTAGCACATTAAAGTAAAAAAAAAAAAAGAAAAAAAGAAAAGAAAACATTATTGTTTATTATTTTATGTTAAACAGGGAGTCTTGCTCTTGGAGGCATAGCTGTCCAGTCTTCCACATTCGATCAATTAGCAGCTGCTCAAAATGCTATCGATGGCAACAGGAATCCAATTTACAGTGTTGGGTCATGCACTCATACAAATGGGGACTGGGACCCCTGGTGGAGAGTTGACTTGTTGGGAGTCTACAAAATATCCAGAGTTACCATCACTAATCGTGGAGATTGTTGTGCAGAGAGAATAAATGGTGCTCAGATCCGTGTCGGCAACAGCCTGGAAAATAATGGCAACAATAATGAACTGTAAGTATTGTCTCTCTCTTGATACGTACACAAATGGTTAGAAAATTAGTAAATAAGATAAAATCACTTTGAATAAATACATTGACAGAAGTTTTAAGAATTTCATATGCTTCATGCCGTTTTGATACGCCCCTCTCTATTTCTCTGTTACTGTGTTTCTTCACAGGGCTGCGACTGTTGAGTCCATCCCACCTGGAGACACAAAAACATTTAAGTTTAGTCCTATTAAGGGGCGATTTGTCAACATTTTTATACCTGGGCGCAATGAATATCTCACACTGTGTGAGGTTGAGGTGTTTTCAGGTGAGTGATAAAAGAAGAGAGACATGGTGTGTAGACATTTGTTCTATTTATACTATGTGTACGTTCCATTAATGATTTTTATTTTCTGTTTTCATTGCCAGATTAAGTGGAATGAGATGATGTCACACCACAGTCCACTGATCCTATAAGCCAAATACCAAACTGCTGTTTTCTGAGCAATACTAATATTGCACTTTTTCATTGTTTTCATTTTACCTATGCACCTTTTATCCTTAAGATAAAAGATAAGTTTCAGCACACATTCAGTAAAGGTTTGAAATGGTTCTTAAAATGCACCTATCTTTTACCCATCTTTGTTTCTCTTTGCTTTCTACATGAATAAATTACTTCAGCATTGCATGTTGTATTTCATGTTTCTGGATCAAAAAGGCTCATTTAGATATTCACAATGAGGAGGAGGTGTAGTGTTATATAACTACCCATCTAGAGTTGAGGAGCTGGTAACAAAGTAAAGAAGAAATAAATTTTTCAAAAAGAGAGAGAGAAAAAAAAAAAAATGGAGAGAACGAGGATGTCCAACTTTTGTCCCAAAATGAACAACACAACCACCAATTCAACCAATACTAACTTTTAATTTTCTTATATAGAGTAAAAATAAATGCACAAAAGTAACAATAACTATAACAGAAATATCAATATCAAAAATAATAATACAGAAAATAGCAGCAATAGCCTGGCCAAAACAACAAACAAACAAAACAAAAGACTAACCCAGAAAACTCTAAATTACATGGAGAAAAATAATCCAGAAAAACTATATAATTCCACTTACATTCCCCAAAACAAGAAAGAAATAAAGATACAGAAGAAACAAGCTATTTACAACATAATTAAAATATCAAAGAGAGTAAAACTTGTTCAACACAGTTAATTCTCTTTCTATTAAGAAACAGTGCATCACAAAACCCACACAAGCCGCAGCCCGTTCCCCAGACTTCCACTAAACCAGTTTTCTGTAAAATAAAATTATTATATAGTTATATTTATCCTTAAGTACTCTATTTTTATTTTTAATAATAAAAGTTATTACAATAGTAACATTTATTATTTGGTTTAATATATTTATTTAGCAATAATGATAATAATAATTATTATTGATGTATTAGTCAAATTAATATATTAGTGCACAATTCTGCAGCCAAATTGTGCAGCCCTACAAACAAGCAAAACAAACCTGGTATTGTTTTTATTTTATTTTCATTTTTTTTTTTACCAGAAAAATCGCAATTAGATTTTTTTTTTTTCTCCAAATATTGCAGCCCTGCCCACCACCGAGTCCACTTGTTTTGGTTATGACATCTACTTACAAGCACGTGAATTAGCTTTAAATTTAATGTCATAAATAAATATCCTTTGAAGCCTAGAATAAACAGCTACAGGAAATATAAATCTATGTATATGTGTTGTCTTGAATGAAGGTGTTAACATTTAAACTGTAGAGAGAAGATGTGCTGTTTGACAAAACTATAAAAAAGGAGTCCTGCCATCATATCACAGACACGCCAGGCTCCACCATCACCCAATCACAACGCACTCCCTCACCCGAATACTGAACGCCCACACCTGACTCCAATCAACACTGTCATCACCAGCAGCACAAAAGACTCACGCACTCACACAGTCACTGTCCGGTCTCGTTAGTTGTTGGTCCTTACCTTCATGCTCACCTTACGGACTCCTCAAAGCTACTTACCTGTCTCCAGTGTGTTCCCAAGTGTCCTTCGTTGTTCCTTGTCTCGTGTGAGTTCTCCTGTGTCTTCTCTGCATCGACCGGTCCACAACCCGCTTCACCTGCAACACAACAAGGACAGTATCAGTCAGTCACATTACCAGTCACCTGCAAATTCCATTGCTACTCACCTGCACTTCTGTTTCGCTCTTCTGGTGTTCAATAAAGCTCCTGTTACCTGCATCCGTTGTTCCTGTCCCTTCTGTTTGTAACACATCAGGTTTGTCTCAAATGTTATTTATTAATTTGATTTTGATTTAAGGTAATTTAAAGTAACTGAACAAATACATTATTTTGCCTTCGATGAGAAAACGTGAAAAAATAAATTCTGTTATGCTATAAGGAGAATTTTTTCCACGATAAATTGTTTGTGGCTTCCACCACAAGAAATCGCCTGAATATTTTATTTTATTTTTTTTAAGGAATGTATACCAAAAATAAATTTATATTATTTTGCCTCGCATGCATTTAAAAACATTCCAAAGAGTAAAGTAAGTAAAGAGTGAACACTGGAAGAAATAATGGTTTGGCGTACATGAATCAATGAAGTGCGGTTTTCTAACTTTCACAACTGTTACTGTCATGTAAGAAACCCTCCATCGGCCCAAAAACGGAATCCGATGGCCAGGGCGAAGGTTTAACGCGTGTATGTCTTTTCAGCGCCCCTGCGAAGTTCACTTAATTTCACTTGTTTAATCTGACTCCAATTTCAAATGATTATTACTCTTAGGTTGTGATTCCAATTAGAAATTAATCACTGGTTATGTATTAATTTAGATCTTTGATTATTCTGATTACCTTATATCTTCAATTATTCGTTCACTGCGGTCCCGGTATCGCTTTAGAAAATTCACTTCGGCCGATTGAGTGCTTTTCTCGGACACAAACTCATCAGTTCTGGCCTTAAACATTGGATGCAGGGTAAATATCTACTTTTAAGTCGGTCGCGCTCTGCTTACTCGTAACAAAAAGCAAGTTTTTATATATTTACGAAAACTGCAACTTATTTAAGGCAGCGATAGTCAGAAATCGAAATGGACTTAATTGATGTGCCCTATGCTCCATCTATTAAACCTTCCATATGATCAATCCTGAACACAGATTTGCGGTAATACCTTCGCTTTAATCTACTAGAAATAATGAGTTAAGAATAATACAGAATAAACCAAATGCAGTCTTTTGTAATAGGTCCATTTAATTTTTAATGGGAGGGTCTTAATTCAACAATAAATAGAGCATAATTTCTGAGCCCAATATTATTCAGCTAGACCCTCTTCACAGACTGCTGGTGTGTATTAATATTCATGGTTTGAAATGTTTTGACTGCTTAATATTCCTTTATATGAATAATATATTGGATAAATAATAAATCTAGCAATTGTTTATAAAAATATTAATTCCATTTATTTATTATATAAAAATGTATTTTGTTTAAAGTCAGATAACTGCTGAATTGTGAAGGTCTTCTGTGAGGTTGATACACTGATGAATTCCAGGTGAGTTGAATGTTTATCCACTCTCTACACCAGGGTAATGTTATAATTGGTTTAAAAAAAAAAAAAAGTAATTTATTGAATACAGTTTTATTAAGGTACAAAATACTACAATGTGTAAATTAAATATAGTTTAATCCTTATTAAAGCTAAAGAAGTTATTCAGTCAAGAACAGATTTTTACATTTTAATTTATTTCAGTTAACATTTATTTTAAGTAACAGAAATGTTTTTTATTGGTTTTAGTTTTAGTTAACTATAATAACAATGTTGTAAAGTTTTACCAAATTGTCTTACTCAGTATCATGGGTGTAGAATACACAGGGGATGTGTTCCCCGCACTTTTAATAAAACATAAATTCGTGCCCTGCACTTTTTCATTGGACAAGTGTGTTCATAGAGGTTGTCATGGGGCAATGTGTATGTATAAATCTAAATTTAAAATTCAAAGAAACAAGATGCAGTCCAGTATGTGACCTGACATTTCCATGACAATCGTTCACTCATGTGTACAGTCAATTTACCTCAAAGGAAGTTAATTAATTTATAGGGAATTTTGAAAGAATTACTTATTGTACGGCTTGAACAAATGAATCATCCAGCGTTCAGTTGAACGGGCCATAACTATCAACTCTGTAGCAAATATTAAAATCCATACTATAGTGAAAACACTTTATTAGCATGGTAACAAGATCAACAGTTTAAGACATTAAATTCTTAAGCACATAACACAAGACACTTCTCTTTAAATACAAATGAGACTTTATTGATTATTGTAACACACAAAATGTCAAGGTTACGTATGTAACCCTTGTTCCCCAAAGGAGGGAATGGAGACGTTACTTTAGAACTGAACTGACGAATTGGAATCTCGACCTGAGAGCCTAATCACATTCGAGTGCTTAGAGACAGCCTTTCCCTTCTACTGGCTTCCATAACAGACAAACAGCTGCTCTGAGGTCCTGACGCTCTGCATTCGGTCCATGTACAAGTGCAAATCGCGGACGGGACAGAGCAAAGCAAGGGCTGGGTCGGCCTCCTCCAGGGGTAGCGCTTGCAGGTTCACCATCTGGTCCCTGAAAGGAGTGGTGGGAACCTTGGGCACATATCCGGCCGGAGGTCTCAGGACACCGTGAGAGTTAGCTGGCCCAAATTCCAGACACGATACATTGACCAAAAATGCTTGCAGGTCCCCTACCCTCTTGATGGAAGCCAGCACAGTCAGGAGCACTGTCTTCATTGACAGAATTTTCAGCTCAGTTGACTGCAGTGGTTCGAAGGGGGCAATCTGTAATTCTGTAAGCACCAATGTGAGACCCCAAGTGGGTACGAGGTGAGAGCGAGGAGGATTTAACCTTCTTGCACCCCTCAGGAGCCTGACGACCAGGTCGTGCTTCCCCAAAGATTTACCATCTACAGGATCGTGATGTGCTGCAAAAGTGGCAACATACACTTTTAGGGTGGAGGGAGACAGCCTTTGCTCCAACCCTTCCTGGAGGAAGGAAAGCACAGCTCTGATCGGGTGTAACGGACAAGAGCTGTCCATGTAAACCTCACTCCTCTGATCTCAAGAGACTGCGGTCTTTAGCCTCCTTGTTAGAGCGCCCACCTCCCATGTAGACGGGCCCGGGTTTGAGTCCCGCATGGACGGGCGGTGCGAACTGGAGGGGCTACACGGGTATCTCCAGGGGTCTTCCCGGTGAGAAGAACACCACTCTATGAACATATTCCACTTTAGGGCGTAAGCACGCCTCGTAGAGGTTGCTCTTGCCGAAGTGATGGTGTCTACCACCGCCTGGGGTAGATCACCTAAGACCTCCGCGTCCCATCTAGAGACCACACATGGAGGTTCCAGAGGTCTGGACCAGTTCTGGGAACCATGTCCTGTTGGGCCAGTAAGTTGTGTCATGACTGGCTCAAAGTCGTGACAAATAAGAGGAGGACTAGTAGGTTGTAAGGGTGCAAAAAAAAAAAAAAAAAAAAATAGAAAAATATATAAAACAGAAAATCAATTACAAAAATAACTTGCAAGACCTGCTCCTCATCCTCCCTGACTTTGCACAGTGTTTGTGCGAGAAGGCTCACTGTGGGAAACGCATACTACCTGTGCTTGATGCCCAGACATGTGAGGCAATGATCGTGACTGTCATCCGGCACCAGATAACGACCGCATCCAAATGTTTGCTCTTTTACAGAAATTGCGACACAGCTGGTGACGAAAGAAAAGTGAAACGAGAGTAGTCAGATGACTTTGCATGATGTTGTTCATTCTTAACCTCTGTCTTAACTCATTCTTTGGTCATGTTCTGAGTTTTAAACTGAGGTGTTTGTCCACCCCCCTGGAGGATATCCAACCAATTAGACATTGTCTTTAGTTCGGGGTGTGACTATTTCTCCTCCACATACATAAATTACAGTTCTTATCTTAGTCACATAGTCTCTAAACTTTCCTGCTTTAGCAGAGTAAAATTTAGACATGATTTCTATAATAAGAGTACAATACATTTTAAACAGATTTGATAATGCAAGAGATGAGAAATCATTCACTCATATAGTAAACAAAACACACCTCCCATCAACCATTCAGAAGTTATAACAATTGCATGAATTATGTGTGATCTAAGCATAATAATCCCATATATAGGTTGTAGACATGATATAGCATTATAAAGTTGAACAATGTTTGATTGTAAGTCCGTCCAGCATTATTTTGGTCCTGCATTTAAGAAGTCATTCAGAGGTCTTTTTTTTTTTTTTTTTTTTTTTTTTTTTTTTTTAAATTAATATAATTTATATAACAAGTTATATAAGTTTATAAGTTAAAAATAGAGCAAACTCAGCAAAGGCATTTAAAATCCAAAGAACGGAGGCAGGTTAGTCACATTACACTGACTTTACTGTAAGTCATGGGGTTCTTCTATCTTTACAATGGCAATATATGTGTTTCCTTGTTTAAGTGAGGACGAGAAATTGAAAATTATTCCTTCATATGCTGAGATGAGGTGATGTGTTGTTATGTCTTATATCAGGATGGCCATACGTGTGATTTTGTTTCTAACACTTATTGGGCTGTGCGTCGCTGATTCCAAAGGTACGCTTTAAAATAATACAAGTAAAAATGTCTGGATTTAAAAATCTGTAACCATTGTGTATCATTACATATCAATCAGATTAATTTATTAAAATTATAAGCTGAAATATGGTAATTGAAAGCTTGTGATTGAGTGATTGATTGATTGATTGATTGATTTTTGTTTATTTATTTGTATTGCTTTCAACCCATCTTTCCTGTGTTTTTTTTTATTTATTTATTTTTAATCAATTTCATATCATATTAAACAGGGAATCTTGCTCTTAATGCCAAGGCTGTGCAGTCCTCCTTAGGCCACCCACTGGGAGATGCTCAACATGCAGTAGATGGAAACAGAGACTCAGATTACGAGAAGGGCTCATGCACTCACACTAATGCTGAGTTTAATCCATGGTGGAGAGTTGACCTTGGAAATGTCTACAGTATAAGCAACGTTACCATCACTAATCGTGGAGACTGTTGCAAAGAGCGGCTTAGAGGAGCTCAGATTCGTATTGGTAACAGTCTGGACAACAACGGAAACAACAATGCGCTGTAAGAAATGTTTAAAGTGTTCTATCATCTTCCCATGTTTATGATGTTTAATCTGGTTTAATAAAACAGGAGCCAAAATTAACCTCCTCCACAAACCAACCACTCAGAGAGCCACAGCCATGGAGATGTACTTTACTTGAACATATGTTATTCAGACTGTGATTAGACATTTGTAAGTTTAGACCATTGTTTCTTGCAGAAATGCAATATAAAACATGAACAATAATTTTTATTGTGAAGAGTGCTGTACAAAACCATTTGATTTCAGTACAGTTGAATTGAATTAGTTAGATGTGTGCCTCTGGTTTTCATTTCAACACTATAATAATAATTCCTTACATTTATATAGTGCTTTTCTGGGTACCACCAATGTGCAGCATCCACCTGGATGATGCGACGGCAGCCATATTGCGCCAGAACGCCCACCACACACCAGCTTATTGGTGGAGAGGAGACAGAATGATGAACTGTTCTTTATGTGTTTGCAGGGCTGCAACTCTTCTCAGTGTTTTTGGTGGCACAGAAACATTTTCATTTGAGCCTGTTAATGGTCGATATGTCAACATTTTTTTGCCTGGGAATAATGAAGTCCTTACTCTGTGTGAAGTTGAGGTGTTTGCAGGTAAGGGACAGAGAGAGAAGAAAACTGTGATAGAATTTGTTTATATATACTTATTAATGTGTGTATAACTGTTATTATTTTATTAACAGAAAAGTACACACCAACCTACATTTGTGTTCCAAGTGAGTGTTCTTCATTACTTTGAATGTTGTCAGTAACACATAATATAACATATAATATTTTTAATGAATATATTCCTACAGAACATTTGGTAACCATTAAGGGACAATGTGCAGTGTTACGTGCTTGCCCTCTTTTAGGGGTTGGCAAAGGTCAACACAACAAACAAAAAAGTTTCTATCTCAGTTTTAACTATAACTTACCTTTACATTAAAAAAAGAAGAAAATAAAATAAATAATTGATGAACTTCCCTATATCTCCTACTACACAGTTTCAATCAAAAATGGCACCCACCTCCCTACGGGTTTTTAATTAAAATAAAATCTAAATTTTGAACGAAATCTATAAGTTTTCAACTAAATTCACAGTTCCACCAATGGTTAACACTTGTCAGCAACAGAACACAATAAAGTTATCTGGAGCAAGAGGGAAAAAATCCACACTCTGCAACCCTCTTCCCCTGATCTTGCTGTGAGGCAGTGCTGGCTTTATATGCTGGCTTTCCACAGGCTGCAGCCAATCAGTGGAGCTGAGGTGAATGGGCAGCAAATCAGCAACAGGTGAACCCAATGACCTCCATGAGAATGGTAGCAGTAGACATGGGGGGAAAAACGAAACAAATCAAAAACACACCAGAAGGCACATAGAAACAATCACAAATAAAATACGTCTCAGGACGTGACGGTTGTTATCGCTGTGACAGAAAGCTGTGTAATAATCATTTGGATTACATAGCTTAGCATTATTTTGCCCATTATATTGGGATTATACTTTAGCACATTAAAGTAAAAAAAAAAAGAAAAAAAAAAAAAGAAAACATTATTGTTTATTATTTTATGTTAAACAGGAGTCTTGCTCTTGGAGGCATAGCTGTCCAGTCTTCCACATTCGATCAATTAGCAGCTGCTCAAAATGCTATCGATGGCAACAGGAATCCAATTTACAGTGTTGGGTCATGCACTCATACAAATGGGGACTGGGACCCCTGGTGGAGAGTTGACTTGTTGGGAGTCTACAAAATATCCAGAGTTACCATCACTAATCGTGGAGATTGTTGTGCAGAGAGAATAAATGGTGCTCAGATCCGTGTCGGCAACAGCCTGGAAAATAATGGCAACAATAATGAACTGTAAGTATTGTCTCTCTCTTGATACGCATACACAAATGGTTAGAAAATTAGTAAATAAGATAAAATCACTTTGAATAAATACATTGACAGAAGTTTTAAGAATTTCATATGCTTCATGCCGCTTTGATACGCCTCTCTATTTCTCTGTTACTGTGTTTCTTCACAGGGCTGCGACTGTTGAGTCCATCCCACCTGGAGACACAAAAACATTTAAGTTTAGTCCTATTAAGGGGCGATTTGTCAACATTTTTATACCTGGTCGCAGAGAATATCTCACACTGTGTGAGGTTGAGGTGTTTTCAGGTGAGTGATAAAAGAAGAGAGACATGGTGTGTAGACATTTGTTCTATTTATACTATGTGTACGTTCCATTAATGATTTTTATTTTCTGTTTTCATTGCCAGATTAAGTGGAATGAGATGATGTCACACCACAGTCCACTGATCCTATAAGCCAAATACCAAACTGCTGTTTTCTGAGCAATACTAATATTGCACTTTTTCATTGTTTTCATTTTACCTATGCACCTTTTATCCTTAAGATAAAAGATAAGTTTCAGCACACATTCAGTAAAGGTTTGAAATGGTTCTTAAAATGCACCTATCTTTTACCCATCTTTGTTTCTCTTTGCTTTCTACATGAATAAATTACTTCAGCATTGCATGTTGTATTTCATGTTTCTGGATCAAAAGGCTCATTTAGATATTCACAATGAGGAGGAGGTGTAGTGTTATATAACTACCCATCTAGAGTTGAGGAGCTGGTAACAAAGTAAAGAAGAAATAAATTTTTCAAAAAGAGAGAGAAAAAAAAAAAAATGGAGAGAACGAGGATGTCCAACTTTTGTCCCAAAATGAACAACACAACCACCAATTCAACCAATACTAACTTTTAATTTTCTTATATAGAGTAAAAATAAATGCACAAAAGTAACAATAACTATAACAGAAATATCAATATCAAAAATAATAATACAGAAAATAGCAGCAATAGCCTGGCCAAAACAACAAACAAACAAAACAAAAGACTAACCCAGAAAACTCTAAATTACATGGAGAAAAATAATCCAGAAAAACTATATAATTCCACTTACATTCCCAAAACAAGAAAGAAATAAAGATACAGAAGAAACAAGCTATTTACAACATAATTAAAATATCAAAGAGAGTAAAACTTGTTCAACACAGTTAATTCTCTTTCTATTAAGAAACAGTGCATCACAAAACCCACACAAGCCGCAGCCCGTTCCCCAGACTTCCACTAAACCAGTTTTCTGTAAAATAAAATTATTATATAGTTATATTTATCCTTAAGTACTCTATTTTTTATTTTTAATAATAAGTTATTACAATAGTAACATTTATTATTTGGTTTAATATATTTATTTAGCAATAATGATAATAATAATTATTATTGATGTATTAGTCAAATTAATATATTAGTGCACAATTCTGCAGCCAAATTGTGCAGCCCTACAAACAAGCAAAACAAACCTGGTATTGTTTTTATTTTATTTTCATTTTTTTTTTTACCAGAAAAATCGCAATTAGATTTTTTTTTTTTCTCCAAATATTGCAGCCCTGCCCACCACCGAGTCCACTTGTTTTGGTTATGACATCTACTTACAAGCACGTGAATTAGCTTTAAATTTAATGTCATAAATAAATATCCTTTGAAGCCTAGAATAAACAGCTACAGGAAATATAAATCTATGTATATGTGTTGTCTTGAATGAAGGTGTTAACATTTAAACTGTAGAGAGAAGATGTGCTGTTTGACAAAACTATAAAAAAGGAGTCCTGCCATCATATCACAGACACGCCAGGCTCCACCATCACCCAATCACAACGCACTCCCTCACCCGAATACTGAACGCCCACACCTGACTCCAATCAACACTGTCATCACCATGTAACGCTTGTATACAGAGAGAGACCGGATAGCTGGACCGAATGGTTGCAGCCAAGTGCAAGCAAAATACACGTAGGCTATCTGACGTTTCACATGGGGTTTATTATCAGCGCCGTTCCCACGAACACATGGGGCAGTTTGCAACACTTCACTGACAACTGCGTTACTGAACAAACAAAAAAAATAATAAACGGCAAAGAGCAACAGAAATAAAATAATGCACACATGCGATGCTCACAGTTCGCGCTTCCTCTCTGGACTGCCCACTCATCAGCGAGTGAGAGAGAGTGCGTTCCGCCTTAAAGGAGCAGTACCTAATTCCACTTGTTACAACCAGCAGCACAAAAGACTCACGCACTCACACAGTCACTGTCCGGTCTCGTTAGTTGTTGGTCCTTACCTTCATGCTCACCTTACGGACTCCTCAAAGCTACTTACCTGTCTCCAGTGTGTTCCCAAGTGTCCTTCGTTGTTCCTTGTCTCGTGTGAGTTCTCCTGTGTCTTCTCTGCATCGACCGGTCCACAACCCGCTTCACCTGCAACACAACAAGGACAGTATCAGTCAGTCACATTACCAGTCACCTGCAAATTCCATTGCTACTCACCTGCACTTCTGTTTCGCTCTTCTGGTGTTCAATAAAGCTCCTGTTACCTGCATCCGTTGTTCCTGTCCCTTCTGTTTGTAACACATCAGGTTTGTCTCAAATGTTATTTATTAATTTGATTTTGATTTAAGGTAATTTAAAGTAACTGAACAAATACATTATTTTGCCTTCGATGAGAAAAATAAATTCTGTTTTCACGTTATGCTATAAGGAAATTTTTTTTTTCCACAATAAATTGTTTGTGGCTTCCACCACAAGAAATCGCCTGAATATTTTATTTTATTTTTTTACGGAATGTATACCAAAAATAAATTTATATTATTTTGCCTCGCATGCATTTAAAAACATTCCAAAGAGTAAAGTAAGTAAAGAGTGAACACTGGAAGAAATAATGGTTTGGCGTACATGAATCAATGAAGTGCGGTTTTCTAACTTTCACAACTGTTACTGTCATGTAAGAAACCCTCCATCGGCCCAAAAACGGAATCCGATGGCCAGGGCGAAGGTTTAACGCGTGTATGTCTTTTCAGCGCCCCTGCGAAGTTCACTTAATTTCACTCGTTTAATCTGACTCCAATTTCAAATGATTATTACTCTTAGGTTGTGATTCCAATTAGAAATTAATCATTGGTTATGTATTAATTTAGATCTTTGATTATTCTGATTACCTTATATCTTCAATTATTCGTTCACTGCGGTCCCGGTATCGCTTTAGAAAATTCACTTCGGCCGATTGAGTGCTTTTCTCGGACACAAACTCATCAGTTCTGGCCTTAAACATTGGATGCAGGGTAAATATCTACTTTTAAGTCGGTCGCGCTCTGCTTACTCGTAACAAAAAGCAAGTTTTTATATATTTACGAAAACTGCAACTTATTTAAGGCAGCGATAGTCAGAAATCGAAATGGACTTAATTGATGTGCCCTATGCTCCATCTATTAAACCTTCCGTATGATCAATCCTGAACACAGATTTGCGGTAATACCTTCGCTTTAATCTACTAGAAATAATGAGTTAAGAATAATACAGAATAAACCAAATATAATATTTTATTTGTCAAGTAAAAATGTGTCATGCCAATTACGTAGTTGGACAATTAGAAGCCAATTCAGAAATAATAAATGCATAACATCAATTACTCAAAGAAATGCATATACAAACAGTGATGTGTGAATGTCTTCAGACATTCACCCATCTCTGCACGGGGGCTTCTGCATCCTGTAGATGTTGTGAGGGCAAGGCGTTGTCCATATGCTATTTCTTTGAGATCTTCTCTCCAGATGAGTTTTATTGCTTTATTGCAGGGCACTTGATCTCAGTTTTGTCTTAGCAGGATAATCAAGTCTTACAGTCATCTTATAACAAACAAAGGAAGTATTGCAGTTACTTAATTTCATAATCATTCAAGCATTCATTGTTCCTTAAACCTACCTTTGTAAAGTGACCTTGGGCGTTGTGAAGGCACTCGCTATATAAATAAAAATTATTATTGTTCAAGCCTATATGGCCTTAACTTAAAAGCAAGCAAATAACATAACATTGAAACAGGTAAATAGCAATATCAATATTGAAGTCAATATATACAGATATCTTTTAATGAGGCAATATTAATTTATCAACCAAAACTCAAGCAGTCAGCACGGCTGGAAAATTTCAACAGATTTGCTACACCCTGTCAAAGCTTGCCCCACATGTAACAGCAGTTTGTAAGAGTGTTTTGAAAGAATCGTAATCTACCATATGGACTACAGGAAATATTATGGTATTGTGCAAGCACTAACAATTGGGTAACACACAGTGTGGTTTGGCATGTGCTTCAGACAGCAATGGTCAAATTGAATAACTATTTTAAATTTCTCCCTTTCTGAAACAGATGCCTGTGAGCTTGCCCAGTCATCCATTGCATTATCTTCAGTACAGACAAGGTTTCTAATGGATTTTAATATTTGTAATTTGTGCCATACGACAAAAAACAAAATAAATAAATGCTCAAAGCAGTATTTCTACATACTCTGTCATTATATCCTATGATGAAGAGATTGTGACACTCCTGTGGCTTCCTCTGCAGGACTTTGATAAGATCGTATGTCTCAAAGCTCTCACGCAGCTGTTGCAGCATTGGGATGTTTTGTTGTAATATGTAGAGCAGAAGCTCTGGCAAAAGAAAAATAAAGCAATAAATAAATACATTTAATCAGAGCATTCAAAACTCCAAAGCAGATTATACAAGTTATTATCCTTGTTTCAGGAACTATTATAATGTCTGATGGAATATATACAGATTCATACAAGTCTATAATTTCGAATGTGATATTGCTCAATTTCTTCTTCAAATGTACCATATTACAACTCAACATGCATTTTACTAATGTTAAGAGTTGACACAGTGCTCTCTTCCACTCTCATTACCCACAACTGAGGTTACCCATGCTCTGGTTGTTTGTTCACGGTGTGTGTGTGTGTGTGTCTTAAATACTCACTGCTGTGTGTGTGTGTGTGTGTGCGCACTTGGATGGGTGAAATGCAATGCACAAAATCCAAGTATGGGACACCGGTCATGTAACTTTTACTTTTTAAATCCACCGCCACCTCAAAAGTACCATTGCACCCGTTACCATTGATGCAGGTCCCCTTCGAACGAATTGGTATGGACCTCATCAGGCCATTAGAATGATCTTCACGTGGGCGTCGCTTTGCATTAGTGCTGGTGGACTATGCAACATGATACCAAGGCAGCTGCATTTCACAGTGAAAAATAAATTGTCTGTGATGGGAGAGCGAGTCAGGAGATGAGTGAGTGAGGTGAGTAAGAAGGTCAAGTGCAAATGACTACAGTTGATCTGTTTCTGATTGCAGAAACTGGTGTGGAGAGACAGCATAAAAGCAATGTGTGGATGGTGCAGGTGTACTTTAATGGATGGTCCAGCTGTCATGCGTCGCAAGGCTTATATACTCTGTTTCTGCTCCTTTGTCTCTTGTCCATATAGACACTAATCACAAGCTGATGAGGTAATTTTTAATATTTTTATAATTAATGATATATTAATCATATCTTTACCATACTTTTGTCTTGTGTCATTTGTGATGTTGATGTTATATCACTAAATCTCATTATACACTACTGTTACATCGATCAGGCATAACATTATGACCACCTTCCTAATATTGTGTTGTCCCCCTTTTGCTGCCAAAACAGCCCTGACCCATCGAGGCATGGACTCCTCTAGACCCCTGAAGGTGTGCTGTGGTATCTGGACCAAGATGTTAGCAGCAGATCCTTTAAGTCCTGTAAGTTGCGAGGTAGAGACTCCGTGGATCGGACTTGTTTGTTCAGCACATCCCACAGATGCTCAATTGGATTGAGATCTGGGGAATTTGGAGGCCAAGTCAACACCTCAAACTCGTTGTTGTGCTCCTCAAACCATTCCTGAACCATTTTTGCTTTGTGGCAAGACACATTATCCTGCTGGAAGAGGCCACAGCCACCAGGGAATACCGTTTCCATGAAAGGGTGTACATGGTCTCAACAATGCTTAGGTAGGTGGTACGCATCAAAGTAACATCCACATGGATGGCAGGACCCAAGGTTTCCCAGCAGAACATTGCCCAAAGCATCACACTGCCTCCGCCGGCTTGCCTTCTTCCCATAGTGCATCCTGGTGTCATGTGTTCCCCAGGTAAGCGACGCACATGCACCCGGGCATCCACGTGATGTAAAAGAAAATGTGATTCATCAGGATCTGTGATCCAAAATGCTTCTGGTGGTGGGAAGAACTTGCTGTACATCGTACCATTGCGGGATGAGCTTGATATGACACCACTGCAACCAGATGCACCTGAATTGGTCCGCACGCCAAAGGCAACTTGTAAAAAATGCAAGATTCTGATGCCACTTCAGACACTGGATTTGTTGACCAGTGTGACAGCATGCAAAACTCAGAAAACTCTGAAACTGAGGTAAAACTATGTTGTGATGAGCTTTTAGGTTACTATCTTTAAGACCTATCCACTGCTGTCAATAGCAAAGCTTCACATTTTCCTGTTCAGTTTGCAGGAAGAAGATTTGGTGTTGATAGAGGAGGCAGCATCTTCAAGGCAAAACCTTAGACCTTCCAATGATGCAACATCATCCAATGTTAAACATCACCCTCAGGAGGTACACAAGCTAAAGCTTGAACACTGTCAATTATTAATTCCTTTTACAAAATTGGCCCTGCATACATTTTTCTCTTTAATGTTTAGGCACTTGAGGCCCAGTGTCCAAAATGCACAGGAATATTTCCAGTTTTAGAATTAGAATTGCATGCCAGCTTTTGTGGAGAAAGGTAATGGAAATAGTGACTCACATTAAAGCTTAAAAAACACCTAAAAGTGTTGTTCTCTGAAGCCATATGATCACTGTATGATGAACAGGCCAAAATGTAATCATTTATTCACTCAAAAAATTAAACTATATACAGAGACTAAATTAAATGTGGCAATGTCAAAAACAATCTACATTAAAAAAAACACAAAAGTTCTTGTGTGTTTCTCTGGCTGTGGAATGACATGAGGGTGAATAACAGACTTTATAATTTGTAATATTTAATATAGTATTGTAATATTTATAATCTTTGTTTATACAATTGCTGAAGTGGTTCAGTAAACATTAACAAAAAAATGTAATTGTTTTTTGTTTGTTTTTGATTTTTTGCTTTTTGCTTTTTTTTGATTTTTTTATATTTTTAAACATTGATGGAGTGCCTATCAATTATCAAGTATCAATCTCAAGAACCTAACTTTCACAACTGTTGCTTAGTCATCTTATCTTATAACAAATAAAGGAAGTATTGCAATTACTTAATTTCATAATCATTCAAGCATTCATTGTTCCTTAAACCTACCTTTGTAAAGTGACCTTGGGCGTTGTGAAGCACTCGCTATATAAATAAAAATTATTATTGTTCAAGCCTATATGGCCTTAACTTAAAAGCAAGCAAATAACATAACATTGAAACAGGTAAATATCAATATCAAAAACAATATATACAGATATCTTTTAATGAGGCAATATTAATTTATCAACCAAAACTCAAGCAGTCAGCAGAGGTTCCGACCAGTTTTTCCCTTTTAAACTCACTATGGCTCCGCTCTTCTAGGCGGCAAAAAAGAGAATGTGCCGGCGGCATTGCAGCGCGTTAATTTGATATACGATCTCCTGACAGCTAGCCCTCTAGCGAGACAAACCCAAATGGAGGCGTGTTGAAATAGAACGGTGTATTGGCTACAACTAGATGGCAAATACCAAATTAAGACTGTTCTTCAAATACAAAAAAACATTAGCCTTTATAGACATAGTGTTTCTTGAGTAAAGAAAATGCTGTACTTATTCAAACATCAGGGGGTATTCCAGAAAGCAGTTTGTGACATACAGTATCTGGGAATGTTTAAGAGTAAGCAAGTGGATAACCTCAACTTTTGGTTCCAAAAATGGAGTTCCCTTTCAGTCTGTCATGTTCGACGTACATCAGTAGTGACCGACGAATTAGGATATCGCTAGAGAGCCCTATCAGCTACGAGTGTATAAAAACAAGCCAATGGAATTGGCGTGCAATATTTGCATAATGCGCACCGCCCCCGTTAGGAGGGTATAAATACAGAAGCGGATGCAATCGCGCTCTGTCTTTCGCTTCGGAGCCAACTTGCGTTCCTGCTCAAGACTGAGAGTGTGTTTCTCAAGCCTTTGTGGAAAAAGAGCTTCTG
This sequence comes from Hypophthalmichthys nobilis, assembly GCA_037950665.1. Classification (NCBI taxonomy): domain Eukaryota; kingdom Metazoa; phylum Chordata; class Actinopteri; order Cypriniformes; family Xenocyprididae; genus Hypophthalmichthys; species Hypophthalmichthys nobilis. The sequence continues at coordinate 703,715 of CM075483.1, forward strand.
TTGGAGTGTTGGTGTTACGGCACACTACAGCGAGGCCGCGACTTCCTGAGGAGCCCTTGAGCTTGTTGCTCTCAATTGCTGTTTTCACAGCACTGTTTCTGCCCTGCTGGTGTTGCGATTTGGGCCGGTTCCTTGCGTGTGTACTGTCAGGCGATCAGTCGTGTACCTGCAGTCACATCGTGGCTGTTCCCTGCGTGCCTCAGCACACAGAACAGAGCTGAATTTCCCCCTTTTTCTAAAAGAGCTTCACAGACGAACCCTGCGTCTTTTTCAAGATGTCATTTCGTCTGTGCGTTACTGGATGCGGTCGTTCCCTGGTCCCCGCCGATGGTCACAATCGCTGTGTCACATGCCTGGGCGTTCAGCATGCTGAGGCAGCTTTTGTGGATAGCTCATGTTCTCATTGTGGGAACATGACTATTTCAGTGTTGAGGTCTAGACTCTCGTTCCTTGGTTCTCAGGGGGCGGGGGTCCCCTCCCCTATGGCCCGTACGGCCGTTTTCTCTGGCTCCGGCCAGGGGAGCGGCACGGCGGTGTCTAGGCAGGGTGACTTGAGGATTACGGTCAGGGCTTCCCCGCCGAGCTCCGCTCCGCGGGCCCCTTTCCCCTCTGCAACACTGCAGCCTGTGGTGTTGCTGGAGGAGCGTCCTGGTCCCTCTACAGAGCGACCAGTCATTTCCTTCGGCGCGCCTGCGGACGAACAGATGTCGATCGTGGCATCGGAAGGTGAGCTTGAGTCCTCGGGAGATGAAGACTCGGCTGCGCTGCCTCCCTCCGGGACCATGGTGTTGCCCGAGCCTGATCCTGAGCTGACAGCTATGCTTGCCCGGGCCGCCGAGAAGGTCGGGCTTGCGTGGAATCCTCCACCGCATCCCGAACCTTCCCGGTTGGATGATTGGTTTCTCGGGGCGGCCCGCGCTGGTCCTCAGCGCCCCGCCCCGGTACCTTTCTTCCCGGAGGTGCATGAGGAGGTGACCAAGTCTTGGAGAACGGCCTATAGCGTTCATGCCAGGCCTGGTCCCTCCTCTGCCTTCACTACCCTGGACGGCGGAGAGGCTAAAGGGTACGCTGGGATCCCCCCCAGTCGAACAGTCTGTAGCGATGCAATTGTGTCCGACGGCCGCCGGCTGGCACGGTGAACCGCGTCTCCCATCCCGGGCCTGTAAGTTCTCGTCCAGTTTGAACGAGAAAGCTTACAGAGCCTGCAGACAGGCTGCCTCCGCCCTGCACGCCATGGCCCTTTTGCAGGTTTATCAGGCAAAAGCGCTTATGGACATGCCTCAAGGTGGTCTTGACCAGCAGCTTCTGGGGGAGCTGCACGCCGCCACTGACCTCGCCCTCCGTGCGACTAAGGTGACGGCGCGTTCCGTTGGTCAGGCGATGGCCACTCTCATGGTCCAGCAAGGTCACCTGTGGCTGACCTTGGCTGATATACGGGAGACCGATAAATATCGGTTCCTGGACTCCCCCATATCTCAGGTTGGCCTATTCGGCGATGCGGTCGAGAGCTTCGCCCAGCAGTTCTCGGCCACCCAGAAGCAGGCTGAGGCAATCAAGCAAGTGCTGCCCCGGCCGTCTGCTGCTGCCTCCACCCCACCGCCGGCTGCACAGCCTCAGCCTGCTCGTCGTCGAGGGCGCCCGCCTGCGTCGTCCTCCGCCCCTGCTAAGTTGGCCAAGCAGCAGCCTCTACCCGCCAGACAACAGGGAGCCAGTCTCGGACACGGCGCCCAGCCTGCTCAGACCCCGGCCAAGCCAGGTGGCAAGCGTACAAGGAAGTGGTCCTGAGACGGGCGACCTGGAGGGGAGGAATTCAGCTCTTCGCGAGAGGATGCCAGCTTCTCTCCCTCCCCCGGAGGAGGGCCGGGGGGAATTTGTGTTTTGTCTAGCGTCCAGCGGTACCCACTTTCTCACAAAAAGAGCTGTTTCCCAAACCTCCCGGTCCCAAGAGGTTGGCAGTGTGTGAGGCCCTGCCTCGCCACTCTCAGCCCCCTCTCACTTCGCCAGCAGGTCCCAGTGTGTCGGTCGAGGCCGCCTTCCATGTGCCGTCTCCCATACACACTGTCACCTCGCAGAGTCCGACCCCACTTCGGGCCACTATGCCGTCTGAGTCGGGTCCCAGCACTCTGCCTCGCTGCCCCACACCCGGTACGTCTGTGGTGCCTTTGGTCCCGCTGGCTCGGAGTCTGGGAGCCTGGTTAGCGCTTCCCAGCCCATCCCGCTGGCTCATTCGTATCATCAGACTTGGCTATGCGATTCAGTTCACCTGGCGTCCCCCGGTGTTCAGGGGTGTCCATTACACTCGCGTGTACCTGGACAATGCACTTGTTCTCCACGCGGAGATTGCTGTCCTCCTGGCAAAGGTCGCAATCGAGCCGGTCCCTCCAGCCGATATGAAGTCAGGGTTTTACAGCCCCTACTTTATTGTACCCAAGAAGGGTGGTGGGCTACGGCCAATCCTGGATCTGCGTGTCCTGAATCGGTCCCTTCACAAGCTGCCGTTCAAGATGCTTACGCAGAAACGCATTTTCGAATGCATCCGTCCCCAGGATTGGTTTGCAGCGATCGACCTGAAGGACGCATACTTTCATGTTTCGATTCTGCCTCGACACAGACCCTTCCTATGGTTTGCGTTCGAGGGTCGGGCATATCAGTACAAAGTCCTACCCTTCGGGCTGGCCCTGTCGCCCCGCGTCTTTACGAAGGTTGCGGAGGCGGCCATTGTTCCGCTCAAGGAACAGGGAGTTTGCATTCTCAACTACCTCGACGACTGGCTCATTCTGGCCAGCTCGCGAGAGCAGTTGTGCGAACACAGGGACACAGCTCAGGGACACAGCTCACCTCAGCCGGTTGGGTCTTCGGGTCAACTGGGACAAGAGCAAACTCACCCCCGGGCAGAGGATCTCTTATCTCGGTATGGAACTGGACTCGGTCGCCCAGACAGCGCGCCTCACCAAGGAGCGCGTCCAGTCAGTGTTGAACTGCCTGAGTACGCTCAAGTGCAGGACAGCGGCCCCACTGAAACTTTTTCAGAGGCTCCTGGGGCATATGGCAGCCGCAGCCGCAGTCACGCCGCTCGGATTGCTTCATATGAGGCCGCTTCAACACTGGCTTCACGGCCGGGTCCCGAGATGGGTGTGGCAGCGCAGTACGTTCCGTGTCCCTGTGACACCGAACTGCTGTCGAACAAGTGTCCAGGCATGCTGTGGTTTACACAGATGCTTCTGCCACTGGGTGGGGAGCCATGTACAACGGGCATGCAGTATCAGGTCTGTGGACGGGGCCTCAACTGCATTGGCATATCAATTGCCTCGAGTTGCTAGCAGTACGTCTTTCACTGAGCCGCTTCAAGGAGTTGTTGACAGACAAGCACGTACTGGTCCGCTCGGACAGCACTGCGGCCGTTGCGTACATCAACCATCAGGGTGGTCTACGCTCCCGTCGCATGTCGCAACTCGCCTGCCATCTCTTGCTATGGAGTCAGAAGCATCTGAGGTTGCTTCGTGCCATTCATGTCCCAGGCGTGCTCAACCGTGCAGCTGACGAGCTCTCACGGCAGCCTCCGCTTCCGGGCGAATGGAGACTCCATCCCCAGGTGGTCCAGCTGATTTGGCAGCGCTTCGGGGCCGCACAGATAGTTTGCCTCCCCGGACACTGCCCACTGCCAGTTGTTCTATTCCCTGTCAGAGGGCATGCTCGGCACGGATGCCCTGGCACACAGCTGGCCCCGGGGCCTACGCAAATATCCGTTTCCCCCAGTGAGCCTTCTCGCACAGCTCCTGTGCAAAGTCAGGGAGGACGAGGAGCAGGTCTTGCTAGTGGCTCTGTATTGGCCCACTCGGACCTGGTTTTCGGATCTGATGCTCCTCGCGACAGCACCTCCTTGGCCCATTCCTCTGAGGAAGGACCTTCTGACTCAGAGACGGGGCACCCTCTGGCACCCGCGTCCCGACCTGTGGAAACTCCATGTGTGCTCCCTGGACGGGATGCGGAGTTTCTAAGTGATCTCCCCCAGTCGGTCGTAGATGCTATCACTTCCGCTATAGCTCCTTCTATGAGGAACCTCTATGCGTTGAAGTGGAACCTGTTCGTCGAATGGTGTTCCTCTCACCGAGAGGACCCCCGATCATGTTCGGTCAGGTCTGTGCTCTCCTTCCTGCAAGAGGGCTTGGAGCGAAGGCTGTCTCCCTCCACCCTCAAGGTGTATGTTGCCGCTATTACCGCACATCATGATGCAGTTGAAGGTAAGTCGTTGGGGAAGCACGACCTGATCGTCAGGTTCCTGAGGGGGGCGAGGAGACTGAATCTGCCTCGCCCTCCCTCTATACCCTCTTGGGATCTCTCCCTGGTTCTTACATCTCTCCGGGGTCATCCCTTCGAGCCTTTGCAATCAGCCGAGTTAAAAGTACTGTCCCTTAAGACCGTCCTCCTGGTTGCATTGGCCTCGGTGAAGAGGGTAGGGGACCTGCACGCATTTTCGGTCGATGAATCGTGCCTGGAATTCGGGCCCGGTGACTCTCACGTTATCCTGAGACCCCAGCCTGGATATGTGCCCAAGGTTCCTACCACTCCCTTCAGAGATCAGGTAGTGAACCTGCAAGCGCTGCCTTCGAAGGTGGCAGACCCAGCCCTGGCTTTGCTCTGTCCCGTCCGCACTCTGCGCCTGTACGTGGATAGAACGCAAAGCTTTAGGATCTCAGATCAGCTCTTTGACTGTTACGGAGGCCAGCAGAAGGGAAAGGCTGTCTCCAAGCAGAGGATGGCCCACTGGATAGTGGACGCCATCGCCTTGGCTTATCAGTCACAAAGCGTGCCTTGCCGGCTCAGGTTGAGAGCTCACTCCACCAGAGGAGTTGCCTTTTCCTGGGCGCTGGCGCACAGCGCCTCGCTGACAGATATCTGTAAAGCTCGCCTCCCCTTGCGGCTCAGACATTGCGGAGTGTCTGATGCCAGGCCAAACGTCCGTCACAGACGTTGATGTTTGGCTGGGTGCCATATGTCGCGACCCCTCCACGTGAGTGGTCCCATATGTGTATTGTCCACGGTCAAACTCCCCACGGTGAGCCCGTGTCTTTCCCTTAGCAGAGCCAGCTCTGCCGTCACCTGTCAGATGAGTCTCCCCCTATCTCTAGGCTGGAGCCATCCCAGGGACTCCATATGCATACTGCCCACGGCCAGTCCATATGTGTATTCCACGTAAATTCCTCCCCTGCAGGGTAGGTTGTGGTCTCCGCAGCGTCCCCTACGGGTTTGCTTCCCCAGTGTTGTCTAGTCTTACTGTAGTGGGTCTTGCGGAACGGCAGTAGACTCTCTCAGTGTAAGCTCGCCCCCTTCTCCGCCACCCTGGTGCGCCGGGTGGCTAGAGCTTGCGCTGGGCGCTGGAAGGGGTCAGTAACTGTGGCGCTTTATTTGGGATCCCAATTCGTCGGTCACTACTGACGTATGTCCCTGAAGGAGGGAACGGAGACGTACGTCCCGTCGCCACGGTTCCTGTGCCTTCGCTGTAGTGCGAAAAACGGAATGCGATTGCATCCGCTTCTGTATTTATACCCTCCTAATGGGGGCGGTGCGCATTATGCAAATATTGCACGCAAGTTCCATTGGCTTGTTTTTATACACTCGAAGCTGATAGGGCTCTCTAGCGATATCCCAATTCGTCGGTCACTACTGACGTACATCTCCGTTCCCTCCTTCAGGGAACGAGGGTTACATACGTAACCGAGACGGTAACTTTCAGGATATGTAAGTAGCCATAGCAAATTACTCTCTGAACATAACCTGCTCTGTATATATATAATTAGCATCAAACAATATAATTCTTATTCTCAGTAAAAATAAGGATTACTTATTAAATGAAAAGATTGAAAAAATGATTGCACAACCACCAATAGGTGGCGATGTACACTAAGTACTTTATGTAAATCAATCGGCATGAAACAAAAGAAGGAGGAAGTAGAATGGCGTGTTTTTTCTTGACGTCTGTTTCCATGGTGAATCATTGTAACTGGAAGTGATTGGAACACCTGAATACAATGATTTGGAGGGGTTTCCCAATACTTTTGGCAATACAGTATATCTGCAGCTATATAATATTGGTCGCTCTGGCCAGGGTTGCCAGATCTGTGCAATAAAAATAGCCCAAAAATAGCCCAATGCAATTTTCTCCATAGGGCAGCCAAATTTGTACATCTGGGGGGTGTTTTGGGGGTGTTGGAGTGCCGAAATCGTACATACGTGGCTAGAAATCAACACTTAAAAGGCAACAACTTAAAAGTATCTCAATTCCACGGGAAAACCACAGACTTGGCAACACTGGCTCTGGCAGCTAGTAGTGATGTTACGTTCGTATCAAAAAACTGAAACACCTCACAGTGAAGCACTGTACCGGAGCTTGATTCATTTTGCCATAACCACGTAGTCTGTGACATCCGAAGCTTCGTTTTCGCACACAAACCATGTAACTGCTTCATATTCTGATTCAAAAATATGTCGTATTGGAAGCAGAGGCAGCTTTTCCACTTTTTGATCAAAAGATGTCATTAGTGTGCACAGTGTTGAAAAGCTTTGAGTAAAAGCCTCGGTGCTTCACAAAGCTTAATTTCACCATCGTCTGTTTTCACCAAACAATCTGCTCATCATATAAAGTGATTGAGTCTCTTCAGAAAATTTGGACTAAACTGCTCAGTTCATATGGATTAGTTTTACAATCTCTTTATGAAATATTTGAAGCGTCAAAGTAGTAGTTGTGTAGCCGTCAGTGGAGGGACAGAAAGCTCTCATAATTCATCAAAAAGATCTTAATTTGTGTTCCGAAGATGAACGAAAGTCTCACGGGTTTGGAACGACATGAGAGTGAGTAAATAATGACAGAATTTTTAATTTTGGGATGAACTAACCCTTTAAGTCCTATCAGCCTGTGCCATCTAGAGTTTCATAACAAAACTTTGTATTTGTTTCATCAGAATAAAGGCTTAAAAAAATGGACTCTTTTGTAATAGGTTCATTTAATCAGATATCAGATCAGACTCATTTGGTTGGGAGGGCCTTAATTCAACAATAAATAGAGCATCATTTCTGAGCACAATATGATTCAACTAGACCCTCTTCACAGACTGCTGGTGTGTATTAATATTCATATCTATGCACATTTTTGTTTTGAAATGTTTTGACAGGACATAATATTCCTCATATGATGTTTTATTAACAACGTTCGGGAGGAGCAGCTACTAATAATTAAACTTATTAACACAAGTGAAAAGCTTTCAGCTGATCATCCAACAACAAGAGGTATCCGCTTGTTAAGTCGTGACGTAAGGAACGCTGTTTCTGGGTCCAAGCCTCGGCTCATTTTACTTGATAATACCATCTCGACAGCCGTTTATGAGTGCTGTTTCTTCATATGAAACGTTTAACATTTAAAAAAGTTAAACATTTAAAGTACTTACAGTCTACACAACAGTCTCTGTGCTCACAGCGTCACAAACATGAATATATTTACGATTTATAAGACGAATCACTGTCTGGCCATCTGGGATTTTGGTTATGATTATAATTTTTTGGTAGTATTACACCACATCTTGTGTGTATATTAGTCCGTTTGTTGTTTTCTTGTGATATGAGATAGAGCGTTTGGACCTGGAAGCGCTGCCGCGTGACGTCAGACTTAACAACCGAATATATACTGCAGACTCACCTCTGTTCATTGACAGTTCTTCAGCATCCATCACCTCCTCACTTCTAGTTCTATCTGTTATTACCACATCAGGGTAATAGTACTCTGGGTTCAGGCCAAACCCCTCCCCCCACCCCCCTACTCCCCCCCGGACAGCACGCCAAATATGCATAACTCTATTTAATTATATGTGAACTCGTGAAATGAATAATATATTGGATAAATAATAAATCTAGCAATTGCTTATAAAAATATTATTAATTCCAATGATTTATTATATAAGAATGTATTATTTTGTTTAAAGTCAGATAACTGCTGAATTGTGAAGGTCTTCTGTGAGGTTGATACACTGATGAATTCCAGGTGAGTTAAATGTTTATGCACTCTCTACACCAGGGTAATGTTATAATTGGAATTGAAAATAAAAATGTAATTTATTGAATACAGTTTTTAAATCAATTTGGTATCACTTTCACTAGTGATACTCTTTGTTAAAAAGACTACAGTAGCTGTGCTGTTTCCTTTCACAAAACCATTATATCAGAGTAAATCTCACGTTTGTACTATGCAAAAACAGAAAATAATAAACCAAGTGAGTTTGTTGGTAATTAAGAGCAGCTAGATTAAATTACATTAAAAACAGTTATTTATTGCACAATGAGTTTCATTAGGTGGCAATTGTTCAGTCTATCAAATGGAGTGAATGTACTCAGTTATACTTTATCACTAAACTGAATATTGAATAATTTGTAATTTAATACAACATGTACTATTAATAGTTCAAATCACTATACCAGTCACTTTTGATTAATAACAACTAGGGGTGTAATGGAACACAAAACTCCCGGTTCGGTACGTGCCTCGGTTTTGAAGTCACGGTTCGGTACGGGTTCGGTACGGGTTCGGTACAGCAGGTGGGGAGAAAACTAAACATAAAATTGCTTTTTTTTTTATAAACAGTAGTTTACTGAACAAATTGGGTCTCTGTTTTTAAATATATTAAATTATAACTAAACGTTTCTTAAAAAAAATATCTCTGCTAATGCTATAAACTATGTTCATGACAGATTTATTTAAACATACATTTAATAATCAAGACATCACTAACAGGTTAAGTAAAATATAATGAATATATGTAGTGCATATAGTGCGAAACAGTTCATTTCTCTTGGCATTTTCTGTTTGAATTTCGTGATTTCGTGGGCAGAATTTAAAGAATTCAGAATTTGAATGGTGGTTAGGCTACACTGTATTTGTCGTGTACTGCCTTCGTCTTATCCACCTGTCTTTGTCCGTTGTCGTAATTCACCTTGAAACCCAAGCGTTCCCAAACAGGAGACCTTAATGTTGCAATGTAATGCATTCGATACACACGTGCACCGTACCGAAAGCCCTGTACCGAAACGGTTCGGTATGAATATGTGTACCGTTACACCCCTAATAACAACTGTTCTGACATAAAGAAGGCCTTGTTAGTGAAGAATCTGTTAGTGGTGTTTCTTTGAGATGGAGGTTTTACTAATAAAACTAAACTTCTGTTTGGACAATTGAAGTCAGGGTGAAAAATTATAGTATATAGTAGTCTAGAAGTGTCTTGTTGCACTCACTGCAATCCAACAATTACAAAAGAACATTCAACAAGTTGCAGTAACAATTTGTATACTTTATCAATTATCCTTATAGTTTTATCGCCCAGCCCTACTATAGAGTCGTGGACTGAAGTTTTGCTGCAAAAACTTACCTTAGAAAACGAGAAACTAAGTGAGGAAAGAAAAGACGAGAGTGGTCAGATGACTTGCATGATGCTGTTCGTACCGTAACCTAATTCTTTGTTCATGTTCTGAGTTTTAAACTGAGGTGTTTGTCCACCCCTGGAGGAGCTCCAACCAATTAGACATTGCCTTTAGTTCGGGGTGTGACTATTTCTCCTCCACATACATAAATTACAGTTCTTATCTTAGTCACATGGTCTCTAAACTTTCCCGATCTAGCACTGTCAAATTTAGACATGATTTCTATAAGAGTACAATACATTTTACACAGATTTGATTCATACAATAACTGAAGAAATGAGAAATCATTCACTCATATAGTAAACAAAACACACCTCCCATCAACCATTCAGAAGTTTTAACAATTGCATGAATTATGTGTGATCTAAGCATAATAATCCCATATATAGGTTGTAGACATGATATAGAATTATAAAGTTGAACAATGTTTGATTGTAAGTCCGTCCAGCATTATTTTAGATTGATCTGATGCATTTTGATATGTAAAGGTAGTGTCTGTGGTTCTTAGAGAGCAATTTTGGTCCTGCATTTAAGAAGTCACTTAGATGTGTTTAAAAAAAACAAACAAAAAGACAGTCTCTGTCTTTGGGATCAAACAACAATCTCTGCTTAGCTGGACTGGCTGACTCCAAAATAAGGAGATCTTCTGATTTATTGAATTTAGCTCTTTTTCACAGTTTGAAGGAGTTATTTATGTCTGGTTGGCTTTCAGTTCCTACATTCCTACACACGTGTCATACCTGCGCTTTGTCCAACATTCAGAGAAGTCACAATGAGCTCAAAGCATCAACAAACCTTTCACTCCTTTTTTACGAATAAGTCAAGCAGTGTAATTTGCCTTGGCCTTGGCAAATTCTGTTGCACAATGATGAATAAATTTCATGTCTTTTTTTTTTTTTTTTTTTTTTAAAAAACTCTTGATGAATAAGTGTCAAACTTTGATGGAAATTAAAATGTATTGATGGAAATTGAAAATTATTCCTTCATATGCTGAGATGTGGTGATGTGTTGTTGTGTCTTATATCAGGATGGCCATACGAGTGATTTTGTTTGTAACACTTGCTGGACTGTGCGTCGCTCATCACAGAGGTACGTTTAGAATAATACAAGTAAAAATCATTATATATAAATCAGATTAATTGATTAAAATTATAGGCTGAAATATGGTAATTGAAAGCTTGTGATTTATTTATTTATGAAGACTCTGTAATAGAATTTATGTACTTATTAATGTGTGTATAACTGTTATTTAATTTATTAACAGATGAGGATACACCACCAAACATTTGTGTTCCAAGTGAGTGTTCTTCATTACTTTGAATGTTGTCAGTAACACATAATATAACATATAATATTTTTAATGAATATATTCCTACAGAACATTTGGTAACCATTAAGGGACAATGTGCAGTGTTACGTGCTTGCCCTCTTTTAGGGGTTGGCAAAGGTCAACACAACAAACAAAAAAGTTTCTATCTCAGTTTTAACTATAACTTACCTTTACATTAAAAAAAGAAGAAAATAAAATAAATAATTGATGAACTTCCTATATCTCCTACTACACAGTTTCAATCAAAAATGGCACCCACCTCCCTACGGGTTTTTAATTAAAATAAAATCTAAATTTTGAACGAAATCTATAAGTTTTCAACTAAATTCACAGTTCCACCAATGGTTAACACTTGTCAGCAACAGAACACAATAAAGTTATCTGGAGCAAGAGGGAAAAATCCACACTCTGCAACCCTCTTCCCTGATCTTGCTGTGAGGCAGTGCTGGCTTTATATGCTGGCTTTCCACAGGCTGCAGCCAATCAGTGGAGCTGAGGTGAATGGGCAGCAAATCAGCAACAGGTGAACCCAATGACCTCCATGAGAATGGTAGCAGTAGACATGGGGGGAAAAACGAAACAAATCAAAAACACACCAGAAGGCACATAGAAACAATCACAAATAAAATACGTCTCAGGACGTGACGGTTGTTATCGCTGTGACAGAAAGCTGTGTAATAATCATTTGGATTACATAGCTTAGCATTATTTTGCCCATTATATTGGGATTATACTTGAGCACATTAAAGTAAAAAAAAAAAGAAAAGAAAAGAAAAGAAAACATTATTGTTTATTATTTTATGTTAAACAGGGAATCTTGCTCTTGGAGGCATAGCTGTCCAGTCTTCCACACAAGTTCATCCACAAACATCAGATGCTCAAAATGCTATCGATGGCAACATGAATTCAATTCGCGAAGGTAGATCATGCACTCATACAAATGGGGACATGGACCCCTGGTGGAGAGTTGACTTGCAGAATGCCTACAAGATAACAAGGGTTACCATCACTAATCGTGGAGATTGTTGTCCAGAGAGAATAAATGGTGCTCAGATCCGTATCGGCAACAGCCTGGAAAATAATGGCAACAATAATCGGCTGTAAGTATTGTCTCTCACTTGATACTTATACAAATGGTTAGAAAATTAGTAAATAAGATAAAATCAATTTGAATAAATCCTTTGACAGAAGTAGGCCTATATTTAATATGATTCATGTCGTTTTGATACGCCCCTCTCTATTTCTCTGTCACTGTGTTTCTTCACAGGGCTGCGACTGTTGTGTCCATCCAACGTGGAGAGACAAAAACATTTAAGTTTAATCCTATTAAGGGGCAATATGTCAACATTTTTATACCTGGGCGCTATGAATTTCTCACACTGTGTGAGGTTGAGGTGTTTGCAGGTGAGTGATAAAAGAAGAGAGACATGGTGTGTAGACATTTGTACTATATGTGCTGTTTATACTATTTCTAGGTTCCCTTAATGATTGTTTGTTCTGTTTTCATTGCCAGATTAAGTGGAATGAGATGATGTCACACCACAGTCCACTGATCCTATAAACAAAATATCAAACTACTATTTTCTGAGCAATACACTTTTTTCATTGTTTTCATTTTACCTGTGCACCTTTTATCCTTAAGATAAAAGATAAGTTTCAGTGCACATTCAGTAAAGGAATGAAATGGTTCTTAAAATGCACCCATCTTTGTTTCTCTTTGCTTTCTACATGAATAAATTACTTCAGCATTGCATGTTGTATTTCATGTTTCTGGATCAAAAAGTGTTCATTTGGATATTCACAATGAGGAGGAGGTGTAGTGTTACATAGCTACCCATATAGAGTTGAGGAGCTGGTAACAAAGTAAAGAAGAATTAAATTTTTTCAATAAAAGAGAAATAAAAAAAAAAATAAAACATGGATAGAACGAGGATGTCCAACCGTCTGTCCCAGAATCAACAACACAACCACCAATTCAACCAGTATTAACTTTTATTTTTCTGTTATAAAGAGTAAAAAAATAACAATAACCATAACAGAAATATAAATATCAAAAAGAATAATAATGGAAATGTGTGCGATAGCTTCAGGGAAGAGCCTGGCCAAAATAACAAACAAAACAATCTAACTAACCCAGAAATCTCTCCAAAAGACCTGGAGGACCTTTTTCCATAAAAAGGAAAAAAAAAAAAAAAAAAAAAAAAAACTGGATTACAAACAAAAATGGCACCCTCCACTTACTTTCCCCAAAACCACAAGGAACCATCCAATCGCCTCCAACATCAACTGACTGAATACAGCTGGTCAGAGCTCCTATTATGATGGAGGAAGAAAAAAGAGAGAGCAGAGAACAAAAAATACGTCTGAATACAACACAAAATATACAGACATAAATGTATAACACAACGCTATAAAAAATGTATGCCCTCAGACATAACAATAGTGATATGAAATGGACTCATGAAGCTAATGTGTGATGTTAAAGGCTTAGTTCACCCAAAAATGAAAACTCTGTCATTAATTACTCACTTAATGACCTTACTTTATGACCTTCGTTCATCTTCAGAACACACAGTAAGATATTTTTGATGAAATCTGATAGCTCAGTGAGGCCTGCATTGACAGCAAGATAATTAACACTTTCAGATGCCCAGAAAGCTACTAAAGACATATTTAAAAGTCATGTGACTACAGTTTTCATGATAACATAATGTCTGATTTCAAAATGGTTTTCACAGGATAAATACTGAGGGTGTGAGCCTTTTAATGAGACTTAATTTATGATGATTAATAAAATATGTGATGGGGAAAAAAGCAATAAAAAAAGAGCGCCAAGTGTTCTGCTAATGGGATGCTAACAGTTAAGAAGTTAATGAAATTGTTCATTTTATAAATGTAAAACATTTTTTATAGTAAATATATATTTGATATTACAGTGTTTTTCTATATTCCTGACAGTAAATTAAGCTGCAACAAACCTATATAAAGTTCCAGTCATGAAAAGAAAAAAACTGTGATTTTTTATATATATATATCACCAGAATCTTGTAATGACATCTAGATTCTGTCCAATAAAGTATGATAACAAATTAAAGCTTCAATAATAAAATGAGAAACAGTGCAGCCTTTTCAACTTCATAGTGATGCCAGTTTCACTGAAACACTGAGAATATGTCCTGCATCACCTAAATAAGAATTAATTTACTGCTTTCTCCATGTGTGTCATCTGTGTATCATTTTTTTCTTTCTCACCACTGATGTACATACAAAATCAGTTGTAGGTGCAGATCTTGATGTAAGTCCTGAAGCTTTGAGAAGAAAAAGAAAAAAAAAAAATTCCTAAGGTTTGCTTTTCATTAATAAGAGTAGCACAGATATATGAATAAAGAATATGTTAGATATGTGTCCCACTTTATATGAACATGAAATACTTATATGTCCATAATTATAAAATACTTGTTTTTCAAATTAGAGAATCCAGAAAATGGTTTTCTTTTAATAAAGCTTGCATCTTAAGCATACTGTAAATGTATCTGACTAGTAGTGACAGTGAAAATCAAGCATAGTGTTAGTTCAGGCAGGCCACGTCAGTCAATCTTGCACCAGCTGACAGTCAGCTGTGTTTGACGTGTACCAGTCCAGTTATGACACTTATCTCTGCGGTTCATTTAAATCCGCATTCTTTCAGCCTCTCTCTATTGCTAGCTACACACTGCATTTAACCCCCCCCTCCATCCCCAACTCCACCTAGCTGGAATCTGTAATCTAATCTGATGTCTGTTTACGACTGTCTTCTGCACACAGTTATTTCACTGTATCATCCTTATGTATTTTAGCTTGTTTACACAACTCATGTAAATTGTGATTTGTATGTATGATTACTGGATCTGTTCTGTACCCCAAGGGGTGTTTGACTTGCTGCTAAAATCTAAAAGTTTCATGCTTTTGTCAGTGACTCAACGTTTGATAACCTACAAATGTCATGGAGGTTAGGCAGAAGTACAGTAGTGTGAGCCACAGAAATCATGCATCTATGTCTTGGTATCATTTATTTACTGTACTTTATTTCACTGGCTCAGAGAATTGTATGGTAAAATTAGGCTTTAATAAACATATAGCAAAACTAAAAACACTAATAATATTAAACCTGCAAGTTTCTGCAATTAAATGCATAAATTAATTAGTGAAAAAAGTACTAATCTACATAAACTGAAGGTTTACATGCGAAACCCTGGTCAGCAAGTGCTTGATGATGAAACTTACTAATGGACAAAAATAAAAACTATCAAAGTCTAATGAAAATGAAAATATTAAAAAGTTATTAAAAAGTGAAGTGATGAAGTGAAGAGAGAGCCACAGAAGAGACTGTGCAGAAATTACAGAGGTAATTCATTTTAATGGATTCAATTTAAAATGTATTAAAATGTAAAAAAGATTTTTAATTTAAGAAATCATTTTTATTGTATTTTTTTTCCGATTTTTTTATCTAAAAAATAAATAAATAAATAAATAATACACTAAACAAAATTATAAATGCAACACTTTTGTTTTTGCCCCAATTTTTCATGAGCTGAACTCAAAGATTTAAGACTTTTTCTATGTACACAAAAAGCATATTTCTCTCAAATATTGTTCACAAATCTGTCTAAATCTGTGTTAGTGAGCACTTCTCCTTTGCCGAGATAATCCATGCACCTCACAGGTGTGACATAACAAGATGCTGATTAGACAGCATGATTATTGCACAGGTGTGCCTTAGGCTGGCCACAGTAAAAGGCCACTCTAAAATGTGCAGTTTTATCACATAGCACAATGCCACAGATGTCGCAAGTTTTGAGGGAGCGTGCAATTGGCATGCTGACTGCAGGAATGTCCACCAGAGCTGTTGCCCGTGAATTGAATGTTCATTTCTCTACCATAAGCCATCTCCAAAGGCGTTTCAGATAATTTGGCAGTACATCCAACCGGCCTCACAACCGCAGACCACGTGTAACCACACCAGCCCAGGACCTTCACATTCAGCATCTTCACCTCCATGATTGTCTGAGACCAGCCACCCGGACAGCTGCTGCAACAATCGAAAGAAAAACAAAGAATTTCTGCACAAACTGTCAGAAACCGTCTCAGGGAAGCTCATCTTCATGCTCGTCGTCCTCAGCGGGGTCTCGACCTGACTGCAGTTCGTCGTCGTAACTGACTTGAGTGGGCAAATGCTCACATTCGATGGCGTCTGGCACTTTGGAGAGGTGTTCTCTTCACGGATGAATCCCGGTTTTCACTGTACAGGGCAGATGGCAGACAGCGTGTATGGCTTCGTGTGGGTGAGCAGTTTGCTGATGTCAACATTTGGATCGAGTGGCCCATGGTGCCGGTGGGGTTATGGTATGGGCAGGCGTATGTTATGGACAACGAACACAGGTGCATTCTATTGATGCTATTTTGAATGCACAAAGATACTGTGACGAGATCCTGAGATCCATTGTTGTGCCATTCATCCACGACCATCACCTCATGTTGCAGCATAATAATGCACGGCCCCATGTTGCAAGGATCTGTACACAATTCCTGGAAGCTGAAAACATCCCAGTTCTTGCATGGCCAGCATTGAGCATGTTTGGGATGCTCTGGATCGGCAAATATTGTGGCCAGCCTAAGGCACACCTGTGCAATAATCATGCTGAATGAGAATTCTGTCCTCCTTTTGTCTCTTCAAGAGATCTGATAACCCACCCCTCTCCCCCCAAAACAGGTGTTGGTGTAGTAAATATCTACAAATCCTTTGTTCTGGTCTGGGTATAATCGTAGATGTCATTCTTCTTATGGTATCACAAGTACATCGGACATTATGGGAAGTGTTCACAGTTCCGGCTACCCTAATTAAAGTAGCATAACTGTCTTTTAAGCAATTTTAATTATAGAAATATGATCATGTGTGTATGCCAGGTTAAAGAGATGGGTCTTTAATCTAGATTTAAACTGGCAGAGTGTGTCTGCCTCCCAAACAACGCTAGGAAGATTGTTCCAGAGATTGGGCACTAAATAGGAAATGGATCTACCATCTGCAGTTGATTTTAATATTATAGGTATTTTCAACTTGCCAGAATTTTGAGATTGCAGTGGACTTGAAGGACTGTAATGCGATAAGAGCTGACTCAAGTACTGAGGATCTAAACCAGTCAGGGCTTTATATGTAATCAGTAAGATATTAAAATGTATGCAATATGTAATAGGGACCCAGTGTTGACAGAATCAGGCAAATATGGTCATACTGCCTGGTTTTAGTAAGAACTCTAGCTGCTGCATTTTGGGCCAGAAAGGTACTAAAGACATTGTTAAAACTGACGACGTGACTACAGTGGTTCAACCTTAATATTATGAAGCTACAATAATACTGTACTGTAGTCACGTTGCCGGTTTTAACAATGTCTTTAGTACCTTTCTGGACCTCAAAAGGTGCAATGTCATTGCTGCCTATATATGGATCAGATACCCTCGATTTCATCAAAAATATCTTAATTTGTGTTCCGAAGACAAACGAAGGGTGAGTACTTAATGACAGAATTTTCATTTTTGAGTGAACTAAGCCTTTAAGCGATACTGTCAAGGACATTTTGCCCATCAGTTCTCTGCAGTACAGAAGCAGATGGAGGCACTCAGTCAGTCTAACCCTCCACTTGCCCGTTGCCGAGGGCATCCCCCAGCGGCATCTACATCTAAGACAATTTTATTTATATAGCACATTTCATACACAATGGTAATTCAAAGTGATTTACATAAAAAGGAAACAAATACATGAGAATAAAAATTGAATGCATAAGAAATAAAAATAACAATAAAAACAGAGAATACCCCTATCTGGATGGAAGAGTCAAGGAGTTTCAGTCAGAATATTTGTCAGGTAGCTGTGCATTTAAACTGTACCCTTGAAGACAAATCTTCCTGGACCAACTCTGTCCAGAGCTCCATCCAGGGATAACTCTACTTTGTTGTGCGTCAAAGCGGATCTAAATGGATTTTCCTCATGTCAGAGGGATAACTGTAAAAATATTTATATTTGTCAGGTAGCTGCGCATTTAAACAGTACCCTTACAGACAAATCTTCCTGGACTAACTCCGTCCAGAGCTCCATCCAGGGATAACAAATGCTTACTTCCTAATTCTCCCAGCTCTTTCAACTAGACAGCAAGATTTAAAATGCATTAAAACAGTCAGAAATAAAAGAGGATGCATAAAAGATTGATATAAAATGCATTAAAAATGAAATAAAAATGTTCACTCATTCACTAATCCCTATAGAGTGTATGGCATTTGAGTGCACTATATCTGCAAGGAGTGAACGAAATAAAGTGAGTGAATTCGGACGCTGGCGTAGACACTGTGTGTCGGAGAGTTGGAGCTGTCGCAGAAACGGCTTTGTCACACGTAATGATAAAACGACTTTTATCTTAAATGTAACTTACTTTATAAAATAATATTAAAAACAATAACAATCGTAATGACTTTATTTTGTAATTAAAGCCTACTTAATATAGCCTCCGTGCCAGCTTTGTGGTTTCATCGGTTAGCTAGACATCGGACACAGCTTGACACTCTAAATCATAAATCCTCTCCTGTGGCCTCATGGGACTGTAAAGTTTCCATTGTATCCACACTTCAGAATTTTGCCAAAAGACAAAATTTTTATGAGTACTGTGAATTCAGACATACTTTTGTCACACACTGTTTTCCACCTACTAGGAGGGAAGTATGCGATTTCGGATTCAGAATAGAATCTATAAAAATCTAATGATGTTTTATTAACAAAGTTCGGGAGGAGCAAGTTCAGATAATTAACCTAATTAGCACAGGTGGAGAGCATTCAGTTAATCAACTCAACCAGTGTCAAGAGGTATAAATTCAGCAGACTTACCTCTGTTCATCTGAGAGTTTATCAGCATCCCTCCTCCACCCCATCTCCTCACTTCTAGTTCTATCTACTTTTACCACACCGGGGGGAGTACTCTGGGTTCGGGCCAAAATTCCGAGCTCGGAGCCCTCTCTCCGGACAGCATGCCAAATACGCATAACTTTACTCTATTTAATTATATGGATATGTGAACTCGTGAATTGCTATTTAAACTTAGTGTAAATAGCATCTATCTCTAAAAAAATACTGTATGCTATTTTCACTTCAGTGTAAATTCTGTAGAATCTCAGATTGCATCTATTGCTATTGCACTTCTTGCAAATAGCTGCTGTCATGATATATTTACTAAGCGCTACATCGTTCTTCCTTATTTAATGAAAGTAAACACAACCAAAAAGTACCTAACTGCACAAATGAAAGTGAATACTATTTACACTGAGCACACAACCTTTTTAACTACAAAACAACATATTAATCATGTTTCTGTCTTGTGTACCAGGAAAAGGGTTTTAATGAAACTGTAGCACATTATTACATTGATCAGTAATACTGTTAAACCGTACCTGAATAAATCTCAGATCCTTATAGGTTTTGGAGGTAAGAACTTAATGTTAAGGGATTGTCAGTATATTTGATCAGATCATAATGTACAGCATAAGACAATGGTCACCAAATTTTCTGAGCCCAAGATCCCTGTCTACAGCCCTGATGAAAGGCAAGATCTACCTATCGAAGAGTTGAGAGAAAAAGACTGTACTTCCAACTTGAGGCATTTTATTTAGGCTAATTGTATTTAAATCGTATGAAATGCTTTGCTTCACCAATCCGATTCTCAGTACTCAGTACTCTTTTGTAATAGGTCCATTTAATGTTGATTTTTCAGATATGACATAAGACTTTGGTTGGGAGGGCCTTAATTCACCAATAAATAGAGCATAATTTCTGAGCACAGTATTATTCAGCCAGACCCTCTTCACAGACTGCTGGTGTGTATTAATATTCATATCTATGTTTAATAGCACATTTTTGCTTTAAAATGTTTTGACAGGGCATAGTATTCCTTATATGAATAATATATTGGATAATAATAAATATAGCAATTGTTTATAAACAAATACTATTAATTACATTTATTTATTATATAAAAATTACATAAATATTTTGTTTAAAAGCAGATAACTGATAACTGCTGTCTTCTGTGAGGTTGATACATTGATACGTATTCCAGGTGAGTTCAATGTTTATGTACTCTCTATACCAAGGTAATGTTAAAAAAAAATTGGAATGTAAAAAAAGTAATTTGTTGAATACAGTTTTTAAATCAATTTGGTATCACTTTCACTAACGATAAATTTGCAAAACTCATACTGTGCTACTAAAATGTTTCCTTTCCCCCAAAACTATTATATCAGAGTAAATGTCATGTTCGTACTTTGCAAAAACATAAAATAATAAATCAAATGAGTTTGTTGATAATTGAGAGCAGCTAGATTGATTAATAACAGCTGTTCTGAATAATCTGTTAGTTTCTTTGAGAGCATGATATGCACAGGAGGTTTTACTAATAAAATTACATTTTGGTTGGACAATTCAAGTTGTAAAGATATAGTATATAGTAGTCTAGAAGTGTCTTGTTGCACTCACTGCAGTCCAATAATGACAAAAGAACATTCAACAAGAATCCGTTTGACAAGACAAGTAGTTGGCGATGTCACTTTGTAAAGAAAGATTTACATATGTATTACATGCGCATGCGTGTTCTTATACAGAGCACTCGCGCCAAACGTGCATTCTTATTCACCTTATTTTTATAGTTTACTGCACTTTGATATTCTTCTCATTATTTTCCTAAATTGGAAGTTTCGCACATTCACAGAGATACCTTAAATCTGCATTGGCAAATAAGGTGGATAGACTAAACATGTAATATGCATGTGCATGACATCACCGTTTTCACAGATTCACGCTTTTGCAGTTTACACAGAGATGACAATGGTATCATTTTCAGAAACTTGCACTTTGAAACCCATTTTCAAAAGTTTGCATTTTCAGGCCACCAAAATGCGTAAGTTTTTCATTTTTATTTGAAAATGATGTTGTGTAAACACAGCCACCGCTGACACAAAGGCATTTAAAATCCAAAGAACAGAGGCAGGTTAGTCACATTACACTGACTTTACTGTAAGTCATGGGGTTCCTCTATCATTACAATGGCAATATATGTGTTTAAATGTGGATGATAAATTGAAAATTATTCCTTCATATGCTGAGATGAGGTGATGTGTTGTTGTGTCTTATATCAGGATGGCCATACGTGTGATTTTGTTTCTAACACTTATTGGGCTGTGCGTCGCTGATTCCAAAGGTACATTTAGAATAATACAAGTAAAAATGCCTGGATTTAAAAATCTGTAACCATTGTGTATCATTACATATCAATCAGATTCATCTATTAAAATTATAGGCTGAAATATGGTAATTGAAAGCTTGTGATTTATTTATTTATGAAGACTCTGTTTTTATGCACATTAAAGTAAAAAAAAAAAAAAAAAAAAAAAAAAAAAAATTTTATTGTTTATTATTTTATGTTAAACAGGGAATCTTGCTCTTGGAGCCACTGCTGTCCAGTCTTCCACAGCTGCTCAAGAAGTTGCTCAACATGCAGTCGATGGCAACAGGAATCCACTTGCCAGTGCTGGGTCATGCAGTCATACTGGTTTGGACAGTGACCCCTGGTGGAGAGTTGACTTATTGGAAGTCTACATGGTAACCAGTGTTAGCATCACTAATCGTGGAGATTGTTGTGCAGAGAGAATAAATGGTGCTCAGATCCGTGTCGGCAACAGCCTGGAAAATAATGGCAACAATAATCAACTGTAAGTATTGTCTCTCTCTTAATACTTACACAAATGGTTTGAAAATGAGTAAATAAGATAAAATTACTTTGAATAAATCCTTTGACAGAAGTATAATTAATATGCTTCATGCTGTTTTGATACGCCCCTCTCTATTTCTCTGTTACTGTGTTTCTTCACAGGGCTGCGACTGTTGCATCCATCCCACTTGGAGACACAAAAACATTTGAGTTTCAGCCTATTACAGGGCGATATGTCAACATTATTATACCTGAGCGCACTGAATATCTCACACTGTGTGAAGTCGAGGTGTTTGCAGGTGAAGGACAGAGAGAGAAGAAAACTCTGTGATAGAATTTATGTCCTTATTAATGTGTGTATAACGGTTATTATTTTATTAACAGAAAACTACACACCGTCGTACACTTGTGTTCTAACCCAAAGTGAGTGTTTTTCATTACTTTGAATGTTGTCAGAAACACGTGTATATAATATTCTTACAGAACATTTGGTAACCAATAATGGATAATGTACACCAAGACAGTTATTATTGCAAAATAAACTCAGAAAGGGTGATTATTATATGGCTACTAGTCTCAAATAAATAGTTTTGGACACAAAAAATTGATTTGAGTTAAATTATTTTATTCGCTAACTTGCAATAACAGCAAAGCCTTTGTGAAGAAAAACATATTCCTAGCAAGACAAAAATTTTATGTACAGTCATGTACACGAAATAAATAATTACATGGACATATTTATTTGAGATTAAACCGTTTTAAATTCTTACCTGTTTATTATCTTAGAATCCATTACGGTGTACAAAAACAATCATTTGGGCAACAAGACTAACACTACAGTACTCTTAATACTAAAAATACTTCAATACTATCAATAACTATAACAGAGACACATCAGTTGTGTTTGTATGAAACAACAGAGAGCGAGTCCGTGGTGTGATACAAGAAACATCAAAGAAAGACCGGCTTCAGAAACCCGGATGAACTGTCTGTTATACAGTGTTACTATTGATGATGGTCATTATCTGGAAATATCAGACCTCAGAATGTCACAACTGACCAATCAGAATCAAGTGTTCCAGAGAGCCATGTAATAATCATTTGGATTACATAGCTTAGCATTATTTTGTCCATTATATTGGGATTATACTTTAGTACATTAAAATACAAAAAAGTTATTGTTTGTTATTTTATGTTAAACAGGGAATCTTGCTCTTGGAGCCAGAGCTGTCCAGTCTTCCACAGCTGCTCAAGAAGTTGCTCAACACGCTGTCGATGGCAACAGGAATCCACTTGCCAGTGTTGGGTCATGCAGTCATACCAATGCGGACAGGGACCCCTGGTGGAGAGTTGACTTGTTAGGAGTCTACAAAATATCAAGAGTTACCATCACTAATCGTGGAGATTGTTGTGCAGAGAGAATAAATGGTGCTCAGATCCGTATCGGCAACAGCCTGGAAAATAATGGCAACAATAATCAACTGTAAGTATTGTCTCTCTCTTAATACTTACACAAATGGTTAGAAAATGAATAAATGAGATAAAATCACTGTGAATAAATCATTGCCTTTGACAGAAGTACATTTAATATGCTTCATGCCATTTTGATTCGCCCCTCTCTATTTCTCTGTCACTGTGTTTCTTCACAGGGCTGCGACTGTTGAGTCCATCCCACCTGGAGAAACACAGACATTTCAGTTTAAGCCTGTTAATGGGCGATTTGTCAACATTTTTATACCTGGGCGCACTGAATATCTCACACTGTGTGAGGTTGAGGTGTTTGCAGGTGAGTGATAAAAGGAGAGAGACAAGGGGCCTAATTTATAAAGCGTGGGTACGCAGAGATTTGATCTTAGAGTGTGTGTACGCTTAAATCCACGCCAACGCTCATATTTATAAAAAACGGTCTTTGACGTGGAAAAGTGCTTAGGGCCACGTCAGGGTCTGAGCAGACATACGCACTTTTCCTGGTCAGATTACTGCAGGTTTTTGGAAATCTAAGCTATTCTTGCAGTTCGCCAAGGATTTGGACGATGACTGGTGATCTTTTATATGTAAATGACATTCATTTTGTGTTGTTTAAAATGCAGAGAACTGAAACCATTCAGCTGCGTGCAAGTTCAAGATCATTTGCGATTTATAGATTTCACATCTGAAAGACAGGAGTACGCTCGTTTTCTGTGTGTACGTACATTCTATCAATCACATGTACGCACATCGGAGAAATGAACGTAAGATCAAATTTAGGACGGATTCTGTGCAACATTTTATAAAACAAGGCCCATGGTGTGTAGACATTTGTACTATATGTGCGGTTTATACTATTTCTAGGTTTCCTTAATGATTGTTTGTTCTGTTTTCATTGCCAGATTAAGTGGAATGAGATGATGTCACACCACAGTCCACTGATCCTATAAGCAAAATACCAAACTACTGTTTTCTGAGCAATACTAACATTGCACTTTTTCATTGTTTTCATTTTACCTATGCACCTTTTATCCGTAAGATAAAAGATAAGTTTCAGCGCACATTCAGTAAAGGTTTGAAATGGTTCTTAAAATGCACCTATCTTTTACCCATCTTTGTTTCTCTTTGCTTTCTACATGAATAAATTACTTCAGCATTGCATGTTGTATTTCATGTTTCTGGATCAAAAAGTGTTCATTTGGATACTTACAATGAGGAGGAGGTGTAGTGTTACATAGCTACCCATCTAGAGTTGAGGAGCTGGTAACAAAGTAAAGAAGAATTACATTTTCCAAAAAATAAATAAATAATAAAAACCTTCTGTCCTATCTGTCCTAGAATCAACAACACAACCACCAGTTCAACCAATATTAACTTTTAATTTTCTGTTATAGAGTACAAAAAAAAAAAAAAATGCACAAAAGTAACAACCATAACAGAAATATCAAAAATAGTAATGAAAATAGGAGAGATAGCTTCAGGGAAGAGCCTGACCAAAATAACAAACAAACAAAACAAAATACTAACTAATCCAGAAATCTGGAGAAATATAATCCAGAAAAATAATTGACATAACTCTTCCCTCTTTCCCTGTTTAACCATAAACAGGAAAAAAGCAGGATTGTAATCAAAAATTGCACCCTCCACTTACATTCCCCAAAACAAGAAAGAAATAAAGGTACAGAAGAAACAAGCTATTTACAACATAATTAAAATATCAAAGAGAGTCAAAACATGTTCACCACATTCAAGTCTCTTTCTATTAAGAAACAGTGCATCACAAAATCCTGAACTCACTTACTCAAACAACTCAATATAAATCAACTCATGATTCTGGGAAGGAAACAGGAGGAAGGAATCATCTTCATGAAAGCATGAAACGAAGTCTCTCTCTCTCTCTCTCTCTCTCTCTCTCTCTCTCTCTCTCAGTCAGCTCAGCCGTGATGTCGAGACACACCCACACAAGCCGCAGCCCGTTCCCCAGACTTCCACTAAACCAGTTTTCTGTAAAATAAAAATATTATTATTTTCTTATTATTATAGTTATATTTATCCTTAAATACGATATATATATATATATATATATATATATTATTAATATTTTAGGCAAATTAATATATTAGCACAAAATTCTGGGCCAAATTATGCAGCCCTACAAACAAGCAAAACAAACCTGGCATTGTTTATTAGGGGCCAAGCTCCGAAGGGGCTAAGCCCCTATTGTTATTGTCAGTTTTCTTCTTCTTCTTATTCTTCTTCTTCCTCCCCAAAGAGAGTCTATGGCAGCCCTATCAATGGAACATGAGAAAATGATGAAATTTGGCACAATTGTAGAGATGCTCATGAATAGTGATTGGACCAAATTTGGAGTCTCTGGAACCAACTCTATAGCGCCACCTGTCTGACATTTTGAATTTTGTCAAAAATTGCAATATCTTTTAAACAATTTGACATATCTTTACACAAATTGGTATGCATCATCAGATGAAGGTCCTGAAGGTACCTGAGAAGTTTGAACACAGCACCACCTAGTGTTCCACAGATATAACTATTTTTGCAAAAACACATAACTTTTGAAAACATTTGTATGCTTTATGTCATTTTATTCCCTGGCTTATGCCGATTCCGAAGATGTGTCATTTGTCATTTTTCTTAACTGTACTTGTCCACCATATTGAAGTAAATGAAAAACAGTTTTTTCGTTACTCCTCCTAGAAATTTCGTCCACTTTTGTTCAAAATCGGCTCAGATGGACCGAGCCGCACAGAAATGACTGAACGGATTTTTGATATTCGCTACCGTTTCTAAGATATTTATCTCTGAATGTGACCCTGCCTGTGTTTGTTGTCTTATGCTAATTAGCTTAGCATGCTAATTGGTTAACATGCTTACCAGTTGTCAT
This sequence comes from Hypophthalmichthys nobilis, assembly GCA_037950665.1. NCBI lineage: Eukaryota > Metazoa > Chordata > Actinopteri > Cypriniformes > Xenocyprididae > Hypophthalmichthys > Hypophthalmichthys nobilis. Next base: position 729,657 of record CM075483.1, read on the forward strand.
TCTTTCTAATATAACTCGTCAGCTATCAGGTTAACCATAAGCTTCATTAGCATTAAGTTAGCTTAGCATGTTAATCTGTTTTTTTTTGTTCATTCACACACAAAAAGTTATCTTCAGCAGCTTGGTGAACCTACATCCTCAAGTGGCTCAGTGTGTAAAGCCAAATGCCTGTGGAGCACCTTACCCTAAGGTTGTGGGTTTGAATCCAGGTAGGAGTGGTTTTATGAAATTGTGTTTTGATTCCTTTATTGCCTCTTGGATTAGAAATAAATGTTTTTTATTCATACTGTGTTCATTTTCACCTAAGCTTCTGTACATTCTGAGTTCATTCTCACCCGTAATTCTGAACCAGCTGTTTTTCATTTTCTGCTGTTTTTGCTCTTCCTGCTCCGTATTGCGCTACAGCATGATGAGCTGCAGAATGATCTAAAGTAAAGTTATTAAATATAACATGCAGTGCATTTTTATATTAATTCTTCATTTTAAGTGAATTTTCACATGAACTACTGAACTTCGGCAGTTGTGTGAATGTTCACCTGCCCGGTGGTGCAATGTAATGAGTAACAGAGCCCAGATTCAAAGACTGTGGGTTTGAATCCTGTGTGGATAAACTTTATGTAATGTTGTGTCATTTTGATTTCTTTATTATCCAAATAAGAATTGTACTGATCTTTATTCCTCTTGAATTAGACACAAGAGTTTTTTGTTCATTCTGTGTTCGTTCTCATCTGACCTTTTGTTCATTTTGTGTTCATTTTCACCTGTAATTCTGAACCAGCTGTTTTTCATGTTCGTTCATTTTCTGCTGTTTTTCCTCTTCCTACTCCACATTGCGCTACAGCATAATGAGCTGTTGAGTGATCTAAACTAAAGTTATTAAATATAACATGCAGTGCATTTTTATAAAAATTCTTCATTTTGAGTTAATTTTCACATGAACTACTAAACTACAGCAAGTGTGTGAACACGTCTCCCCAGTAGCGCAACAGGATAAGTGACAGACGTATGACCCAGAGTTTGTGGGTTCGAATCATAGACTGTAAAAAAATATGGATGTAGTGTCCGTGACGTCACCCGTAGATTTCTGAAGAGCATTTTTGAAGTGAAAATGAGGCCACTGCCATCTTAGCAGTGCGTCACTCCCGGATAACTGAAAAAGGGCAAAGAGGCGGGACATGGTTGGAACTGACCAACTGACTTGCCTGGTTACTGAAACCACGCCCGCCTAGCTCGACGCGATCATGTTAGCAGGCAAAGGAGCTATCTATCTTATCTTAGATACTATCTAAAATATTAATAAAGATAACGAGTTATATCATTAGAAAGTTCTAAAGGTTTATTGTCAATATACTGTGTCTTGATATAGATGCTCCAGCATCAGTAATTAATTTGTGTCGGGTGTGCAAATAACAACATGAAAAATCAAACTGGACTTCATACCTTTATATAGTGATCGCGAGATGAATCCAAGTGGCACTTGGGTAAAATGTCCATGAGTGTCCATTGAAAAACAAAAAAACAGTACTTTTTGTCCACAAAAGCTTTAAATCCATGAAATATTGATATATTATCCATTGTTTGCATCACATTTCTTCTGAATGATCTGCTCTCTATCATCGTTCTTCAAGAAATGATGCAAAATATAATTTTTCAAAATAGTGCAGCAGTTTTAGTTATAATATCCAAGCAGTGCTGTCAGAGTTTAATATTCTCCCACCATTGTCATTGAAGTAAATCTCACAAACAAAACTTTAAGCCAATGCCACGATCCAACAACGTGTGTTCTGTTTATCTTCCGCATGTGTGCACATCTACACAGACGCACATCTGTCTCGAGTCTCAACCATTAATGCAGCAAGCCATATTATTTCAAAATTGTATAAAATAATCCCGAAAAAAAGCACAAATACGGCAGAGATGCCAAATTCAGCGGCTGGAATTAGCTGAGGTGACGTGATGCTCACAGACAGCAGCGGCAATCTACCTTTCACTCAAGTGACCACGCCCTTAATTATGCAGAATTTGATGGCTTAATATAATTTAAACGGATGAGTTATAAAAAAAATTCACTCCCCTCAGAGTTGTCATGAAGTGCAAAATTAGCAGTATAGACCAAAACCACAATTTGATCCAGGCTGTAAACATGTTTTTTTCTGCTGTAAACTTGGCTATTTTAACATGGGGGTCAATGAGATTCTGCTCTCTTTTGCAGCCTGTCCCTAGTGGCCAGTCGATGAATTGCAGTTTAAGTCACTTCCGTATTGGCTTCACGAGAAACTGGGGGAGGTTGCCGCTGGTTCGAATCCCATGTGGGACAACTTTGTACAACTGTGTGTAATGAGTCATTTTGATTCCTTTATTATCCAAGTAAGCTTTGTACTAATCTTTATTCCTCTTGGATCAGACATGTGTATTTTTTAAAAATTATTCATTCTGTGTTCGTTCTCATCTGACCTTCTGTTCATTTTGAGTTCATTCTCGCCCATACTTATGAACTAGCTGTTTTTCATGTTCATTCAGTTTCTTCAGTTTTTGCTCTTCCTGCTCCGCATTGCACTACTGCCCCTTCTGGGGCCTGGCCCCGAATCGCTGCTTGCAGCTATATTTTTATTTTGTGTTCATTTGTTTTATAAATTCATTTTTAACCAGAAAAATCACAATTAGATTTCAATTTTAACAAATTTGCTACACTCTGTCAAAGCTTGCCGCACATGTAACAGCAGTTTGCAAAAGTGTTTTGAAAGACTTGTAATCTACCATATAGACTACAGGAAATATAACCTCATCAGGCCATTAGAATGATCTTCACGTGGGCATCGCTTTGCATTAGTGCTGGTGGACTATGTGCTGGTGCAACATGATACCAAGGCAGTTGCATTTCGCAGTGAAAAATAAATTGTCTGCGATGGGAGAGCGAGTCAGGAGATGAGTAGGTCAAAATGATTAAAACCTGTTTCTGATTGCAGAAACTGGTGTGGAGACACAGCATAAAAGCATGATGGTTATCTGGGAAGGTGAGAGAGAACACGGCAAGCTTGTGTGTGTGTGTGTGCACGCATGCCAGCTGGAGCTGGAAAAGACAGAGACTGTCATTGAGTTGAGTGTAAAAAGCATGAGTACTTTGTTTATTTTATAAAACAAGAATAAAGAGTTTGTGAGTTCACCCAAGCTGACCCTGTCTTCTTCTTCTTCCACATTACGAACCTCATCACAATGTCTTTGCAATGTGTGGATGGTGCAGGGCTGCGTCGCTAGGCGTACATACTCTGGGCCTTATTTATGAAGCATGCGTACGCACAGATTTGATCTTAGAGTGTGTGTACGCTTAAATCCACACCAACGCTTATATTTATAAAAACGGTCTTTGATGTGGAAAAGTGCTTAGCGTCAGATTACTGCAGGTTTTTGGAAATCTAAACTATCCTTGCAGTTTGCCAAGGATTTGGACGATGACTGGTGATCATTTATATGTAAATGACATTAATTTAGTGTCGTTTAAAACGCAGAGAACTGAAACCATTCAGTTGCACGCAAGTTCAAGATCATTTGCGATTTATAGATTTCACATCTGAAAGAGAAGCGTACGCTCATTTTTTGTGTGTACGTTCATCGGAGAAATGATTGTAAGATCACATTTAGGACGGTTTCTATGCAACATTTCATAAATGAGGCCCTCTGTTCCTGCTCCTTTGTCTCCTGTCCATATAGACATTAATCACAAGGTAATAAGGTAATCTGCAATATTTTTATTATGAATAGGTGCGTTTACATGGAGCATTGTAATCGGTTTAAAATTCCAATCCGAATGAAAATGCTCCATATAAACACCTCAATCGGAATAAAAATGCCCAAACATTACTACGGACCTTCATCCACATGCTTCTGCTTTACGGAGGAGGGAGGGGTAGAATTGAGATGCTCCTAGAGATACACAGCCACCTAAAAGGACAGCTTCCTGCACCAGTCTTTTTTTCATACCTTCCAGCAGTAATATGCTACAAATTTCACAATATTGCTTGATTAAGAGCAACACTTTACATAAAAATAGCACGCATAAGAAATAACAGAACTCCATGTTGACAGGAATAAAAGGCTTAAAACGGGACATAGGCTAATGTGCGCATGTCACAAAGTCATTCAGATTGAAAGTGCCGGCACATGTAAACACCACATCAGATTAGATAACGTCTCATGTAAACACTTCACCGAATCTTTCAGTCAGAATGATTTTAATCGGAATGGCAAAAAAAGTGTACATGTAAACGTGGCTAGTGATACACTAATCATATCTGCACCATACATTTGTCTTGTGTCATTTGTGATGTTGATGTTATATCACTAAATCTCATTATACACTACTGTTACATTGATCAGGCATAACATTATGACCACCTTCCTAATATTGTGTTGTCCCCCTTTTGCTGCCAAAACAGCCCTGACCCATCGAGGCTTGGACTCCTCTAGACGCCTGAAGGTGTGCTGTGGTATCTGGACCAAGATGTTAGCAGCAGATCCTTTAAGTCCTGTAAGTTGCGAGGTAGAGACTCCGTGGATCGGACTTGTTTGTTCAGCACATCCCACAGATGCTCGGATTGAGATCTGGGGAATTTGGAGGCCAAGTCAACACCTCAAACTCGTTGTTGTGCTCCTCAAACCATTCCTGAACCATTTGCCATGTGTTCCCCAGATAAGAGACGCACACGCACCCGGCCATCCACGTGATGTAAAAGAAAACGTGATTCTTCAGGATCTGTGATCAAAAATGCTTCTGGTGGTGGGAAGAACTTGCTGTACATCGTGCCATTGCGGGATGAGCTTGATATGACACCACTGCAACCAGATGCACCTGAATTGGTCCACATGCCAAAGGCAACTTGTAAAAAATGCAAGATTCTGATGCCACTCCAGACACTGGATTTGTTGACCAGTGTGACAGCATGCAAAACTCAGAAAACTCTGAAACTGAGGTAAAACTATGTTGTGATGAGTTTTTAGGTTACTATCTTTAAGACCTATCCACTGCTGTCAATAGCAAAACTTCACATTTTCCTGTTCAGTTTGCAGGAAGAAGATTTGGTGTTGATAGAGGAGGCAGCATCTTCAAGGCAAAACCTTAGACCTTCCAATGATGCAACATCATCCAATGTTAAACATCACCCTCAGGAGGTACACAAGCTAAAGATCAATTGAACACTGTCAATTATTAATTCCTTTTACAAAATTGGCCCTGCATACATTTTTCTCTTTAATGTTTAGGCACTTGAGGCCCAGTGTCCAAAATGCACAGGAATATTTCCAGTTTCTGAATTAGAATTGCATGCCAGCTTTTGTGGAGAAAGGTAATGGAAATAGTGACTCACGTTAAAGCTTAAAAAACACCTAAAAGTGTTGTTCTCTGAAGCCATATGATCACTGTATGATGAACAGGCCAAAATGTAATCATTTATTCATTCCCAAATTAAACTGTATACAGAGACTAAATTAAATGTGGCAATGTCAAAAATAATCGACATAAAAAAAAATCAAAAGTTCTTGTGTGTTTCTCTGGCTGTGGAATGACGAGGGTGAATAACAGACTTTATAATTTGTAATATTTAATATACTATTGTAATATTTATAATCTTTGTTTATACAATTGCTAAAGTGTTTCAGTAAACATTAAAAAAAAAAAAAAAAACCTGAGTATATACATGAATTAATTGTTTTTTGTTTGTTTTTGTTTTTTTGCTTTTTTTTTTTTTAAACATTAGTCCAGATGGAGTGCCATAGAAATGACCAAGCTCTGATTTGATCATATCTCATTGTAACCTACCTGACTGTGTTCATTGCTTCGGTTCAAAACAGTACATTGCATAGGTCACAAAAACATCATATATAAAATATACAGAGAGGAGGCTGTGATTTGTCACGCAGCAGCGCAGATAAACACCACAACGACATTTAAAATCTGTGTGTTATGAGACTACATGGTTGAGAGCGGTCTGAAGCTGTGGAAATGTCAAATAACAGGAAGCCCTGTCAATCCCTTAAAAAAAAAACCTTCCTGTGAGTGTCACACTCTCGCACCAGATGGACTTTTGTTTTCCTTCAGTACCATTTGCCCTTAGTTTGTTTCCATGGTTTTGTTTGAGTTTCACTGTTTGGTCTCGTCTGTGGTAAAGTTGTGTTGGATTGCTGTTCTCTGAATATACTATACCTGTGGATTTAGTAAAGACTGCCTGTTTCCCTTCATCTTCGTGTTCATATATGATAACAACACAGCATTGTGACAGAAGACCCTAAACTAGATTAGATAAGCAGTGTGTTTGTTGAAGCATTTTTTTTTTTTTTTTTGTGAGTGCGTGTTTTTGTTTCTTTCTGCACTATGGACCACTTGGCACTGTTATGCCTTGAGCAGAAAGACTACTCCCTCGAGGAACATTTGGAGGAATTCCTAGAGGCAACAATAATAATGTATAAGATGGACATTTATTAATAAACAATTGAATTAATGTTTATTGTTTAATTATTATTTATTAAACTTATTAATGTATGTTAATTTATTAAACATATTAATAAATGTTCATTTCAACATACTTTGGGTTCATTTTAAGCAAGCAATACAGTAATTTTTAAACAATAGTTGAGTTAAATAAAACTGCCCAGCAGGTTGGGCAAACATTTAACCCAACCACTGGGTTTGTCCATTTTCGACCCAACTTGGGTTGTTTTTAACCCAGCATTTATTAGAGTGTAGCTTCTGTGTTTATCAAGCGCTCTGTGTGAATTGTCTATTATTTAGTGTTGTTTGTTCAAGTTCCAAAGCAAAAGACACAATGGCGAGCAAACAGGCTTTTAAATCGTGTTGCCCTCGCTACATCACGGGTGAGATACACACGATTTGTGTGTGGTTTGCTTGGGAGCTGAGCATGCATGACAGCGGACATACAGCAGTATCAGTCTTTGTAACTCATGATTAATCCACCAGATGTTCTTCCTCTGTTGTTTACGCTGTTGTCTTCCTCTTCTTCATCTGGCTCACCTCCACTTGAGGTTGCAACATGCTCTCTTCACCCCGTGTACCCTCTTGTTAACCTTTGTGGTTGGTTACAAAAGTATCAATCTCAAGAACCTAACTTTCACAACTGTTACTTAATCATCTTGTCTTATAACAAACAAAGGAAGTATTGCAATTACTTAATTTCATAATCATTCAAGCATTCATTGTTCCTTAAACCTACCTTTGTAAAGTGACCTTGGGCATTGTGAAGGCACTAGCTACATAAATAAAAATTATTATTGTTCAAGCCTATATGGCCTTAACTTAAAAGCAAGCAAATAACATAACATTGAAACAGGTAAATAGCAATATCAAAATCGAAAATAATATATACAGATATCTTTTAATGAGGCAATATTAATTTATCAACCAAAACTCAAGCAGTCAGCAGAGGTTCCAATCAGTTTTTCCCTTTTAAGCTCAATACAGCACCTGTATTTTTAGAGGATGATTACGTGTGGGTGCAGCGTTAATTTGATATACGATCTCCTGACAGCTAGCCCTCTAGCGAGAGGAACCCGTATGGTGGCGTATTGACTGGGATGAAATAGAACAGTGTATTGGCTACAACTAGACGGCAAATACTATATAATAAATTATATAGTATATATACTATACTTATATACTATAAAATAAATTCTGTTATGCTATAAGGAACTTGTTTTTCAACAATAAATTGTTTGGAACTACTTGTGGGTGAGTAAATGATGACAGAATTTTCATTTTCGGTGAACTATCCCTTTAATGACCTATCAGCCTGACTCCTCTAGAGTTTCACAACCAAACTTTGTATTTGTTTCATCAGAATAAAGTCTTAAAAAGGAGGACTCTTTTGTAATAGGTATAACATTATGACCACCTTCCTAATATTGTGTTGTCCCCCTTTTGCTGCCAAAACAGCCCTGACCCATCGAGGCTTGGACTCCACTAGACCCCTGAAGGTGTGCTGTGGTATCTGGACCAAGATGTTAGCAGCAGATCCTTTAAGTCCTGTAAGTTGCGAGGTAGAGACTCCATGGATCGGACTTGTTTGTTCAGCACATCCCACAGATGCTCGGATTGAGATCTGGGGAATTTGGAGGCCAAGTCAACACCTCAAACTCGTTGTTGTGCTCCTCAAACCATTCCTGAACCATTTGCCATGTGTTCCCCAGATAAGAGACGCACACGCACCCGGCCATCCACGTGATGTAAAAGAAAACGTGATTCTTCAGGATCTGTGATCAAAAATGCTTCTGGTGGTGGGAAGAACTTGCTGTACATCGTGCCATTGCGGGATGAGCTTGATATGACACCACTGCAACCAGATGCACCTGAATTGGTCCACATGCCAAAGGCAACTTGTAAAAAATGCAAGATTCTGATGCCACTCCAGACACTGGATTTGTTGACCAGTGTGACAGCATGCAAAACTCAGAAAACTCTGAAACTGAGGTAAAACTATGTTGTGATGAGCTTTTAGGTTACTATCTTTAAGACCTATCCACTGCTGTCAATAGCAAAACTTCACATTTTCCTGTTCAGTTTGCAGGAAGAAGATTTGGTGTTGATAGAGGAGGCAGCATCTTCAAGGCAAAACCTTAGACCTTCCAATGATGCAACATCATCCAATGTTAAACATCACCCTCAGGAGGTACACAAGCTAAAGATCAATTGAACACTGTCAATTATTAATTCCTTTTACAAAATTGGCCCTGCATACATTTTTCTCTTTAATGTTTAGGCACTTGAGGCCCAGTGTCCAAAATGCACAGGAATATTTCCAGTTTCTGAATTAGAATTGCATGCCAGCTTTTGTGGAGAAAGGTAATGGAAATAGTGACTCACGTTAAAGCTTAAAAAACACCTAAAAGTGTTGTTCTCTGAAGCCATATGATCACTGTATGATGAACAGGCCAAAATGTAATCATTTATTCATTCCCAAATTAAACTGTATACAGAGACTAAATTAAATGTGGCAATGTCAAAAATAATCGACATAAAAAAAAATCAAAAGTTCTTGTGTGTTTCTCTGGCTGTGGAATGACGAGGGTGAATAACAGACTGTATAATTTGTAATATTTAATATACTATTGTAATATTTATAATCTTTGTTTATACAATTGCTAAAGTGTTTCAGTAAACATTAAAAAAAAAAAAAAAAACCTGAGTATATACATGAATTAATTGTTTTTGTTTGTTTTTGTTTTTGCTTTTTTTTTAAACATTAGTCCAGATGGAGTGCCATAGAAATGACCAAGCTCTGATTTGATCATATCTCATTGTAACCTACCTGACTGTGTTCATTGCTTCGGTTCAAAACAGTACATTGCATAGGTCACAAAAACATCATATATAAAATATACAGAGAGGAGGCTGTGATTTGTCACGCAGCAGCGCAGATAAACACCACAACGACATTTAAAATCTGTGTGTTATGAGACTACATGGTTGAGAGCGGTCTGAAGCTGTGGAAATGTCAAATAACAGGAAGCCCTGTCAATCCCTTAAAAAAAAAAAACCTTCCTGTGAGTGTCACACTCTCGCACCAGATGGACTTTTGTTTTCCTTCAGTACCATTTGCCCTTAGTTTGTTTCCATGGTTTTGTTTGAGTTTCACTGTTTGGTCTCGTCTGTGGTAAAGTTGTGTTGGATTGCTGTTCTCTGAATATACTATACCTGTGGATTTAGTAAAGACTGCCTGTTTCCCTTCATCTTCGTGTTCATATATGATAACAACACAGCATTGTGACAGAAGACCCTAACTAGATTAGATAAGCAGTGTGTTTGTTGAAGCATTTTTTTTTTTTTTTTTTTTTTTGTGAGTGCGTGTTTTTTGTTTCTTTCTGCACTATGGACCACTTGGCACTGTTATGCCTTGAGCAGAAACACTACTCCCTCGAGGAACATTTGGAGGAATTCCTAGAGGCAACAATAATAATGTATAAGATGGACATTTATTAATAAACAATTGAATTAATGTTTATTGTTTAATTATTATTTATTAAACTTATTAATGTATGTTAATTTATTAAACATATTAATAAATGTTCATTTCCAACATACTTTGGGTTCATTTTAAGCAAGCAATACAGTAATTTTTAAACAATAGTTGAGTTAAATAAAACTGCCCAGGGTGGGCAAACATTTAACCCAACCACTGGGTTTGTCCATTTTCGACCCAACTTGGGTTGTTTTTAACAAGTGTAGCTTCTGTGTTTATCAAGCGCTCTGTCTATTATTTAGTGTTGTTTGTTCAAGTTCCAAAGCAAAAGACACAATGGCGAGCAAACAGGCTTTTAAATCGTGTTGCCCTCGCTACATCACGGGTGAGATACACACGATTTGTGTGTGGTTTGTTTGGGAGCTGAGCATGCATGACAGCGGACATACAGCAGTATCAGTCTTTGTAACTCATGATTAATCCACCAGATGTTCTTCCTCTGTTGTTTATGCTGTTGTCTTCCTCTTCTTCATCTGGCTCACCTCCACTTGAGGTTGCAACATGCTCTCTTCACCCCGTGTACCCTCTTGTTAACCTTTGTGGTTGGTTACAAAAGTATCAATCTCAAGAACCTAACTTTCACAACTGTTACTTAATCATCTTGTCTTATAACAAACAAAGGAAGTATTGCAATTACTTAATTTCATAATCATTCAAGCATTCATTGTTCCTTAAACCTACCTTTGTAAAGTGACCTTGGGCGTTGTGAAGCACTCGCTATATAAATAAAAATTATTATTGTTCAAGCCTATATGGCCTTAACTTAAAAGCAAGCAAATAACATAACATTGAAACAGGTAAATAGCAATATCAAAATCGAAAATAATATATACAGATATCTTTTAATGAGGCAATATTAATTTATCAACCAAAACTCAAGCAGTCAGCAGAGGTTCCAATCAGTTTTTCCCTTTTAAGCTCAATACAGCACCTGTATTTTTAGAGGATGATTACGTGTGGGTGCAGCGCGTTAATTTGATATACGATCTCCTGACAGCTAGCCCTCTAGCGAGAGGAACCCGTATGGTGGCGTATTGACTGGGATGAAATAGAACAGTGTATTGGCTACAACTAGACGGCAAATACTATATAATAAATTATATAGTATATATACTATACTTATATACTATAAAATAAATTCTGTTATGCTATAAGGAACTTGTTTTTCAACAATAAATTGTTTGGAACTACTTGTGGGTGAGTAAATGATGACAGAATTTTCATTTTCGGGTGAACTATCCCTTTAATGACCTATCAGCCTGACTCCTCTAGAGTTTCACAACCAAACTTTGTATTTGTTTCATCAGAATAAAGTCTTAAAAAGGAGGACTCTTTTGTAATAGGTTCATTTAATCAGATATCAGATCAGACTCATTTGGTAGGGAGGGCCTTAATTCAACAATAAATAGAGCATCATTTCTGAGCACAATATGATTCAACTAGACCCTCTTCACAGACTGCTGGTGTGTATTAATATTCATATCTATGTTAATAGCACATTTTTGGTTTGAAATGTTTTGATATAATATTCATCATATGACAAATATATTGGATAAATAATAAATATAGCATTTGTTTATAAACAAATATTAATAATGCCATTTAATTATTATATAAAAAACATTATTTTGTTTAAAATCAGATAACTGCTGAATTGTGAAGGTCTTCTGTGAGGTTGATACACTGATGAATTCCAGGTGAGTTGAATGTTTATGCACTCCATTTACCAAGGGTAAAAGTATAATTGGAATGAAAAAATGTAATTTGTTGAGTTTCAGTTTTTCAGGAACAACCACCCAGTAAAGTTCGGGGTGTGACTATTTCTCCTCCACATACATAAATCACAGTTCTTGTCTTAGTCACATACCCCTGGTTTCTAGGGGTGTGACGGTACATAAAACTGACGGTTCGGTATGTGCCTCGGTTTTGAAGTTATGGTTCGGTACGGGTTCGGTACAGCAGGGGGAAAAAACTAAACTTTTTTTTTTTTTTAATTAAACAGTAGTTCATTGAACAAATTGTCTCTGTCTTTAAATAAATTAAATTATAACTAAAAGTTTCTTAAGGATAAAAACAATTATGTCTTCTAATGCTGTAAACTATACAGGGAGCCCTTACTTGAACATTACTATAATATTAAAGGTTAACAACATAGCCCAAACTATTAGCCTAAATTCAATTGCTATTTATTTTTAGATATAGTAATCAACACTCAAATAACAAATTGTATGCAAACATGTAAGCTGCACATAAGGCAATGTCTGTATTAACTTCTAAATCTAATAATAAAGTTATGTTTTTAATCCAATTCATTGTTGAAATATAATCATTTAGGCTATAACTTACACAGTGGCTGTCATTTTCATGACAGATTTATTTAAACATTGTAACGACGAGGCTGAGGCGATGTTTATTAGCAGCAGGTTTAAGAGACAGAAACGTTAAGTCAGGCAATAGGTCAAAACCAGAGTAGCAGTCCAATCTGGTGACATACACAAGGGTAATCCGAAAGGCAAAGGTGAGTAAACAGGCAAAAGGTCCAAACACAGTCATCAGTCCAAATCAGGCTACCAAAGCAAAGGGATAAACCAACAGGTGTAAATCAGAAAATCAGGAAAATTCATACACAAGACAATCAGGCAAAAAAAACAAAAAAACAATGGAAACACTCGGTAAGGCAGATGAACTGGCAATACTTCACAATGAGCAAACACAGTCTATTCCTAAATACTGTTCAAACAGGAAATGCAAGTAGAAGCAGAGGGAGCGGTACACAGTCAATACTCAGGAGGGCTCCCTCTGCTGGTGTGGCATTACAAACATACATATAAACAGCACATCACTAACAGGTTAAGTTCAATTCAGTTCAATTCATGTTTATTTGTATAGCGCTTTTCACAATACATTTCGTTTCAAAGCAGCTTTACAGGGAGTGCATGACAACATTACAATTTAGAGTAATCTGTTATCAGAATTGACTGTGTCCAAATTATGTAATTTCAGAAATGTAGGGGAGAGCGGGGTAAGTTGTCACACTCATCATAACTCCAAAACTAGAGGCTCTATCTCAAAAATCAAATATCCACTTTATGTGACTTCTTCTTCTATAGTCAACTTCCTGTTCACATGTGGTCAAGATCGCTCTAATCTGAGGTTAGCACAATTTTCTTAATTTTTGCCTTAAAAAGTAAATAAATTGCACTTTAAATTTTATGCAATACAACTTTGTTAGATATGAATGTTAAAAATTATTATTTTGCACAACATAGAGGAGACAATAACGTGTCTTTTGACATTAGCACACATGTCAGTTTGGGGCAAGTTGTCTCAATGATTTTGGGGCAAGTTGTCACATGTGATGACTAAACATGCCACAAGTACAAATAAACATGCTCAAAAAAGAGGTTCAACATGTGAAGTCAGTTATGTTCAGAGATTAAACATGTTAAGTGAGTTATTTGCAGTATTCCATTCAGTTATCATGGATCTATGTGCAAGCTAGAGAAAGTTTGAGTTTAAAGTTCAAAGTAAAGTGGTCTTGCCACTTAATGTATTTTGATTGAAATGTGTATTGTTTGGATTGAAATAATTGTTTTTCCAAATTCTCTAGGCATGATTGTTTATATTTCCAGTTCTGATTTGAATTTAAAAATTAAAATCAGTAATAACAATTAAGTAGTTGTGTTCTTATTTTTAGATAATCTAGTGTGACAACTTACCCGCCGATGGGGCAAATTGTCACAAGTGCACATTCTCTATTCAACAGTCTACAACTCCATAATGAGATAAGATATGAAAATGTAATGAATACAACATATGTGCCCAAGACTTCCTTCTTTCATTTGGTATGACATTTATACCATTGTGATGTATGGTGCTCAGTAAATGTTAGACAGTGTGAACCCTGCTCTCCCCTACATATAATCGTGCAGTTAGCTAACAATGTAATAATTCAGGCAATTTAATTTACAGTCACTGTTAGCAAATTAATTTAAGGTTTGGAAACAATGGGCTAATGGAAGTAATGAAAACATATTAACAATAATTAGGATATATAGCAATATTTGGAATGTGCATGTTGAACCAGATATTGCATCATTTGAAGTCCTCGCAGGAGTTGGTGCCGTCTCTTCACAAGTGTTGGTCATCTGAAGTCTTCATAAGAGGCTGGATCCAAACTGAAGCTGATGTACTCTCTAGTCACCTCGGGACGGGACGGGTGTCCCGAGATAAAACAGAAAAGCAAATAGAGAATAACTAGCGTAGCTGCTGTTCATAACGTTAAGCAAAGATAGTCATGTGCAAGATGCATCTTTAATCTAGATTTAAACTAGGAGATTGAGTCTGAGCCCAGAACATTATCAGGAAGGCTATTCCAGAGCTTAGGAGCCAAATGCGTTGCTGTGAAAGATGAGACGTATACAGTGACATAAGACCTGGCTTGGGGACTCTGTCTCTTTCAAGCGTGCATGGTCTTAATCACTGCTTAGCTGGACTGGCTGATGCCAAAATGTTGAGATCTTCTGATTTAGGGTCTTGAGTGTTGATTTGGAATTTGGCTCTTTTTCACCGTTTGAAGGAGTTATTTATGTCTGATTAACTCTCAGTTCCTACACACGTGTCATACCTGCGCTTTATCCAACATTCAGAGAAGTCACAATGAGCTCAAAGCGCCAAAAAACCTTTTACTCCTTTTTCATGATTAAGTCAAGAAATGTAAGTTGCCTTGACATGTGGTATCCAAATTGTATCTACATGTTTGTTTAAACTCTGCCTATTTCTCTTGATGAATAATTAGCAAGCTTTGATGGCAATTAAAATATCAGCTACCTGCACAAACGTGCATTTATTTTCAATGTATTTTTGTAAACAATATTCCCCTTTAAAGACCATGTACAGTATTTCTATATAAAATAAAAAACAAATTGTAAAAACACGTTTGAGATGATTTTTAATTAATATAAGTTATATAATAAGTTATATAAGTTAAAAATAGAGGAAACTCAGCAAAGACATTTAAAACATTTACATTTACATTTACGCATTTGGCAGACGCTTTTATCCAAAGCGACTTACATTGCATTATACTATACATTTGTATCTGAGTATATGCAATCCCTGGGATTGAACCCACGACCTTGGCATTGCTAGTGCCATGCTCTAACCACTGAGCTACAGGAAAGCACATCACACTGACTTTACTGTAACTCATGGGGTTCTTCTATACTATTGTATCATTAAAATAACAATATATGTGCCTCTTTGTTTAAATGTGGATGAGAAATTGAAAATAATTCCTTCATATGCTGAGATGAAGTTATGTGTTGTTATGTCTTATATCAGGATGGCCATACGTGTGATTTTGTTTCTAACACTTATTGGGCTGTGTGTCGCTGATTCCAGAGGTATGTTTAGAATAATACAAGTAAAAATGTCTGGATTTAAAAATCTGTAACCATTGTGTATCATTACATATCAATCAGATTAATTTATTAAAATTAAAGGCTGAAACATGGTAATTTAAAACTTATTTATTTATTTGTTGGTTTGTTTGTTCGTATTGCTTTGAACCTGTCATACTTTTTAAAAATTGATTTTATATCATATTGAACAGGGAATCTTGCTCTTAATGCCAAGGCTGTGCAGTCCTCCACATACAACTCACAGGGAGATGCTCAACATGCAGTAGATGGAAACAGAGACTCAGATTACGAGAAGGGCTCATGCACTCACACTAAAACCGAGTTTAATCCATGGTGGAGAGTTGACCTTGGAAATGTCTACAGTATAAGCAACGTTACCATCACTAATCGTGGAGACTGTTGCAAAGAGCAGCTTAGAGGAGCTCAGATTCGTATTGGTAACAGTCTGGACAACAACGGAAACAACAATGAGCTGTAAGAAATGTTTAAAGTGTTCTATCATCTTCCCATGTTTATGATGTTTAATCTGGTTTAATAAAACAGGAGGCAAAATTGAACCTCCTCCACAAACCAACCACTCAGAGAGCCACAGCCATGGAGATGTACTTTACTTGAACATATGTTATTCAGACTGTGATTAGACATTTGTAAGTTTAGACCATTGTTTCTTGTAGCAATGCAATATAAAACAAAACAATAATTTGTATTGTGAAGAGTGCTGTACAAACCATTTGATTTCAGTACAGTTGAACTGAATTTGTTAGATGTGTGCATTGTGTTGCGAGGCCTCTGGTTTTCATTTTAACACTGTTCTTTATGTGTTTGCAGGGCTGCAGCTCTTCTCACTGTTCTTGATGGCACAGAAACATTTTCATTTGAGTCTGTTATTGGCCGATATGTCAACATTTTTTTACCTGGGAATGATGAAGTCCTTACTCTGTGTGAAGTCGAGGTGTTTGCAGGTAAGGGACAGAGAGAGAAGAAAACTCTGTGATAGAATTTGTTGATGTACTTATTAATGTGTTTATAACTGTTATTATTTTGTTAACAGATAAGTACACACCACCGTACATTTGTGTTCCAAGTGAGTGTTCTTCATTACTTTGAATGTTGTCAGTTATATATATTATGCATAATAAACCCGACAGGGTGATTATTATATGGCTACTAGACACAAATAATTTTGGACATAAAAATATTGATTTGAGTTTAAATATTTTATTTGCCCATTTGTAATAAAACTTCCATGAAGGAAAAAATATAGCCTACATAGCAAGACAAATAAACAAGTTCAAACAAGAACAACATTTAAAGGGAGGGTGGTTTTAAATTCTTACCTGTTTATTATCTTAGAATCCATTACAGTGTACAAAAACAATCATTCAGACGAACACTACAGTAAGTACTCTTAAAGGGATAGTTCACCCAAAAATGAAAATTGTGTCATCATTTACTCACCCTCAAGTTGTTCCAAACCTGTATAAATTTCTTTGTTCTGCTGAACACAGAAGAAGATATTTGGAAGAATGTTTGTAACCAAGCAGATCTTGCCCCCCATTGACTACCATTGTATTTTTTTTTGTTTTTTGTTTTTTTTTGTCCTGCTGTGGTAGTCAATGGGGGGGTGAGATCTGTTTGGTTACAAACATTTTTTCCAAATATCTTACTTTGTGTACAGCAAAACAAATAAATGTATATAGGTTTTGAACAGCATGAGGAGTAGTAAATGATGACAGAATTTTCATTTTAGGGTGAACTATCCCTTTAATACTAAAAATACTTCAATTCAATCTTAATACTTCAATACAATCAATAACTATAACAGAGACACATCAGTTGTGTTTGTATGAAACAAGAGCGAGTCCGCGGTGTGATACAAGAAACATCAAAGAAAGACCAGCTTCAGAAACCCGGATGAACTGTCTGTTATACAGCGTTACTATTGATGACGGTCATTATCTGGAAATATCAGACCTCAGAATGTCACAACTGACCAATCAGAATCAAGTATTCCAGAGAGCCGTGTAATAATCATTTGTATTACATAGCTTAGCATTATTTTACCTATTATATTAGAATTATACTTTAGCGCTTGAAAGTTAAAAAATGTTTTATTGTTTATTATTTTATGTTAAATAGGGAATCTTGCTCTTGGAGCCAAAGCTGTCCAGTCTACCACATACCCTCAATCAGGAGCTCAAAATGCAGTTGATGGCAACAGGAATCCAATTTTCAGTCAACAATCATGCAGTGCGACTAATGCGGACAGGGACCCCTGGTGGAGAGTTGACTTGTTGGAAGTCTACAAGATAACCAGGGTTAGCATCACTAATCGTGGAGATGGTTATGCAGAGAGAATAAATGGTGTTCAGATCCGTATCGGCAACAGCCTGGAAAATAATGGCAACAATAATGAGCTGTAAGTATTGTCTCTCTTTATACTTACACAAATGGTTAGAAAATGAGTAAATGAGAAACAATTACTTTTAATAAATCCTTTTAATACAAAATATTTAATATGCTTCATGTCGTTTTGATACGCCCCTCTCTATTTCTCTGTTACTGTGTTTCTTCACAGGGCTGCGACTGTTGTGTCCATCCCACTTGGAGAGACAAAAACATTTAAATTTAATCCTATTAAGGGGCGATATGTCAACATTTTTATACCTGGGCGCAATGAATATCTCACACTGTGTGAGGTTGAGGTGTTTGCAGGTGAGTGATAAAAGGAGAGAGACATGGTGTGTAGACATTTGTATTATATGTGCTGTTTATACTGTGTACGTTACCTTGATGATTTTTTATTTTCTATTTTCATTGCCAGATTAAGTGGAATGAGATGATGTCACACCACAGTCCACTGATCCTATAAGCCAAATACCAAACTACTGTTTTCTGAGCAATACTAATATTGCACCTTTTCGGCTGTTTTCATTTTACCTGTGCACCTTTTATTCTCAAGATAAAATATAAGTTTCAGCACACATTCAGTAAAGGAATGAAATGGTTCTTAAAATGCACCTATCTTTTACCCACCTTTGTTTATCTTTGCTTTCTCCATGAATAAATTACTTCAGCATTGCATTTTGTATTTCATGTTTCTGGATCAAAAAAGACTCATTTGGATACTTACAATGAGGAGGAGGTGTAGTGTTATATAACTACCCATCTAGAGTTGAGGAGCTGGTAAAAAAGTAAAGAAAAATAACATTTTTCAAAAAAGAGAAAGAAAAAAAGAAACATGGAGAGAACGAGGATGTCAACTTTCTGTCCCAGAATCAACAACACAATCACCAATTCAACCAATGTTAACTTTAAATGTTCTGTTGAGTAAAAAAGGCAAAAAAGTAACAATAACCATAACATATGTCAATATTTCTGTTATGGTTATTGTTACTTTTGTGCCTTTTTTACTCAACAGGAAATTAAAAGCTTCAGGGAAGAGCCTGGCCAAAAAGAACAAACAAAACAAAAAGCTAACTAACCCAGAAATCTCTCTAAATTACTTGGAGAAAAATAATCCAGAAAAATAAATGACATAACTCTTCCCTCTCTCCCTGTTTAACCATAAACAGGAGAAAATCAGGATTAGAAACAAACATCTCACCCTCCCCCTACATTCCCCAAAACCAGAAATAACCATCCAATCTCCTCCAACATCAACTGACTGAATACAACTAGTCTGAGCACCTACTATGATGGAGAAAGAAAAAAATATGTCTGAATACAACACAAAATATACAGACGTAAATATATGACAAAATGCTAGAATAAACTTTCATCTTCGGATGTAGCAACAGTCATATGAAATGGACTGATGAAGCTAATGTGTGATGTTAACAGCATCCAAAACCAATTTTTAATAATCTATTCTGCCCTTCCTGCATAAACTTGATTTTAATGACATTATTAATGAATGTTTTATTCTTTAATACCTGTTTGTGCCACTGTTTGATAATTACTGAAAGAATAAAAGCACATTCCCACATCCAGTTTTGACTGAAGACATGCACAGTTGATTATAGTTTGATTGATGAATACTGTTCCTGCAGGGTTTAAAAAGTAGGCTAAGGAAAACCATAAATTAAACATTAAAATTAAAGACTTAAAGAAATTAAAGTATCAGCCATATAATCAGCCAAAATGTGCAATATTGTTGCAAGTAATAGGGTTTTTGTTTATTTATATTTGGATAGGGACATCATAGTGCTTGTATCTAAAGCTAATTTGCAACACTCATCCCTAGAAGGGCTTTTATAGACTACAATTTTATATATCTATATCTATATCTATCTATCTATATATATATATATATATATATATATATAAACCCCACTAATTATGAATACAAGTTTGTTGCTAAATTAACCAAGACTTAGTAGCTCTCTTAAAAATATTATAACTTGCAGCAGATTAAATAATCAGGTAGTGAATTCTAAAATGTTGCACCTTTACGCAAATCCTCACCTAATTCACTTGCTAGACGATTTTCTAATCCCAACGCCATCCCAGCCGCTCATATCCTCACAGTTCAAAAAGTTTTTTTCAGAGCTTGGAATTCCCATCGCCCAGGAAAAAACGATGGGTCCACATCCATCGAATTCCTCAGAATTAACTTAGATTCAGTAAAATACTAGGCTTCCCTGCCCAAAGAAAAAATCGATAGGATAATCCTTGTCTCTTCTAGCCTCCTAGAGAGTTCAAATTGTTCAAAACGTGAACTCCTGTCCCTGCTCAGCCACTTAAACTTCGCCATGCGCATCATTCCACAAGGCCGCCCTTTCATCGCGGATCTCCTCTCACTCGCCTCTTCGGTTCACGCGCTAGAGGACCTAATTCAGGCGTGTCGTGATGAACTTAGGTTATGGATAACATTCCTTAAACAGTGGAATGGCCTATCATTTTTCTATAATAATCTCATCCCTTCCCCTGTGGATATCCAGCTGTTCACAGACGCAGCCCCATCAATAGACTTCGGGATTTTTACCAAGGACGCTGGTTCGCGTCTCCATGTCCCCCCCCCCAAATTCGGGACACACCAGTCCTCAGCGATATTCAAGCTCTACCCTCTCATAGTAGCAGCGTTCCTGTGGGGGAAAGAATGGACTGCTAGCAGTATTTTAGTGCATTGCGACAACAAAGCAACAGTCCAGTGCATTAATAAAGGCCGTTCCAATTCACTTGCCCGGGTCAGAAAACCAAATCGCTGACTCTGTTTCGCTTTCTGTTTCAGAAATTCAGGACGCTGGCTCCAGAGGCGGACCAGTTCCCAACTCCAGTACCTCACTTTTCAGAACTCATATTCTTGTAACCCATCCGTTAAAACCCCTCCTCGACGCGTCGCTCGACACAATCCTCCAAGCAGTTTCCCGCAGAACACTCCAATCTTATGTGACAGCATGGAGATGTTTTAAAGCATTCCACTTTTCATATAACACGACGTTTCCTGACTTTTTTCTCCTTTTAATCACCTCCATCTCCTACCTCAACAGTGTCAAAGTCCTCCAAGTCGGGTCCATCAAAGGCTACCTGAGAGGCATCCAATTTTTTCATAAATTGATTTATGGCACTCCCTCCACTGAAATAAATAATTCACAAACCTCCCTCCTAATCAAAGGGATTCAACTATCCCAGGCCACCCGTCCCGACGCCAGACAACCCATAACCCATAAGAAAAATTACTGCTTACTCAAAAATGTACTAGATATATTGTAATACAAAAAAGTACGCTGAACTAAAGTGCCTGGGAGAGTTTAATAATCAGGCGCACCGTTAACACGGGGGACAGGGTGGTCAGGGCCCCCACATCAAGGGCTGCTTCAATCGGCCACAAAAAGCTATAAACTCTATATCATCTTTTAGCTTAGGATATTTTCTTTCAAATGAGACCATTTTCACATTTCTGTGAGCTTTCGTTCGTAAATAATGGACTGTTTTGTCGTGGATGTGCAGAACAGGAAATGCACTCTCGAACGGAGAAACACGCGATCTCCAAACCATCGATCAAAGCGTGCTACTGTTTTCTGAGGACATGTTGATGGTACATAAATCATGCCTGAAAGTTAGTGTTTGCGGGGACATGTCAATCAAGGCGATCGTTCATTCAGAAACAAAGAAATTTGACACTTCAGGGTCAGGAGGCTGATCTCTCACATTCAGTTCCGGTGACGCGCGAGCTGGCTTGACTGAAGTTTTCGTGAGGATTTATAGTTTATGGACTGTTTTGATTTTGATAATTACATCTAGAAAGGGAAAATCATCAATGGCATCGATAAAAGAGATCTCTGAAAGAGAAACTAAAGTGATTATTGCCTTGACCAGTGACGCAGTGGGGAGGACGCACGAGAGGAGAGGACCCTGCGCGTTTGGTATGTAAATACTGTATTACTGCATTTACAATGCTTATACTCATTTTTGATAGCGTTATTATTATTTTGAAATGTGAAAGCACAGCAACCAATCTAATAAACTATTTGACAAAACAAAAAAAATGGCAAAACTACGTTTAGGATATGACAAGGCTGCTTGCACTTGCAAATGCAGACTTGAATAAAATTGTCATTTCAGTAAATCTACATTTTGATATTGTGAAATGGGTATTATTACAGTGCAACAACTCTCTTTACAAACAGTGATTTCTTTTTTTCAGTTGCTGTTGAAGATTAGTGAGCAGCAGCAGCTGGCACAGCTGGCATCGTCTCCAGGAGGCAGACGGGTGATGCTGGGGTGATGCTCAACACAGGTGACAAAAATTATGCACATACAAGGAATTATACAAATCTGAAGGATGTAGATCCTGTTCTAGATTGTAATAGAGTCTTGTGTCTCCTGAAAGAATAAAACTGATCAAAATCATAAAATGCCTCTTTTTTGTTGTTTGTTTATTATAGCACAGACAACATATACTATAATATTTATCACTTTCAGTAGTGTTTTGTCATTTCGAAGGGTCTTCTGTAAAATGACACTGGGATATTGCCTTTATACCACTTTATATTTGGGAAGGTGGAAATTACATAAAGGTAATATTCATTACTTTATTCAACAAGCAAGTTTTTTTCTTGATTAGAAATGACACAGGCATCTCCCAGAAGATAATAAGACGATGTACAAGAGGCATCATTGTGGAAAAAATCATTACTCATCTTTTATTTACATTTGAACAAAAAGTGGCATGTCCAAAATTATTCATACCCTTTGCAAACTGTCACAGTCTATAGGAAAATCCAAAGATCTATACCATTCCAAATAGTCCAAGCTGTTCTAAAGCATCCTAATTACCCTGATTCATTGGTAACAGCTGTTTTAATCAACTCAGCAGGTGAAAAACAGAAGCTCTCTGCTGTTGGTTTGTGAACAGTCATGGCTAAGACAAAAGGAGCTCACTGAGGACTTGCGGCTGTGCATTGTGGCTGCTCACAAGTCAGGAAAGGGCTATAAGACCATATCTAAATGTTTTGAAGTTCCAGTGGCTACAGTATTATTAAAAAATACAAGACGTTCCGCACTGTGAAAAATCTCAGAGGACGTGGTTGGAAGCCAAAAGTGACACCTGTGCTGGCCAGGAGGATAGTGAGAGAGGTAAAAAAGAATCCAAGGATCACCACCAAGGCCATCCTGATGAATCTGGGCTCTGCTGGTGGCAACATCTTAAGGCGACAGTCCAACGGACACTACACACCGCTGGGTTCAATGGACGCAGACCAAGGAGGACGCCGCTTCTCCAGATAAGGCACACAAAAGCCCGCATGGCCTTTGCAAATGCTCATCTGGACAAAGAAGAAAACTTCTGGTCTTCTGTTTTATGGTCAGATGAAACAAAAATTGAATTGTTTGGCCACAATGATGTAGCCTTCATTTGGCGTAAAAAAGGAGAAGCCTTCAACCCTAAGAACACCATCCCCACTGTCAAACATGGTGGTGGGAACCTAATGTTTTGGGGGTGTTTTTCAGCCGGTGGACCAGGGAACCTAATCACAGTAAACGGCACCATGAAAAAGGAGCAGTACATCAAAATTCTCAACAACAACATCAGGCAGTCTGCAGAGAAACTTGGCCTTGGGCACCAGTGGACATTTCAGCACGACAATGACCCAAAACACACAGCAAAAGTGGTGAAGAAATGGTTAGCAGACAAAAACATTAACGTTTTGCAGTGGCCCAGCCAGAGTCCTGACTTAAATCCAATTGAGAATCTGTGGAGGGAGCTAAAGATCAGGGTGATGGCAAGGAGACCCTCCAACCTGAAAGAGTTGGAGCTCATCGCTAAAGATGAATGGGCAAAAATAGGTTACTTTCATAGTGAAAGATTCCCAGAAGATTCACCAGAAGAGACAGGGAAAATAAATGATCCAGAAAAGGTCAAATCCAGAGTCCTCAAGTCCAGGGGTTCCCAAACTTTTCAGCCCACGACCCACAAAATAACAATGCCAGTGACTTGCGACCCCCACTATCTTCGGAGGTGGTTAAAGTATACAAACGTTGTGCACAATGGCGCACACTCACTAACGCCTGTTTCACACATAGGCCTACTCTGTTTGCGGTGAGTATTTTTTTTCCACGCCCATATTAACGGATTAGAGCGTTCACACTACACACCGCAGCACACGAATCCAGTCCGGCAGTGCGTTCCACAGGTGAACTAGGAGACATAAAGATAGCACTCGTCTCTTCATGAAGGTGGAAAAACAAAGTTCTTTTTGACCTGAGGGATTTCTTGTAAAAAGATTTAAAAGGAAAGAAAAGACGAGAGTCGCCTGTTTTTGTCTATTTTAAGTTTTACTTTAAAATGTTTGTGATTTTAACATAAAGCTTATGTTTAAATGTTTTGCCACTTGTGTTTGGAATTGCATTTGGAATTTTTGGAATTGTGTTGGACCTGTGCCCAAAAGGGCTGCACCTGGTTTCGAGGGAGAGGAGCCATGCTTATCCGATATCTTGAAGAGACACCACCCAAAAAGGAGGACAGAATTCTTCTAAGTTTTCAATCTTTCTCATAATACAAGTGACTGTGGTGAAATTGAGACCATTTTTATCAGTCGCACTGAGACATTTAAAATGATGCCAAACTTGAAAGGGAAAAAACAATAGATTCATAAGATACATCATGGGTATTATATCGACATTCTTAGTGAACTTTTAGTGACTTGAGCCAGGGTGGGAGTAAGGCTCATATAGTAGATAATCGAGGAGAGAAGTCTGGGCACTGCAGCGGCCTATGCACTTTCTTTTAGATCATCTCCAGATTATCCAGTTTTATTGCTTTATTGCAGGGTGTTTGATCTCATTTTCTGTCTTAGCAGGAAAACCAGTCTTTTAAAGTGTTAGCATGACAATTATTACATTGATCAGTAAATGGTACTGCACCTGAATTTAACTGAAATCCTGTTAACATGTACATGTTTCACTCAGCACTGTTAAGTTGACTAAACAAACACTTATTAAGTAAAGCTGACAATACTCATTTTTAGTAGAAACATCGCAGTTAAATTACGTTCATGTAGTTACAGTGAGTACGGAAAGTATTCAGACCCCCTTAAATTTTTCACTCTTTGTTATATTGCAGCCATTTGCTAAAATCATTTAAGTTCATTTTTTTCCTCATTAATGTACACACAGCACCCCATATTGACAGAAAAACACAGAATTGTTGACATTTTTGCAGATTTATTAAAAAAGAAAAACTGAAATATCACATGGTCCTAAGTATTCAGACCCTTTGCTCAGTATTTAGTAGAAGCACCCTTTTGATCTAATACAGCCATGAGTCTTTTTGGCAAAGATGCAACAAGTTTTTCACACCTGGATTTGGGGATCCTCTGCCATTCCTCCTTGCAGATCCTCTCCAGTTCTGTCAGGTTGGATGGTAAACGTTGGTGGACAGCCATTTTTAGGTCTCTCCAGAGATGCTCAATTGGGTTTAAGTCAGGGCTCTGGCTGGGCCATTCAAGAACAGTCACGGAGTTGTTGTGAAGCCACTCCTTCGTTATTTTAGCTGTGTGCTTGGGGTCATTGTCTTGTTGGAAGGTAAACCTTCGGCCCAGTCTGAGGTCCTGAGCACTCTGGAGAAGGTTTTCGTCCAGGATATCCCTGTACTTGGCCGCATTCATCTTTCCCTCGATTGCAACCAGTCGTCCTGTCCCTGCAGCTGAAAAACACCCCCACAGCATGATGCTGCCACCACCATGCTTCACTGTTGGGACTGTATTGGACAGGTGATGAGCAGTGCCTGGTTTTCTCCACACATACCACTTAGAATTAAGGCCAAAAAGTTCTATCTTGGTCTCATCAGACCAGAGAATCTTATTTCTCACCATCTTAGCAAACTCCATGCAGGCTTTCATGTGTCTTGCACTGAGGAGAGGCTTCCGTTGGGCCACTCTGCAATTAAAACCCCGACTGGTGGAGGGCTGCAGTGATGGTTGACTTTCTACAACTTTCTCCCATCTCCCAACTGCATCTCTGGAGCTCAGCCACAGTGATCTTTGGGTTCTTCTTTACCTCTCTCACCAAGGCTCTTCTCCCCCGATAGCTCAGTTTGGCCGGACGGCCAGCTCTAGGAAGGGTTCTGGTCATCCCAAACGTCTTCCATTTAAGAATTATGGAGGTCACTGTGCTCTTAGGAACATTAAGTGCAGCAGCAATTTTTTTTGTAACTTTGGCCAGATCTGTGCCTTGCCACAATTCTGTCTCTGAGCTCTTCAGGCAGTTCCTTTGACCTCATGATTCTCATTTGCTCTGACATGCACTGTGAGCTGTAAGGTCTTATATAGACAGGTGTGTGGCTTTCCAAGTCCAAGTCCAATCAGTATAATCAAACACAGCTGGACTCAAATGAAGGTGTAGAACCATCTCAAGGATGATCAGAAGAAATGGACAGCACCTGAGTTAAATATATGTGTGTCACAGCAAAGGGTCTGAATACTTAGGACCATGTGATATTTCAGTATTTCTTTTTTAATAAATCTGCAAAAATGTCAACAATTCTGTGTTTTTCTGTCAATATGGGGTGCTGTGTGTACATTAATGAGAAAAAAAAAAAGAACTTAAATGATTTTAGCAAATAGCTGCAATATAACAGAGTGAAAAATTTAAGGGGGTCTGAACACTTTCCGTACCCACTGTACATGAGTTTTTTAAGTAATGTGAACAAGGGTGGTTTGAGTGAAACTAACAACAGTGAAAGTTCTTTTTTTTTTTTGAGTGTATTGCCTGGTTCTAGTAAGAACTCTAGCTGCTGCATTTTGGACCAGCTGGAGTTTGCTTATTAAGCGTACAGGGCAACCACCTAGTAAAGCATTACAATAATCTAGACTAGCATGAACACATGAATTAACTTTTCTGCATTGGACACTGAGAGCATATGTCATAATTTAGAATTATTTAGATAAAAAAAAAAAACAAAAAAAAAAACAGTTTTACAAATATTAGAAAAGTGAAACTTTCAAATGACATTGATATCAAATAGCACACTCAGGTTCATAGCTGATGATGAGGACTTGACAAAGAAGCCCTCAAGTGTTAGACAGTATTTTAGGTTCCCTTTCAGTCACGTTTGACGTTACGTCAAATAACTGACATTATGTGGTCTCACTTGGGAGCCCAATCACCACTGGGTAATAAGAAAACAGGCCAATGAAGATTGATGAGTGAGATTTGCATGGCAAGCCACTCCCCTGGTCATACAGATTTATAAGCTTTCCGGCAACTCACTCATTCAGCTTTTTGCTTAGGAGCTGAGACTGGGAGTGTTCTGCATTGGATATTCAGCACATACAGCTGTGTTTTTGGGCTTGAGTCCTCTGGGGATTAAGACTAAGGCCATATTTTTCCCGGGCTGCTGCAAGCGTTTGGCTTGAGTGGAACCATCTACCCAGTCCTGAATGCTCGTGACTGGATGATTGGTTTCTCAGTGCGGGCCATGTTGCACAGCATCATCCTGCCCTGGTGCCTTTCTTCCCGGAGGTGCATGAAGAGGTCACAAAGTCATGGAAGGCACCTTTTACTGCCTGAAGCCACTTTGCTGCTTCCTCCGCTAAATTTGAATAAAATGAAAACTAAAAGACTTTCAAATCACATGAGCCAATAATTTATTCACAATAGAACATAGATAACATAAATGTTTAAAGGAAGAAATTTTACACTTTGATCCACTAAATGAGCTAATTTCAAATTTGATGCCTGCTACAGGTCTCAAAAAAGTTGGCACGGGGTCAACAAATGGCTGAAAAAGCAAGACATTTTGAAAAGATTCAGCTGGGAGAACATCTAGGAACTTATTAAGTTAATTGATTTCAGGTCTGTAACATGATTAGCTATAAAAAGCATGTCTTAGAGAGGCAGAGTCCCTCAGAAGTAAAGATGGGCATAGGCTCTCCAATCTGTGTAAGAGTGTGTAAAAAGATTGTGGAAAACAATGTTCCTCAATGTCAAATTGCAAAGGCTTTGCAATATCATCAAAAGATTCAGAGAAACTAGAGAAATCTCTGTGCGTAAGGGACAAGGCCAAAGACCTTTATTGGATGCCCGTGGTCTTCGGGCCCTCAGACGACATTGCATCACTCATCGGCATATGCACACTTTAGAATCTTGCAAGAAGAAATTGGTTATCAGGGTACTTTTTGCCTACTGTTTTATCAGTACTGTGAATTTGGACATACTTTTGTCACATACTGTTTTTTTGCCTACTATATAGTAGGGAAGTATATGCAATTTCGGATGCAGTCTTTTGCTATTTAAACTAAGAGTGATGCATCTGTCGCTGAGTAAATTATTCTATTTTCACTTAGTGTAAATAGAATCTAGCATCTATTGCTATTGCACTTAGTGTAAATAGAATCTATTGGTATTTGCACTTAGTGCAAATAGCCGCTGTTGTGTTATATTTACTGAGTGTTACAGTTCTTCCTTATTTAGTGAAAGTAAACACAACTTAAAAAGTACCTAACTGCACAAATGAAAATGCATACTGTTTACACTGAGCACACACCCTTTTTAACTACAAAAAAAATATATTAATCATGTTTCTGTCTTGAATACCAGGAAAAGTTTCAATTTTACTTTTTTTTAATTTTATACTGTATGTGATATAATGTGAAATCATTCTAATATGCTGATTTGCTGTTCAAGAAACATTTCTGATTATTATCAATGTTGAAAACATTTTTTTTTTCAGGATTCTTTGAATAGAAACTGCATTCATCTGAAAGAGAAAGCTTTTGTAACATCATACACTACCATTCAAAAGTTTGGGGTCAGTAAAGAAATTAATACTTTCATTCAGCAAGGATACATTAAAAGTGACAGTAAACACATTTTTAATTTTACAAAAGATTCTATTTCAAATAAAGGTTGTTCTTTTGAACTTTCTATTCATCAAAGAATCCTGAAAAAAATTGTACACAACTGTTTTCAACATTGATAATAATAATAATAATAATCATAAATGTTTCTTTAGCAGCAAATCATTTTAGAATGATTTCTGAAGGATCATGTGACACTGAAGACTGGAGTAATGATGCTGAAAATTCAGCTTTGATCACAGGAATAAATTACATTTTAAAATATATTCAAATAGAAAACAGTTTTAAATTGTAATAATATTTCACAATATTACTGTTTTTTGTTGTTGTTGTTGTTTAAATCAAATAAATGCAGCCTGGGTAAGCATAAGAGACTTCTTTTAAAAAACATTAAAAATCTTACCGATCCCAAACTTTTGAATGGCAGTGTGCATCATACAATTACCGGATGATAATGATCATTTACCTTATAACCCTTTCAGTGAGATGACTGACTTTATTTTGACTTATTTACACTGTTAAAGAGTTGCATTCTCATGCTAAACATGGCCAAAGTTTCAAAACACGAGTTTGGCAGAGTATTTCTGTGCCAAATACACTACTTCCGGTTTCGGACCAGGTTTCGTAGAGTTTTTTTTCGAGTATGGCCCGTTATCACATAATAAAGGGCGGAATTCCTTGTATAGGCACTTATCCATGATAAGCGTGTACACACACATCACCCAGAGCAAGAGCACGCCCATCACTGCGCTTCCTTCAGGTTACAGAAGCTGAGAGATTTTTCAACAATGGTTGTGTCCTAATTCAGGAGCTGCACCCTTCTAAGGCTGCATACATCATCGAGGCAGTCTCATTTAAGAAAAATAACCATTAGATTGCAAAGTAAGAAAGAAATTACAGTATTTTACACCTCACAATGAATATCAGTTAATTTTAGTACGGTTACTTTTCTTAAATAAGACATCCTTGATGACGTATGCAGCCTTCAAATGCGACCTCCGGAGGATGCAGCCTCTGAAATGAGACGCAGTTCCTGTCACCAAAGGAATGTGTTTTTGGTTGTGAGGGAAAGATGACCTTTTTCAGCTTCCCAAAGAACCCAGCGTTAAGGGAACAGTGGATGAAGTTTGTTTTTCCGGGTTGTGCGTGTATGTTTGTTCCCGGAATTTCGGTGATGAATGCTTTATATACAAGTCCCAGTTCGTCGCAGGATTTGCTGATCGCGTGAGTAACTGCATCAAATGTCTGTGTTTTGTTGGCAATCAGTGCGCAAGTGCATAAAATGTAAACACCACAAACTTTTTTGTTTCTTTTTTATTTATAATAATGTCGCAGCTTTCAGACAATCTCTATGCAAAAGCTGTGCGTGCTCGTGACTCTTTAGGTCTGCCTGCGGCAGGCACGCCTCCAGGAGCTTGGCTTTTTTCAGAAAGACTCGGTACAGCATATCTATCTTTTATAAATATAATAAAACTAAAGTATTTTCTGAGATATGAAGGGTGCAATACTACTCTACAGGTACTCAAGGTTAACGTGAGATTGGTAGAAACTGTGTGTGTTACCTACCCTTTATTGCTTGCTTAGATGAACCTCTGCCTAAGTGTGAGATGGATTCTCTCAAGATTCTGGATTTTAGAACTTCTCTAGATATCTTGGCCATTGCAGTCAGTTGGGAAAGCCAAGTCAACAAGAATTTGCCTGCATTGACCATCCTGTCCTCCCTTCCTCAACTGCCACCCCAGAGTCAGTCACCCCAGAGTCTGCAGAGGCCATTCCAGTCACCTCAGAATCTGTTATGTCTGTTCCAGCCACCACAGAGTCTGCAGAGACTGTTGCAGTCACTGCAAACTCAGGCGGAACTGCAGTGATATCCACCTACCCAGCAGAGTTAGCTGCAAGTACCCCTGAAGCGGTCAAGCACACTTTATCAAGCCGTCGGAAGGGGAGAAAGGGAAAGGCCTGTGCTGTGCAGTCTGTTCCTGATATAATCTCCCAGTCTGTGCTTGTGAGTGAAGCTGCAGAGTCCGCTCCAGAGAGAGCAGTTCCTGAGTCCACTCCAGAAGAGGTTGTTCCAGAAGGTGCTCCAGAGAAAGCTCTTTCAAAGCCCACTTCAGAAGAAGCTGTTTCAGTTCCAGAGTCCCAATCCAGTGTCGGCTCAGCCCTCCAGCCCCTGATCCCAGCCCAGCATCGGCTCCAGCCCCTGAGCAAAGTCCAGTGTCTACTCCACAAGTTCAATATGGAGTACCGCAATATATCGATCACAAGTTCAATATGGAGTACCGCAATATATCGATCACAAGTTCAATATGGAGTACCGCAAGGCTCAGTACTAGGATCATTGCTTTTCACTCTGTACATGCTACCCTTGGGAGATATCATTAGGAAGCATGGCGTTAGTTTTCACTGTTACGCTGATGATACTCAGCTCTATATTTCTTCGCGCCCTGACGAAACTTACCAATTCACAAAATTAACAGAATGCATAGCTGATATAAAAAATTGGATGACCAGTAATTTCCTACTTCTAAATTCAGAAAAAAACAGAGATTCTAATTTTTGGACCAAAAACTTCTTCACGTAATAACCTAGAATACTGTCTAACACTTGATGGCTGCTCTGTTAAGTCTTCGTCGTCAGTTAGGAACCTGGGTGTGCTCTTTGATACCAATCTTTCATTCAAAGGCCATGTTACTAGCATCTGTAAAACCGCATTCTTCCATCTTAAAATATATCTAAACTACGACATATGCTCTCAATAAAAAATGCAGAACAGTTAGTTCATGCGTTCATGACCTCAAGGCTAGATTACTGTAACGTTCTACTGGGTGGTTGTTCCGCTCGCCTGATAAATAAACTACAGCTCGTCCAAAATGCAGCAGCTAGAGTTCTTACTAGAACTAGGAAGTATGACCATATTAGCCCAGTTCTGTCAACACTGCATTGGCTTCCTGTTAAACATCGTATAGATTTTAAAATCTTGCTAATTACTTACAAAGCACTAAATGGTTTAGCTCCCCAGTACCTGAGCGAGCTCTTAAAGCATTATAGTCCTTCACGTCTATTGCGATCTCAGAACTCAGGCCAGCTGATAATACCTAGAATATCAAAATCAACCGCAGGCAGTAGATCCTTCTCCTATCTGGCACCTAAACTCTGGAACAATCTTCCTAGCATTGTTCGGGAAGCAGACACACTCTGTCAGTTTAAATCTAGACTAAAAACGCATCTCTTTAACCTGGCATACACATAACACATTATCAATTTATATTTTCAAATCCATTAAAGGATTATTAGGCTGCATAAATTATGTCAGCTGGAACCGGGAACACTTCCTATAACACCAGATGTACTCATTACATCAGAAGAAGAATGGCATCTACGCTAATATTAGTCTTTCTGTTTATCCCGAGGTTTACCGTAGTCAACCAGATCCGGGCCGTATCCAGGTGAGACCGAGGACCGGCGCCTTGACACGACCACAACACAGCCCTGAAGTATCAGCAGAGATTGAGTCAACTAGACCATCCATTGTGAAGGCCTCATCGACACGACAACCAGTGGCACAGCTCCTCAACAAACCGTCCATACTGGTGTGATGAATACGATCCTCAACTGGATTGAACTGGAATAAATACTTTGAATGTTGCTATCCTATCGGACATATGATAGCAACCTGAATCGTAACAAAGCACTGTTCGCCAGAGGAGAACTGGCCCCCCGACTAAGCCTGGTTTCTCCCAAGGTTTTTTTTCTCCATTTTAACACAGCAGTCTATTTGCCACCTGTTTGCCATCTGATGTCACCTGTTGGAGTTTGGGTTCCTTGCCGCTGTCGCCTTTGGCTTACTTAGTTGGGGACACTTGACATTTGATATTCAACAGTGCTTTGATCTGCCTGCATTGACACTATTCTTTAAGAGCTGCTCTGCAGCCAAAATTATATACCAGTTATCAATGTAAAGCTGCTTTGACACAGTCTGCATTGTAAAAAGCGTTATATAAATAAAGGTGACTTGACTTGACTTGTTAATATTTTTTTACCTGGGAATGATGAAGTCCTTACTCTGTGTGAAGTCGAGGTGTTTGCAGGTAAGGGACAGAGAGAGAAGAAAACTGTGATAGAATTTGTTTATATACTTATTAATGTGTGTTATTATTTTATTAACAGAAAACTACATACCACAGTACATTTGTGTTCCAAGTGAGTGTTCTTCATTACTTTGAATGTTGTCAGGTACACATATTTGTACAACAATTAGTTCTGGTTCTCGAATCTGATTGGCTGAGAGGTCTTTCAAGCCATGCCATATTCTACCAGTAACACCACAGGAACCGTTTCACCATTTTAAGGGATGAAATAATTGACTACAGGGGGACTTTAAATATTATTGTTCAATAAATAATAATTTATCTAAATAACATGTCGTATTTGGTATTGGGAAAGGGTCTGTTAGTGATTTCGACTTCAGTGAAAGTTATATTAATATGCCATTAGATGGCAGCAAAGACTGTCTTTATGAATGATTCAGTCGCAAGGTTGTAAGCAAGGATGTTGTTTTTACTTTAAACAACATCTTACAATACGCAACTGACAAATGCATTGATTAGTGCTGTCAAAAATCCCCTTAAATGTTAAAAGGACAAAGATATCGCTTTCCTCAGCAGACATTCAAACTGAATATAAGATTGACCTGAAGAATATCAGCTAGACACAGCTAATATACTCGCTCAGTCGATCTCTCTCTCATAATACTTTAATATAATAAGCTTAAATTAAGTGACTCACCATTCCTTTGTTTCAAGTTCTAAAATGATGTTTTAGAATTAGTAACTTGAGTGTTCCATCTCAAAAATGTGAGTGTTTTTAAAGACACTTCTTTGTTGTTTCTTGTTTATTTACATACTTGTGCTGTCAAACTGTTGTATAAACACAATATCAGACTAGTAGCCATGTGATATGCCTTTATATGATATAGAGCCATAACGCACGGCTACTCGTGTGATATTGCTTACTATATAATATTCTTACTTAACATTTAGTAACCAATAAGGGATAATGTACATCAAGACAGTTGTTATCGTAAAATAAACCCCGACAGGATGATCAGGACCCCGGCTTATTACATGGCTACTAGCCACAAATAAATAATTTTGGAAACAACATATTAATTATTAAATATATAGATATTTTATTAGCTCACTTGTAATGGATGCAAAACTTATGTGAAGAAAAAAGATTCCTAGAAAAAAACAAAAAACAACAACAACAACAAAAAAAAAACATTTAGGTCTCTTTTTCTGACAAATATTTTATAAAATTTTGTCTCTGTAGTATTCAAAAGACAGACAGTGATTAAAAAAAAGTGCAGGTCAGCATTATTTATTTTAATATAAATAAAACTGCAGATTATGATTTAAAATCATTATTTTATTAAATAATTATTGCATCTAGATAGTCTGACAAAAACTCAAATGCTATTCCTGCAAAACATGTGGCACAATGCAAACAAAACTAAACACAATTTAAATTTACTCAACTGCAGAAGATCACTGTTTACATCCCGATCACAAGATCACACATTTAAATATTTGAACACATGATGAGAAGTTCCTGCACAAGCAACGTCTGTTCACAAGGAACAAATAAACTGATGAAATGTCTAACTTGGATGACTTCATATAAAAGCATCTGCGAAATGTGCAAGTGTAATAATTAAATTAATCTTTTCCCACTTCTTTTATTTTTATTCCCACTTCTAACATACAGATGAGTGAAAGTGCTCATTAAATAGAAATGAAGAATAAACTCAAATAAATAAAAGAAAATTTCCCATATTTCTGGAAGAGAACAGCAGTGAAATAAGTGCATGTCAATATTCTGATACCTGATTACATTCCAATGACTGAATGTCAAGTCACCTTTATTTGTATAGTGCTTTTTACAATACAGATTGTTTCAAAGCACCTTCACAGAGATAAACAGGAAAAATAGCAGAATCCATTATCGCAAATACACTATGGAGACCATTCAGATACTGCTTTAAAGCTAAAAGACAGTAGTGTCATTATTTAGCTCAAGTCAGTTCAGTGTTGGTTCAATTCAGATCAATAACACTGTGAAGTTCATAAAATTTTGAAGCAGGTTCAGTTCAGCTATAAGAAGTTCTACAAAAGACTGCAATGTCATTATTCAGCATTAGTCAGCATTAACATTGTCAATGATACAAGATGTGATTCAGTTGTAGAGCAGCTCTACAGTAGACAGTAGCTCAGCTTAATTCAGTTCAAGTATTTGTTCTCATCCGATGGTGTCAGTGCAGTCATATCGATAGATTGTTTTGAAAAAAAAAAAGTTATTTGACTTTCCTGTCCCCAACTAAGCAAGCTGAAGGCTACAGTGGCAAGAAACCCAAACTTCCTCAGGTGACAGAAATGGAGAAATGTCTAGTCACAGAGGTCTTTGCTAAGGATCTGTCCTGAGGGCTCATCTCATCAAGGTCTTTGCTGACCATGAAGGGCTGTGTTGTGGTTGTTCCTGGGTGCAGGTCCATCGTTTGGTCTGAATATGGATAAGGGTGAGACGGACAGACTAATATAATCGTAGATGTCATTCTTCTTATGGTGTCACAAGTACATCGGACATTATGGGAAGTGTTCACGGTTCCAGCTACCCTAATTAACGTAGCATAACATATCTTTTAAGCAATTTTAATTATAGAAATATGATGGTGTGTTATGTGTATGCCAGGTTAAAGAGATGGGTCTTTAATCTAGATTTAAACTGGCAGAGTGTGTCTGCCTCCCAAACAACGTTAGGAAGACTGTTCTAGAGATTGGGCACTAAATAGGAAATGGATCTACCATCTGCAGTTGATTTTAATATTAATATTTTGAGATTGCAGTGGACTTGAAGGACTGTAATGCGATAAGAGCTGACTTAAGTACTGAGGTAGTTTAGATATATTTTAAGATGGAAGAATGCGGTTTTACAGATGCTAGTAACATGGCCTTCAAATGAAAGATTGGTATCAAAGAGCACACCCAGGTTCCTAACTGACGACGAAGACTTAACAGAGCAGCCATCAAGTGTTAGACAGTATTCTAGGTTATTACATGAAGAAGTTTTTGGTCCAAAAATTAGAATCTCTGTTTTTTCTGAATTTAGTAGTAGGAAATTACTGGTCATCCAATTTTTTATATCAGCTATGCATTCTGTTAATTTTGTGAATTGGTAAGTTTCACTTCAGTGTAATTACTGTAGAATCTCAGATTGCATCTATCTGTGACCTTCTGGTTTCTCTCTGGCCCGGTTTGTCTCACCCTTCAATAACACGCAACTCAGAATGCGGATGACCTCAGTATTTATTGTCCTGCACAGAGCAGTGGAAGAGAGAGAGAGTAGTGAGTAACATTGTTTCAGCTCCATCCACAGCAGTTCTCTCTAGCTCTGCTGCTATCAATATAACAAACAATTTTGCTTCTTAAATTTAATCCTTTGTGATCGTATAGTGATTTTTCATTATCAATTATGAATATGCATATATTTAATATATTATAATATTTTTGTCTAAGAACAATCATCCACTTTATATTAAACATAGAATAAAATGAATAGAAATAACATTTTTCGTAAAACAACATGCTCTACAAAACAGTAAATTCTTAAATACCATTTCACAAAAACAATTACCTGCACAGAGCAGTGGAAGAGAGAGAGAGTAGTGAGTAACATTGTTTCAGCTCCATCTATTTGAAACACATTTCACTTGTTAGGGAGCACATGGAAAATGGTGCACATGGAAAGATCGAGTTCATTAAAACGGAAATAAAACTATCAAATACACAAAAATATTAACAGAAAACACACTCTAGAAATCAATTAGTGTTCAATATGTGCAATCCCCTTCGTACATCGTCTAACATTCAACATGAAACTTTTATTTTTAACTTTTAATACGGAGCTGCAGCAGAAACGACTCACCCACAGCAGTTCTCTCTAGCTCTGCTGCAGATCGTTCGAACTCAGTTGGCTATAGCGCCACCAGCGCAGCCAATAGGAAGCGCGAACACATTACAGCAGGATTTATTTGAAGAACCCTTGAACTATGATATTTATCCCGTTACATACACCCCCCTTAAATCCTGCTTAATGTGGACATACCATAAGAAAAGAAAAAAAACAACAGTGAAGAAAGACCAGAAGAAGAAAACAGATATGGAACTCACACTTCATGTTTCCAATTTATAAAGAGAAGAGAAGAAAACCTGCACAGAGTATGATTATCTGTCAATCAAAAGATTCTTCCATAAGAAGTACCTAGAGACAAGGGAGGCGCCTAACCCCAGTCTGAAAGTAGATTAAAGAGATGCCTGTTACACCTCAAAAATTTCATCATGTAATAACTCATTTGATTTCCAATCTCTGTATCAATCTTTCTTTTTTTTGTGTTCTCAACTTTGCATGAAATCAGATGTAACATTTTACGTGAAAATGCTTTTAACTAAATAAACAAAAGAACTCACTGTAGAATCTGAACTGTCTATGTGTTGTTTGTTCATTTCATAAATCAGTCTTTTAGTAGGCTTAATGACTCTGCCAAATCTAGTTTGAGTTACAGCAGCCTCAACATGTCTTGGCTGTGTGCACACCACAGGTTCCTTTATGACGTCATTTGTGAACTGCGCTCTTTGAGTCGAGTCAGAATCTTGACCTTCCACTTCAGGTAAATCAACATCACGTGTTACATTTTGATCACTTCTTTCGACATCAATTTTCACTCTGACATCACTTCGGTCATTCAGGTTCCCAGCACCAGCACTTGCAGAGTCCAGCATCTCCGACACACAATCTGACGCATCAAGTAAGTCTGTATGGGTTGAATGAACATCCCCCTCAACAAAATCATTAGGATTACTTAATATCCAGTTTGCAGTTCTGTCATCATGGTCAATTTCATCTTCTTGAACTTCAATTTCATCATTCACATCATGCTCCTTATGATCTGATTCCTGAGGTTCATCAACTGGTAGGAAGTTCACAGGTAACAAAAGATTTCTATGGACCACCCTCACTTTGTCTGAGTTGATTTCTCGAATCCTGTAAACATTGATATCAGGACACACAGCAATGACTTCATACGGAGATGAATCCCATTTGTCAGAAACTTTTCTTCTACCTTTTTCGCCTCTGTTCGCAACCAACACTCTATCTCCAACTGCCAGAGGAGAGCCCTTCACCTTTCTGTTGTAAAGTCTGCCATGTCGTTCCTGTTCTTTCAGAGTGTGCATCCTTGCTATGTGTGCTGCTTCACGCAAGTCGTTCTTCAGCTTGGACACAAAATCTTTGTAATCCACCACATCCTTATTTAAAAACACATTTTGAAACAGGATGTCAATTGGGAGACGAGGAACTCTGCCAAACATAAGAAAGAATGGCGCAAAACCCGTTGTCTCATGTTCCGTGCAGTTGTAACAGAAGGTAAGTTGCTGCAACATCTGCGGCCATTTTGCTTTTGCTTTAGGGGGCAATGTCCTGATCATGCTTCCAAGAGTCCTATTGAACCTCTCGGCAATGCCATTCCCCATGGGGTGATATGGTGTTGTGTGGGACTTGTCTACACCCGCCATGGTCAATAGTTCCTTGATTAGCTTGCTCTCGAAATTAGCCCCCTGGTCAGAATGAATTCTTTTGGGGAAACCATACACTAGAAAGAAGTCATTCCAGAGTCTTTTAGCAACTTGCTTGGCCGACTGATTCTGGCATGGAAACGCATGGGCCATTTTTGTAAAATGATCCGTCACAATCAGCACATCTATAGACTTTCCTTCTTTGACCTCTGCCGACCAAAAGTCGATGCAGACCAGCTCAAGCGGTTCTGATGTTCGGATACTTTCTAACGGAGCACAAGCATTGGGTTCTGAGGTTTTACCAACCACACATCGATGGCAATTCTTCACATAATCATCAATATCTTTTTTCATTCCAATCCAGAAGAATCTTTGTCTTGCTAGTGACAGGGTTCTGCTACGCCCTGATGTCCTGCCGCATCATGGAGTCCATGAAGAACTTGCGCTTTAATGAAGCAGGTACAACAAACAGGTAAAGTTTCTTGTTTAGCTTTGGATCTCTTTTCACCTTATACAGCACTCTATCACAGACAACAAGTTTATCATGGTGTTTCAACAGTTTCCGCACACTTGTGGATTCCTTTGTTTGTTCTCTCTTAGATGGTTTCCGACGTCTTTCAATATAGTACAGAATCCGACACAAGGTGCTGTCCTTCTCCTGCTCATTCACGATGTTGCTGTGTTGCAAAGGAGGGCTAAACTGTTGTGGTTGTGAGATGGCTGGCACTGTCCCCAATACTTCACTCAAACCCCCAGTAGTGTGTGCTGTTAACACTGCAGAAACTTCCTGGCTCCCAGAAGAACCTGAAGGGAAGAGTGCATCACTGGTTGTGTCACATGAACCTTTGCCATCCTTCTGCACCACCTGATGATTACTTGTGCACTTGAAAGCATCTTGGATAGTGTCGTCAACTACACCACTGACATCCTTCAAGAGAGATAAGTACGGTTCAGTGATAAGGCGATGTCCTATGCAAGACTGAACAAATGGCTCACGGCTCAAAGCATCCGCAACAATATTTTTTGTTCCTGGGACATACTTCAGATCAAAACTGTAGGAAGCAAGTTTTGCCACCCATCGCTGCTCACATGCATCAAGTCGGGGTTTAGTCAGAATATATGTAAGAGGATTATTGTCGGTCCATGCCGTAAAGTGCCGTCCTCTCAGCCAATGGCTAAACTTTTCACAGATAGCCCACTTTAAGGCAAAGAACTCTAATCTGTGAGCTGGATAGTTCATTTGTGAGCGAGACAGGGTTCTACTCGCAAAGGCTACGGGTCTGGCAATTTCTTCACCTGGCAAAACCTGCGACAATACAGCTCCCACTCCATCGAAAGATGCATCAACAGCCAAAATGAAAGGTCGGTCAAAGTCTGGGTGAGCCAGTGTTACATTTTTTGTTAGTTCTAGTTTTAGGGTGTGCAAAGCTTCTTCACAATCAGCCGTCCAGTCAGCTGGGGAAAGTTTGAGGTAACTAATTTTCTTTCTTGATTTGCGTCCTTTTGTGACAGGAGTCTGTCTGACTGAACCTGATGTCAACTTGAATAGAGGCTTAGCTTTTGCTGAACATCCTTCAATAAAATGTTGATAGTACAGAACCATTCCAAGAAAGGATCTGATCTTTTTCTGACATGGTGTTTTTCCATCAGGTTCCATCAAATCAGAAGCTTGAATATTGTTAATTGCCTCAACTTTACCAGGATCAGTCTTAATCCCTTCTTCACATACAATGTGCCCAAGGAATTTCACAGATCGTCTCAAGAAACAACATTTCTTTGGAGCCAACTTTAGATTGTGATGTGACAAGCGCAAGAGAACCATTTCAAGACGTTGGAGGGCTACAGACTCAGAAGGGGCAAACACCATCAAATCATCAAGGTAACAGAGAACGCTGCTGAAATTCTCATCTCCAAAGATAGACATCATCATTCTCATGAAAGTGGCTGGGCTATTAGAAAGACCCTGAGGAAGCCTATTATACTCATGGAGTCCAAATGGGGAAGAGAATGCAGTGTACTTCTTGTGTTTTTCTTCTAGGGGAACATTATAATACCCTGAGGTAAGATCCATGGTTGAGAAGAAGGTGTTGCCTCCCAACGCAGCAAACACATCGGACTGGTGTGGTAAAGGGTAGGCGTCTCTGACAGTCCTCGCGTTTAACCACCTAAAATCAGTGCAGATCCTGAGATCGCCATTCTTCTTCCAAACTAGTACGAGAGGTGAAGCATAGTCACTATGTGACTTGCGAATGATTCCTTTCTCCTCCATCTCATTTAACGCTGTCCTCAGTTTAGCATACTGGCTTGGTGGTATACGCCTATATGGAAAACGAAAGGGTCTCTCATCAGTAAGGTTAATTCGATGGACAAAGCCTTTAGCCTCTCCGCAGTCCATTTTGTCTCTTGAGAAAACGGACTCGTACTTCTCAATAATGTGCAACAACTTGTCTTTCCAGTGGGATGACACTTCACATGACTCCAAATCAAGTTCACCAAGGTTCAAATCATTCAAGACACGCTTCATCTCTTCACTGGATCTGGGTGGTACGGGTTCCTCAGTACACTGCAGATTTGACTGAAGTTGTTTCGGCAGCGGCAAATCTTGCACAGCAATACATGGTGACACGTCAGCTATTTTTGCATTTCTCTTCAACACAACTCTGTGATTAGTGGGGTTGATGACTTTTAAGGGGATAGAACCATCTCCCCATAGTGGTGTTATGACCCTCCCGACCAATATCTGTCTTGGTCTTGATCTGGACTCGGTCGGTTCCACAATAACAGTGCTGCCTACTGACAAGACAGAAGACTGAGGTAGCTTACCCCAAACTAGATGTTCGGTTTGTGGCTCTAACATCACACTCCTTTGTAACTTTACAGTACCGACTTTCCCAGGTATAGATTCACCTCTCCATCTTTCTGCATTTGAGAAAAGAGATAGAAACATACAGCACTCATCACTCTCATTGTTACTTGACTTAGACATGAGCCTCCAATAACCATCAGTTTCTCTCAGTTGCATTAGAAGTCTCTTTATGACATTTGTGCCCAAAATAATTTCTTCGGTCTGCCCAGGCACAACTAAAGCAGGAATTATCATGGAGCAGCCGTACACTGTAGCTTTAAGATCATAGACTGCAGTAGGGGCAACATGATGGCCACCACAACCAACAATGACAATATCTTGTGCTGACTGGCTTGTCATATCTGGAATACTTTTCAGCAACCTTTCTTCAGCGGACTCGCTAATTGTACATGCCATTGATCCACTATCAATTAAAGCTTTAAGGATGATATCCTTCTCAACTGAGACAGATGTGTAAAACAAGCTATCAGCTTTGGGGACTCTCTGTACACCTTGAAAGATGACCGTTTTATCTGAAGTTACATTACTGAACATTTGGCATAAAGACTCATAATCCATTTCATCTTCAAAACTGGATATGGGAGATTCACTCTCAAGATCTACGTGATCCTCCCTCACACGTAGATCACTTAGTTTGACTGCTGGTTGACTGAGGAAGCATTCTTCCTTTCCTTTGGACACCGGAATCTGGGATGGTCAGGTGAGAAACACTGGAAACAGAGCCTTTTGTCTCTACAGTGAATAAAAGCAGAATGTGAGGTGTCCTTGCACACTAAGCATGGCATATCATTCAAGCCTGGAATTCTAGACATGGTGATTCTCTTTCTGTACTCCTTGCTCACCTGCGCATTACCACTATTATTCATCAGGACTCTCTCCAGCATATCGATCACTTTTTCCAGAGCCATGTTTTCTGACGGTTTTGACTGAAGTGAATCCTGTTCAGCTTTCACTGGGAATGGGCTAGGACTTACATGCATCTCATTCATAGCAATTTTCTTTTCACATTCAATCTGTCTATTTCCTTGTCCAGTGGCTCTGAGACATTTCTCTGAATGATACTCGTTCAGGATCTCTTGCACTTCATGAGCCGTCCATTTGTCAATGGTTTTTGAACGAAATGTCAGCGCTAGATCGGAGTTTGGACAATTCCTAATGAACATGCGTGTGACTTCGATCAATTGGTTGTCTAGCACCTTTCCCTGTTGTTTTAGACACTCAGCTGTGATGTCAGCAGTATGGTTCAGGCGTAACCAGTAATCAAAGGGATCCTCCTGAGGTTCTGGAAGAGTGGTGTAGAAATCTTGCAAAGGGACAGGAGAATACTGTTGGCAACTGAAATGCTTCCGTAATAGGGTATAGATTGCATCAGGATTTGTTCTGACATCTAATCCGCTAGACAGCATCCCCACTTTAACAACATCTTTGGCTTTGCCTCTCAAGTGGATTAAAATTTCTTCACCCTGCTCTTCAGTAGGCAGGAACCCCTTCCTTATGAAGTTTTTCATGAGCTCCACCCACTCATCGAGTGTAACAGTATCTGATGCGTCGCCTCTGAAAATTGGAGGATCTTTAACTTCCCTTTGACGCACTACTTGAATCTGCGATGCACTTGGCATGGAGCTCTGGTCAGGCATGTATCTACTACTGTGATTATTTTGAGTATGCTTAGATGCAACTTCTGTTTGACTGTGCAAATTTAAATGTGCAAGTATACTGTCCGCCAGTTGCAGGCCTACTTGCTGCACTA
Organism: Hypophthalmichthys nobilis; assembly: GCA_037950665.1. NCBI lineage: Eukaryota > Metazoa > Chordata > Actinopteri > Cypriniformes > Xenocyprididae > Hypophthalmichthys > Hypophthalmichthys nobilis. The sequence continues at coordinate 772,645 of CM075483.1, forward strand.
TGTTACCCATCTGACTCATCATGTCACTGGTAAGGACTGGAGTTGATGTACTAATGGGTTGTGTAGTTTCAGAACTGCTACAATTTACATGAGCTATGTTTTCATTGACATGTGGGGTGGGAAATACATTTGCTTCTAAACCCGTACCATTGTTAGCACCACACATAATAGAGCTAGGGCTAATGTCTGGAAAGGGAATTGGTGTCATTAACAGACCTCTCCCTCGACCAACACTAACTGGAGTTTCTAGATACTGAGAACCAGTCAACCTGGTGTTTTCCATAATCAACTAATAAGAGTATATAAATAAAAAAAGAGAAAGAAAAAAAAATGTGTATACTATATCCTACTGTGATACCTGTAATCAATAAAAATATTAAACCACTTCAAAGTATCCATTCAAAAGTCTCTTCCTAGGTATTTGTTTAAAAGTCCAGGGATAACTAATAAAATCTTAGCTGAAGGTCCCGTGCAGTGAAGAATGACGACAGGCCCGCCGGTCCGATGTTGGGATGATCTTCGACCACGCTGATTGAAGTCCTGAGTCACGGCACCAATGTGACCTTCTGGTTTCTCTCTGGCCCGGTTTGTCTCACCCTTCAATAACACGCAACTCAGAATGCGGATGACCTCAGTATTTATTGTCCTGCACAGAGCAGTGGAAGAGAGAGAGAGTAGTGAGTAACATTGTTTCAGCTCCATCCACAGCAGTTCTCTCTAGCTCTGCTGCTATCAATATAACAAACAATTTTGCTTCTTAAATTTAATCCTTTGTGATCGTATAGTGATTTTTCATTATCAATTATGAATATGCATATATTTAATATATTATAATATTTTTGTCTAAGAACAATCATCCACTTTATATTAAACATAGAATAAAATGAATAGAAATAACATTTTTCGTAAAACAACATGCTCTACAAAACAGTAAATTCTTAAATACCATTTCACAAAAACAATTACCTGCACAGAGCAGTGGAAGAGAGAGAGAGTAGTGAGTAACATTGTTTCAGCTCCATCTATTTGAAACACATTTCACTTGTTAGGGAGCACATGGAAAATGGTGCACATGGAAAGATCGAGTTCATTAAAACGGAAATAAAACTATCAAATACACAAAAATATTAACAGAAAACACACTCTAGAAATCAATTAGTGTTCAATATGTGCAATCCCCTTCGTACATCGTCTAACATTCAACATGAAACTTTTATTTTTAACTTTTAATACGGAGCTGCAGCAGAAACGACTCACCCACAGCAGTTCTCTCTAGCTCTGCTGCAGATCGTTCGAACTCAGTTGGCTATAGCGCCACCAGCGCAGCCAATAGGAAGCGCGAACACATTACAGCAGGATTTATTTGAAGAACCCTTGAACTATGATATTTATCCCGTTACATATCGACATTGCACTTAGTGTAAATAGAATCTATTGGTTTTTGCACTTAGTGCAAATAGCCGCTTTCATGTTATATTTACTGAGCGCTACATCGTTCTTCCTTATTTAATGAACGTAAACACAACCAAAAAGTACCTAACTGCACAAATGAAAACACTGTTTACACTGAGCACACAACCTTTTTAACTACAAAACAACATATTAATTATGTTTCTGTCTTGTATACCAGGAAAAGTGTCTCAATTTTACTTTTTAACAATTTTAATGAAACTGTAGCACATTATTACATTGATCAGTAAATACTGTTAAATCATACCTGAATAAAACTCAAATCCTTATAGTTTTTGGCATTAAGAACTTATTGTTAAGGGATTGTCAGTTAATTTGCATTGTCAGATCACAATGTACAGCGTAAGACAGTGGTCACCAAATTTTCTGAGCCCAAGATCCCTGTCTACAGCCCTGATGAAAGGCAAGATCTACCTATCGAAGAGTTGAGAGAAAAAGACTGTACTTCCAACTTGAGGCATTTTATTTAGGCTAATTGTATTTAAATCCTATGAAATGCTTTGCTTCACCAATCCGATTCTCAGTAATCAATACTGCCACTGGATCAGGTATCAGTCAGGACCAATCCAGATCTGATACTGTGCACGTTCAAGTTTGTTATGCTCTGGAAATGGCAAAAACATTATAAAACACCATAAAAGATTTGGTGCACTATATTCCAAATCTTCTGAAGCAGTTCCATAGCTTAATGTGTGGAACAGATGAATATTTGTTAAATTATATTTGGAATAGAACTTCTTAACTGATGTTTCCTAAAATATTTAAAACCACTAAAACCAACTCAATAACCTATATATATGACAATAAAGTGATTATTGTCATACTGTTACAACACAGAAGGGTCGGAGACGGAATATCACAGGTAAGGTGTTTATTGACAACAAGCAGAGGGTGAACGGGAACACAGGTGAGTGAAACTGAAGTTGGTAAGTTGAATGATGAATAAGGTTTTATAAATAAGGCCCAAGGAATGAATAAACTGATGAAAAGTTTAACTTTAATGCACTTCATTTAAAAACATCTGTGAAATGTGCAAATGTAATAATTAAATTAATCTTTTTCCACTTCTGTTATTTTGATATGAGAACACAACTGCCACTGAATCAGTTTACTCAACCACAAAATTAGTGAATGTATTCTGCAATACTTCATCAAGTCTTCCTGTGTTGAAACAGGATTTATAAATAAATATGATTTGTATACATGACAAGTTATCAATGAAACACTTTACAGAGCATGAGACAGTTTTTACCACCATAAAAATAAACATTAATGAACATCCAGATGAGTGAAAGCGCTCTCATTAACTACATTCATTGCATTTAAAAAAATAATCTGTCAATGTCATTATTCAAGTCAAGTCACCTTTATTTATATAGCACTTTTTACAATGCAGATTGTGTCAAAGCAACTTTACAGTGATAGAGGGAACATGATTTGGCTGTACAGCAGTTCTAGAAGAAAATGGTGTCATTGTCCAGCGTAAGTAAGTTCAGTATTGATTCATTCTGTTGTAAAAATCATTAGTTATTAATTTAGTTCATTTATCTATACAGCAGCTCTGGAGAAAACAGTGATGTCATTGTCCAGTTCAGTTCAGTTCGCATACAGTGGTGTCAATGCAGGCAGATCAAAACATTGTTGAAGATCAAGTGTCCCCAAATAAGCAGTGTTCAAACTATACTGTGGACTTTGGGGGAGCCCACTTGTTTTTTTTTATTTTTTTATAACAGGGGGGTGGGGGGGAGTGACTTACAAAAATACATAACAGCTACAAGTGTATGCACTACTTGCTTTATGCAAGCACTATATAGGATAAATCACTATACAGGATTTACCCTATTATACTTTATCAACATGAATTGATAGGTAAAACAACAAACAGCCACCCACAAATAGTCTATAAACAAAGCATCAGGCTGTCTTTGAGTTCACATTAACAACGGTTAAAGTTACTCCTCAGGCTACAGAAGAATACCATGATTCCTCCGTTCAATTAGGCCTAAGACATCGAGAGTCACGCAGACCAATAATAACCCATCCACAACACATAATTGCGAATAACATGCCTTACCTTAACACAGAATCGACCACAACTCCAATGTTTATATTTTTTCTATGAATCTTTGAGTTAACATGTACTAAATATGAGTGGAATTTGCACCGCAGCGCCCCCACAACTTGATGCTCGAGCATATATAGTTATCTTTATTGAAGTGAATTAGGTTTAAATCGCTGTCATGCATGAATGAATGATATTTTCGCAATTTTACACATAATAATCCACGATGATCACATTACACAAAACAGAAATTGCACATCAAAATAACACATTTTCAATATTTTTTGAGACCCCCCAAAATTTCACAAATCACATTTTCAGGGGAGCCCATGTCTTATTAAGGGGAGCCGAGCTCCTCCTAGCTCCCCCGTAGTTCGCACCCTGCAACTAAACAAGCCAGAGGCAACAGTGGCAAAGAACCCAAACTCCATCAGGTGACAAAAATGGAAAGAAAAAAAACCCCCAAAAAACCTTGGGAGAAACCAGGCTCAGTCTGGGGGAAATGGTATGGAAACAGTTTGTCTGGGATCTGTGTCGTCGTGTCGATGAGACCTTCACACACACACACACACACACACACACACACACATATATATACTTCCACACAAACAAGTATAGGAGTATCAGATCGGTATCGGCCGATACTCAGAAGTTTGTTATTGGATCCGTTCTTAAAAAATGGTGTCAGTGCTTCCCTAGAATTTTTTACCGGTGTTTAACCTGTATTTTGAATTATGCATTCATTGTTTTAAGGTTAATGAAATGTCCATAAAATAATGGATAATGTCCTGGCAGAAAAGAATGTCCAGGCCAAAACGAAACACGTAGCTTAATGAAAACATGTATATATATATGTTACATATATATCCTGCTTTCCTAGTTGGTGGACTGTTTTGTTTGCTGATCATTCGACGTGCCCTTGGCTTGCAACCACCAAGTGTGACAAAAACAAGACTAAAAACTAAATTTACTCAATAGAAATCAAAAACCCTGCTTACACTGAGTACACATTGATCACAAGATGATCACGCAAAAAGTGTTTGGTTACACCATCTGAATTTCAAACTGCAAAACGTGGCACTAGAAATCTTAAGATCAAGGGTTCCGTTCAAAACGAAGAAGGAATACATGAACTGATGAAATGTCTAACTTGAATGCACTTAAAATAAATAAAAGCATCTGCAAACTGTGTAAATGTAACTTAAATAGTGTTTTCTAATTTTGATACAAGACTGCACCACTGCCAGTGAATCAATTTTACTCAACCACATATCAGTGCATGCATTTCAATAAGTCTTCCTGTGTTGAAAAAGTAATTTATGGATTTAGCTATCAATAAAACACTTTCAGAGGATTGCCGCTTTTAAAACTGAAATTACCCAGAACAATTTGTCCCAAGAACCTTTTTTCCCAGCAACTTTCCTCCCAGACCTGTCGCTGTCTGCGTTTTCATGGTGGTTGAAATAAAATGCTGTGTGGATTCAACCAATCAGCATGTTCCGCACCCACCATACTATCTTTTTTCTCGGTATGGAGTTGGATTCAGTCAACATGACCGTGTGTCTCACGAATGAGCGCGCCCAGTCAGTACTGAACTGCCTGAATTCATTCAGGAACATGACAACGGTTCAACTAAAACAATTTCAGAGGTTTCTGGGGCATATGGCATCTGTGGTCACTGCGCTCAGATTGATGCATACGAGCCTCAGCAATGGCTACACGGCCGAGTCCCGAAATGGACATGGCGCCATGGCACACATCGGGTGACTATCACACCGATCTATCGTGGCACTTTCAGCCTATGGTCAGACCTTGACCGGAGTGCCCTTAGAGCAAGTGTCCAGGCAGATTGTTGTCACAACAGATGCCTCCAGAACTGGCTGGGGCGCTGTATGTAATGGGAGAGCTGCCTCGGGCTCCTGGACAGGACCTCGACTGCAGTGGCATATCAGTTGTTTGGAGTTGATAGTAGTGCTTCTCACACTGCGACGGTGGTGTATATCAACCACCAGAATGGTCTCTCTGTCCCATTTATATTTTAGGCGAGCTCAATTGTATGGCCGACGTACTCTCACAACAGTTTACACTTCCAGGAGAATGGAGACTCCATCCCCAGTTGGTCCAGCTGGGGATATCCTTCCAGAGTCCTTCCATTGTGAGCCGTTTTATTCCCTGACCGAGGGGACCCTCAGCCTGGATGGACTGGCACACAGCTTGCCCCGGGGCCTACGCAAGTATACGTTTCCCCCAGTGAGCCTGCTCGCACAGACACTGTGCAAGATCAGGGAGAAAGAGAAGCAGGTCTTGATGGTCGCGCCTTACTGGCCCATCTGGACTTGGTTTATGGATATGGTGCTCCTCATTACAGCCTCTTGCTGTTGGATTCCCCTGAGGAAGGACCTGCTTTCTCAGGGATGGGGCACCTTGTTGCACCTGTGTCCAGATCTTTGGAACCTCCATGTGTGGCTTCTGGATGGGATGCGGCAGACTTAAGTGGCCTACCACCGGCGGTCACAGACACTATTACTCAAACCAGAGCACCCTCTACTATACAAGCTTATGCCTTGAAGTGGAGTCTGTTCGCTGATATTCTGTAAATGCTCGATCAGCTCTGTACTTTCTTTCCTAAAGCAGAGGTTGGAGCAAAGACTGTCCCTCCACCTTGAAAGTGTTTGTTGCCGTTATCGCAGCACATCACGATGCAGTGGATGGTAGGTCACAACCTGATCATCAGGTTCCTAAGAGGTGTCAGGAGGCTAAATCAGAATAATAAGAGCTCAGAGCAGCTATTTGTCTGCTTTGGAAACAGCAGGTTGTCCACTGGATAGTGGATGCCATCGTCTTGGTATACCAGTTCAAGGCAAACCATGCCCCCTCAGAGTGAGTGCTCACTCCACTCCGAGTGTTGCCTCCTCCTAGGCGTTGGTGTGTGGCGCCTTTCTGGCAGACATTTGCAGAGCTGCAGGCTGGATGACAACTAACATCTTTGCAAGATTTTACAATCTCCAGGTTGAGCCGGTTTATTCCTGTGTGTTGGGTACAAATAGGTAAGTGGCGGTAAGACTGGCTTGGTGTCTTGCTTGCAGCGCCATTCCCACCTCAAGGGTTGATACGAGTGCTTTCTTTGCTCTACAGGTGAGTTCCCCAGTTGGTGAACCCAGGATGGAGTTCCTCCAAGCATCCCTCAGCAGTCAGATGCGGTGGAGGTGTCCGACACCAGGCCCAGATCTCCAGATGCTTGCCTAGTCGGTCAGCCCCTGTACTGGGCAAGATGGATATGCTGTGAATCCATCTTAGTGAGCACAGCATCGCACATCAAGTTCATAGAGAGCTTTACTCAGTCCACTTCAGATTCTAATTTTGCCTGCCTCTGAAATGGGTCAAACGAAACATTACCTGAGAGGTTCAATTAAATTTGCTAAAAATCTGCACTCATTCAAGGACGTGTATTTATTGCATGGAACATGATGTAGACTAAGTGTCTAAAATGGATGTGCACCGTTCAGTTGAATGATAACGTTTACCCATAGTTTATCTGTCAATTAGATGTGTGTGAAAGTTGCGTTTGTTTCTACAGCAACAGCAGAAGGCCTCACACCCCCTTTGCAACAGGCCTGTCTACCTTCCCGCAAAGTTCTAACAGAAAGACTTGGGAGGCAAGATAACATAACAATGACATTTATTAAAAAAAACAGCAAATGAAAGCAAAATATTGTAAGATAAAGTTATTTGGCGTAAGCCCCGTCGGTAGCTCACATCCTGAGGATTGCGGACTCTGCATTTTCCTGCTTGAAGATGAAGGCAGGGGCGTAGCTGAACCCCCGGGAGGTATGGACAGGGACCATCCTGGTGGTGGTGGGGAGGATGGGGGTGAAAGTTGGCGTCATCATCTGCGATCTCGAACGTGTTTAAGTACCGATCTTTTATACTCCAAGTGTTAGATAATGATTGGTTAGATCTAAACGTCATAAGTGATGTAACATTTGAGTCTTCTAGGCAGAACTTACGCTAGAGCTTTAATTTCAGTTCCAACCCTGATCAAACACACCTGAACAAGCTAATTAAGATCTGCAGAAACACTTGGGCTGTCTGAAATTGCCCCCATACCCTTAATATAATAAATATTATTTGAGGGGACAGCCGTTTTTAGTGATGTCCGAAACCATAGTGGACGATATTGAGTGCACTCATTTAACCCCATAATGTACCAAAATAATGTGTACAACTGATGTACACTCAACAGCTAGAGAATACCCATAATGCACTGTGAGAGTCATGTGCTGAATGAATTCCATGTCTCGCCGAAGATGGTGTCCACAGCTGAATCATCCATCCATCCAATTTCCAAACCGCTGGTCCAATGTGGGTACAGGGTAATATCATACATTCGGGCACACTCAGTGTCAGAATTCACTCACTCATTTTCATTCACTCCTTCAACTGGACTATATTAGTAGTCTAATGTAGGGAACAGTGAATGAGGGTAGGGGCTGATTTCGAACACAGCATTGATGTTTACAGACAGGTGTGTTGGACCAAAGTTGGAACTGAACACTGCAGGAAGGTAGATCCCCAGGAACAGGATTGAGCACCTTTGTTTTTGTGTTATATATACTTAGCGCTACATGGTTCTTCCTTATTTAATGAGAAAGTAAACACAACCAAAATGTACTTAACTGCACAAATGAAAATGAACACTGTTTACACTGAGCACACACCCCTTTTATACAGACACTACAAAACATATTAATAGTGTTTCTGTCTTGTATGCCAGAAAAAGTTTTTCAATTTTACTTTTCAGTGATACTGTAGCACATTAGTACTCAGTACTCAATACTGCCACTTTTTTGCTGGATCGTGTATCAGTCAGGACCAATCCAAACCCAATACTGTGCACATTCAAGTTTGTTAAGCTCTGGAAATGGCAAAAATGTTATAAAGCACCATAAAAGTTTTCATGCACTACATTCCAAGTGTTCCGAAGCAATTCGAAAGCTTAATGTGTGGGACAGATGAATATTTGTCTGTTGCTTCCCTAATGAATTGATGGTCAGAACTCCTTAACTGATGTTTCCAAAAATGTTTAATACAATTACACACAAGTAAAACACTGTATATAAAACCAACGCAATAACCAATATGACAGTAAAGCGATTTTCATTAATTACATCAATTCAATTACTAGGTGATAATCATTTGCCTTATAATCCTTTGTCACGAAATCCAGTCACCAGCCTAGTTAGACCGACAGAAGTATGAGCATTCTTCTCACCCCTATCGACTCCTCTTTACCTCCCTCTCCCAAGATGGCCACCCCATTGAGAACTATGTGGTGTTCTCCCATCTGGTGCCCTGGAGCGATGACACCTGGAAGACCTTTTTTTTTTTTTTTTTGGAGTGGATTGGATTGGATGAACGTCTTTTCCAACTTATACCAGTGGCAGCAACCACATGTTCCCTGGAGCGATACATTGATTTTGTGCTGTGGCTAAATGGATCCTCCTTCACGGGATGGAGGGGGGGTTGGGGGGATCAGGACCTACCCCATCTGAGGTTTGTCGTCTCCCCAAAAGAACTAATTAATGTAATGATGTATAGTGGATTGTGTTTCACACATAAAAGAGTGGTCATCAGTTCCGCATCAGTTCCGCACACAGAAGTGTAGAAGTATCAGATCAGTATCGGCTGATACTCAGAATTTTGGTATTTGTTTAAAAAAAAAAAAATTGGCATGATAATGGATATGGTAATGTTAATGTATTTGGTCTTAGCTGGAATAGATTTTCTATATAATGATGTGATCACTATCAGTCCATTTAATGTTGATTATTCAGATAAGACTCATTTGGTAGGGAGGGACTTAATTCAACAATAAATAGAGCATCATTTCTGGGCAAAATATTATTCAACTAGACCCTCTTCACAGACTGCTGGTATGTTTTAATATTCATATCTATGTTTAATAGCACGTGTTTGGTTTGAAAAGTTTTGACAGGACATAATATTCATCATATTAATAATATATTGGTTGAGTATATGAGTATAGCAATTGTTTATAAACAAATATTAATAATGCCATTTATTTATTATATAACAATGTATTATTTTGTTTAAAGTCAGATAACTGCTGAACTGTGAAGGTCTTTCGTGAGGTTGATACGTTGATGAATTCCAGGTGAGTTGAATGTTTATGCACTCTCAATACCAGGGTAATGTTATAATTGGAATGGGGGAAACAATTAGTTTTGTTAATAAAATATAATATATAGTCTAGAAGTGTCTTGTTGCGCTCACTGCAATCCAATAATGACAAAAGAACATTCAACAAGAATCAGTTGTATTGACAATTTGTCATTAATATTTAAGATATAAAAAAAGGGCAAAATATTGCTAAATAATAGTGTTTACCGCTATTCTAAGCATTTGAATAATTTTAGCATTAACCTTCATCCTCTCCTCACAAATTGCAACAAATCCTTCCGTTGCAGATCAAAATAACCCAAAGCCCTATTTTATTTTATTTTTTTGGGGGTGTGTATATATATATATACACATATATATATATATATATATATATATATATATTTTTTATTTACCTTTAAATGACTACATTTTGTCAATAAATAATTTAAGCACATTCTTCACATTCTTTCAAATCAAATTAAATTCAAAATAACTCACCATTTTCATGCATAAACCTGTAAATTCAGCTCAAAATATCTTACAGAAAAAAGAGCGAGAAAAAAGAATATAACATGGTATTTCATGACTAGATGGCCTTAGAGATCTATATGGAGCAAATTAGCTCAGTTCATTCATTTTTTCCCCTTCAGTATGCATTCTGGACTATTCAGACATCTAATCTACTCAGACATTATAAAATCATTTCTGGTGAAGTTTTAGCAAGTTTTAGTTGTAATTTCCACCATTTTTTTTTTTTTTTTTTTTTTTTTAGGTTTTGCTATACACTAAAGTGTCAGATATTGTAATAATTCAAGTCAGTTAGATGGACAGTAGGGAAAAACAAATAAAATCTTGAAGAATATTTATTTGAAAATGCTGATTTTAATTCAGAAAAAAAAAACAAAACATGGTGTTACAGCTTCAAAAAATGCTGTTATAATTTCATTTATTTTGCATTTGTGTCAGGTGGGGTGGGGTATGACTCTCATTCATTTTAATGGGAATTTCTAAGTGTGTGTGTGTGTGTGTGTGTGCGCGCATGTTTTTGTGACATATCAGGACACAAATTTGTATAATGACATGGGTATGACATAGGTATTACAAGGAGAGGGTGACTTATTACATTACCCCACCCATGTCCCCATTTATCAATAGGCTTATAAATCATACAGAATGAGTTTTTGTGAGAAAGTAAAAATGTGCACAGTTTCTTGTGATGGGTAGGTTTAGGTGTAGGGGTAGTGTAGGGGGATAGAAAAAAAACAAAAAAAACCAAACAAAAATATATATATTATTATTATTATTTTTTTTTTTGTGACAAATTAAATAAATATTCCTCACATTCCATTCATTACCATTCGGGTCAAACTGATCTGCAAATCCAGTCCATTGTGTGTGTTTGTGTGTGTGTGTGTATTCCAAGTTCAAGTGCGACAAAAGTTCTTAGGCCTTGGGCCACTCCTATTTTTTTTTTTTTTTTTTTAAATTAATTTCATGTCAGAATGACCCGAGGGAAGGATGAGGGTATAACACTGAACATTTAATACTTTCCAACACTCTATAATTATCTTTTGTCTGCTTATAGATTTTATTACAATACCTCGGTTCCTCAAAACAAAACTTATCTAAGGAATCTGAAAGGGGAAACCAAGGAGAAAGATAATTATTTGCACAGCAATTATTGAAGCACAACAAAATAAAAATCCAACTCCAAAAGAAAGAAACATACTGTTGTGAGACCTGTAGCAGGCATCAAAGTTGAAATGAGCTCATTTTGTGCATAAAATTGTAAAATTTCTCTGTTTTAACATTTGTTATCTATGTTCTGTTGTGAATAAAATATTGGCTCATGTGATTTGAAGAAATCATGTGAATTGAAGAAGTGAGAAATCATTCACACACATATAAACAAAACATACCACCCATCATCTATTCAGAAGTTATAACAATTGCATGAATTATGTGTGATCTAAGCATAATAATCCCATATATAGGTTGTAGACATGATATAGAATTATGCAGTTGAATGATGTTTGATTATAAGTCCGTCCAGCATTGTTTTGGATTGATCTGATGCATTTTGAATTATAAAGGTAGTGTCTGTGGTTCTTAGAGAGCAATTTTGGTCCTGTGTTTAAGAGGTCACTTAGAGCTCTGTTTTTTAAAACAAAAGTCTCTGCCTTGGGGATCAAACAACCTCTGGTGTTAACTCATTGTTTTCCTTGTGAGACTCAAGATGTGCCGTCTCTTCGACCATTAGTTTTGTTAAACTTGACATCTTAAGTGTTCATTCTCTAGCTGGGATAATTTTTTATAAGCATGCATGGTTTCCTTAGTTTGACTGGCTGATGCTAAAATGTTGAGATCTTCTGATTTAGGGTCCTGAGTGTTGATTTGGAATTTGGCTCTTTTTCACCGTTTGAAGGAGTTATTTATGGCTGATTAGCTTTCAGTTCCTACACACGTCATACCTGCGCTTTATCCAACATTCAGAGAAGTCACAAAGAGCTTAAAGCACCAAAAAAAAAAAAATTCACTCTTTTTCACAATTAAGTCAAGCAGTGTAAGTTGCCTTGATATGTTTTATTCATATTTTGTTGCAAAATGATGAATAATTTTCTACATATTTTTTTAAACTCTTCCTATTTCTCTTGATGTATAATTAGCAAGCTTTGATGGCAATTAAAATATCAGCTGCCCACACAAACGTGCACTTATTTTCAGTGTTTTTTGTAACACTTTTGTAAACAATATTCACCTCTAAAGACCATTTATTTCTATATAAAATAAAATAAAAATAGAACAACAACAACAACAACAAAAAAAAACATTTCAGATGATTTTTAATTAATATAAGTTAATTAATACACAAGTATATAAGTTAAAAAGTATATAAGTTGAAGTGTGTGGTGATGTGCTGTTGTGTCTTATATCAGGATGGCCATACGTGTGATTTTGTTTCTAACACTTATTGGGCTGTGCGTCGCTGATTCCAAAGGTACATTTAGAATAATACAAGTAAAAATGCCTGGATTTAAAAATCTGTAACCATTGTGTATCATTACATATCAATCAGATTAATTTATTAAAATTATAGGCTGAAATATGGTAATTGAAAACTTGTGATTTATTTATTTATATTTATTTGTATTGCTTTGATTATCCTTGTCTTATTTCATATCATATTGAACAGGGAATCTTGCTCTTAATGCCAAGGCTGTGCAGTCCTCCTTAGGCCACCCACTGGGAGATGCTCAACATGCAGTAGATGGAAACAGAGACTCTGATTACTTTAAGGGATCATGCACTCACACTAATGCGGAGTTAAATCCATGGTGGAGAGTTGACCTTGGAAATGTCTACAGTGTACGCAACATTACCATCACTAATCGTGGAGACTGTTGCAAAGAGCGGCTTAAAGGAGCTCAGATTCGTATTGGTAACAGTCTGGACAACAACGGAAACAACAATGAGCTGTAAGAAATGTTTAAAGTGTTCTATCATCTTCCCATTTTTATGATGTTTAATCTGGTTTAATAAAACAGGAGCCAAAATTAACCTCCTCCACAAACCAACCACTCAGAGAGCCACAGCCATGGAGATGTACTTTACTTCATCATATGTTATTCAGATTGTGATTAGACATTTGTAAGTTTAGACCATTGTTTCTTGTAGCAATGCAATATAAAACAAAACAATAATTTGTATTGTGAAGAGTGCTGTACAAACCATTTGATTTCAGTACAGTTGAATTGAATTTGTTAGATGTGTGCATTGTGTTACAAGGCTTCTGGTTTTCATTTTAACACTGTTCTTTATGTGTTTGCAGGGCTGCAACTCTTCCCACTGTTCTTTGTGGCACAGAAACGTTTTCATTTGAGCCTGTTATTGGTCGATATGTCAACATTTTTTTGCCTGGGAATAATGAAGTCCTTACTCTGTGTGAAGTCGAGGTGTTTGCAGGTAAGGGACAGAGAGAGAAGAAAACTGTCATAGAATTTGTTTATGTACTTATTAATGTGTGTATAACTGTTATTATTTTATTAACAGAAAAGTACACACCAACCTACATTTTTGTTCCAAGTGAGTGTTCTTCATTATTTTGAATGTTGCTGTCAGTAACATATTGTGGCAAGCAGGACGAGGCCGAGAGCCGTGGGAATGGAGACTCCTGCGTGCCGCACCGGCCTCGAGTCTCACGGAGGAGCTCTGAAGGATAAAAGGAGGAGTGACGACAGAGAAGGACAAGAGAGCACTCGTGTCACTGGCCTCGCTCTGTTCCCACGGCTCTCGGCCCTGTTCTGCTTGCCACACACATTTATAATATTCTTACTGAACATTTGGTAACCAATAAGAGATAATGTACATCAATACATCCAGACATCAAGTTGTACATTAAGTTGTTATCACAAAATATACCTGACAGAGTGATTATTACATGGCTACTAGCCACAAATAAATAATCTTGGACACAAAATATTGATTTGAGTTTAAATATTTTATTAGCTCACTTGTAATAAACACAAAGCTTCTGTGAAGAAAAATTTTTCCTAGCAAGACAAACGAACAAGTTCAAACAAGACAAATGCCTCGGCTTATGTCTGTAACCCTTGTTCCCTGAGCAGGGAACAAGACGTTGCGTTGTATGACGACACTTTGGGGAACGCCATGTGTGAAACTAGTCCAATCCTGATTGGTGCTGTGTCATGACGTAACCAGTGACTTGGCATGTGACGGCATACACAGAAGCTATAAACGGATGCTGGCAGACAATTGCGTCAGGTCGAAGCAAGTCGCTCTCAGGCATACAAAGCTGTTGCCAAGGGACACAGCATCTCATTCCCTTCTCAGGGTACAAGAGTTACAGACGTAACCCGAGACATTCCTTTTTGAGGGAACTCATGCTCCAACGTATGACAATACTTTGAGGAACACAATGTCTACTGCATCATGCCAAGCAATGCCTGTCCTAGTGTAAAACCGTCCAGGTACAGCTTAGGACGAGAGCACCTGTGTGCCTGGCATAGAAGGAAGGTGCATGCTATAAAACCTCATGAACTGCATTACATATCTCCTGCAGGAGAACCCGAGAGCAGAGCTTTAGAAGATGCCATGCTTCTAGTAGAATGAGCTCTTACTGCCAAAGGTGAAGGCATACCGGGCACCTGGTAGGCCAAAGAAATCGCCTCAACAATCCAGTTGATGATTGTTTGCTTTAAGGATGGGGATCCTTTCCTGGGCGACCCACATCATACTAATAATTGGTCTGCCTTCTTTCAGCGAGAAGACCTCTGAACATATAACTCTAAGGCCCGAACAGGGCAGAGTAAATTAAGTCTCTCTTGTTCCGCCAACATACAGTATGTGGTGGAGGACGGAAGGACTGAAGGATTGTAGACCTAGCCATATTAGAAGGCACTTTAGGTATATAGCATGGTCTAGGATGCAAGGTAGCTTTCACCCTCCCAGGAGCAAATTCCAAGCAGGGAGGGGAAATAGAAAGAGCTTGAAGGTCCCCAACTCTCTTGAGGGACGTAATGGCCAGCAAAAAAAGCTATCTTAAGCATGAGATACTTCTCAGACACTGACTCAAGCGGTTCAAAGTGGGCCAGGAGAGCCACAGCCAGATCCCAGGCTGGGTATGAGTCATAGGCCTCATCCTCCATGCTCCACGGTGGAACCGTACAACTCATTGTTGCCTCCCCAGAGGTCCGTCACTTAACAGAGTGTAGAAAGCAATTGCAATTGCTGCCATTTACACCTTAAGCGTGGATGGGGTAAGACCAGCAGAGAAGCGATCTTGGAGTAACTCCAGCACTGAAGCCACTGGGCAGTTAACTGGGTCCAACCCATGCTTTCTACACCAAGAGCCGAAAGCATTCCACTTCAGGCCATACTGTTTTCTTGTGGATGGAGTTTTAGAGTTAAGTATAGCCCCCACCACTCCGGCTGAGAGCTAAGCCTCTAGGTACTGAGCCCGCTCATGGGCCAGGCCCACAGTTTCCACAGCTCTGGTTGGGGGTGATATATCTTGCCCCCAGCCTGGTCCCTTCAAAGGTCGGCATGATATGCCTGCATGATGGTCTTGTGTTCAGGCACCAACCAGCCCAACCACCATATATGCTTAACCCACCAAAGCAGATGTAGTGCGGCAGGGTTTGGTGGGAAGCGTCTGGTAAAAGATACCTGGCCAAAGTCTCTTCAACCCGCGGCATCATCCCATAACTGTTCTCCTTAGCTCCCTGTAAGCCACTTCATTCATTAAAAGTAGAGCTAGAAATTTTTGAGGACAACAGTAAAATGATTGGTAAAAATGGTGAGCCCCGACGTGGAGGTTGCGCTCTTGTTTGCACTCATCTAGTTTACTTTTCTTAAGCACGTTCCCCAAAGTGTCGTCATACGACGCAGCGCGAGTTCCCTTGAAAGGGAACATTTAAGGAATAATGTACAGTCATGTACACCAAATAAATAATTACATATTGATTTAAGACTAAACTGTTTTAAATTCTTGCCTGTTTATTATCTTAGAATGCATTACAGTGTAGAAAAACAATCATTCGCGCAACAGGATGAACACTACAGTACTCTTAATACTAAAAATACAATCTTGATACTTCAATACTATCAATAACTATAACAGAGACACATCAGTTGTGTTTGTATGAAACAACAGAGAGCGAGTCCGTGGTGTGATACAAGAAACATCAAAGAAAGTCCGGCTTCAGAAACCCGGATGAACTGTCTGTTATACAGCGTTACTATTGATGACGGTCATTATCTGGAAATATCAGACCTCAGAATGTCACGACTAACCAATCAGAATCAAGTGTTCCAGAGAGCCATGTACTAATCATTTGTATTACATAGCTTAGCATTATTTTGCCCATTATATTGGGATTATACTTTAGTTAACTTTACTTTTTACATTAAAGTTAAAAAAAAAAAAAAAAAAAAAAGTTTTTATACATTTTTTATAAGACCCTCTGTTTATGTTAAACAGAGAATCTTGCTCTTGGAGCCACAGCTGTCCAGTCTTCCACATACGATGGATTAACAGCTGCTCAAAATGCTGTCGATGGCAACAGGAATCCAAATTATATTGGTAGATCATGCAGTCATACTAAAGCGGACAGGGACCCCTGGTGGAGAGTTGACTTATTGGAAGTCTACAAGGTAACCAGGGTTAGCATCACTAATCGTGGAGATTGTTGTGCAGAGAGAATAAATGGTGCTCAGATCCGTGTCGGCAACAGCCTGGAAAATAATGGCAACAATAATCAACTGTAAGTATTGTCTCTCTCTTAATACTTACACAAATGGTTAGAAAATGAGTAAATAAGATAAAATCACTTTGAATAAATTCTTTGAATTCTTCAAACTAGCTTTTGACAGAAGTATATTTAAGATGCTTCATTTCTCTGTCACTGTGTTTCTTCACAGGGCTGCGACTGTTGTGTCCATCCCACCTGGAGACACAAAAATATTTGAGTTTAAGCCTATTAAGGGGCGATATGTCAACATTTTTGTACCTGGGCGCACTGAATATCTCACACTGTGTGAGGTTGAGGTGTTTGCAGATGAGAAATAAAATGAGAGAGACATGGTGTGTAGACATTTGTACTATATGTACTGTTTATACTATGTGTATATTCCCTTAATGATTGTTTGTTCTGTTTTCATTGCCAGATTAAGTGGAATGAGATGATGTCACACCACAGTCCACTGATCCTATAAGCAAAATACCAAACTACTGTTTTCTGAGCAATACTAATATTGCACTTTTTTCATTGTTTTCATTTTACCTGTGCACCTTTTATCCTTAAGATAAAAGATAAGTTTCAGTGCACATTCAGTAAAGGTTTGAAATGGTTTTTAAAATGCACCTATCTTTTACCCACCTTTGTTTCTCTTTGCTTTCTACATGAATAAATTACTTCAGCATTGCATGTTTTATTTCAAGTTTCTGGATCAAAAAGTGTTCATTTGGATACTTACAATGAGGAGGAGGTGTAGTGTTACATATCTACCCAAGTAGAGTTGAGGAGCTGGTAACAAAGTAAAGAAGAATTTTTTTTTTATTTATTTTTTTTTTCCCGAAAAAGAGATAGAAAAAGTAAATCATAGAGAGAACGAGGATATCCAACTTTCTGTCCCAGAATCAACACACAGTGTCTTTTAAGTGTCTTATTCTGACAAATATTTTAGAATTTGTACTTGCCTGCAAGTTTGTAGTATTCAAAGACAGAAAGTGATAAAAAAAAAAGTGCACGTCAGTGTTATTTATTTTAATATAATTAATACAAAATTAAAATAAAAAGTAAAATAATTATTTTATTAAAAAAATAATTGCATCTAGACAATTTGAGAAAACTGTAATTCTGTAATTCTGAGACCAAAACATCCATTCTATTCCTGCAAAACACGTGACATAATGCAAACATCCTGATCACAGGATTAAACATTAAGTATCTGATTACATGATGAGAAGTTCCTGCTTAAGCAAGTTCTGTTCACAAGAAACAAGTAATGAATAAACTGAAATGTTTAACTTGAATGCACTTCAAAAGCATCTGTGAAATATAATTAAAATAATCTTTTTCTTTTTCTTTTCTTTTTCTTTTTTTTTTTTTTTTTTTTTGGATATGGGAAAACACAACTGCCACTGAATCAGTTTACTGAACCACAATATGAGTGAATGCATTCTGTGTTGAAAAAGGATTTATTAATAAATATGGATTTATAAATAAGTATAATTTGTATACATGGAAAGCTATCAATGAAACACTTTACAGAGCATGAGACAGATGTTTTTACCTCCATAAAAACTAATCATTAATCAAAATACAGATGAGTGAAAGCGCTGTCTCATCACCTTAAAATTGAAATGAGAATAACTCAAATAAATGAAAGAAAATCTCCCATATTTCCAGAAGAGAACAGCAGTACAAGTAAGTGCATGTCTTAGTTTATCTGAAATATTCTGATACCTGATTACATTCCAATAACTGAATGTCAAGTCACCTTTATTTGAATAGTGCTTTTTGCAATACAGATTGTTTCAAAGCACCTTCATAGTGATAAACATGAAAAATAGCCGAATCAATTATGGCAACTCAACTAAGGAGACAGTTGTGAGGCCAATGTGAGGTCACAGCGCACTCACTGTGTGCTCATACTGTGAACTCACCATGTGAGACCACTGTGATATCATTGTGCTAAACTCTCATTCTGTTAGTTTAGTGTGAGTTCACTGTGATCTAAACTTTCTCTAATATTGGTCGGTTATATCACAAACATCGTGTAGAAGTTCATATTTTATTTCCATCAACAAAGTACATCAAAAATTTGTGTTCTTTGCAGCCTGGTGTTGGAATTTGACACAAATATTTCTATTTGACAGATGCATTCAGATTCTGGCGTCGTTTTGGTGACTCCTTTTCACTTCTTAAGCTCTATTTCTTTTTCCCCTTGAAAACACATCCTGAAACACAGAGAGCAATATGTTAATGCAGTCAGTTTGATTACTGAAGCCAGGTGATTCTACACCTGGCTTCGCCTGCCCATTCAGTCTTAGTAGTTAATGGTAAACAAACTTGGCTTGCTGTCCTCGAAGGAGGCTCGAACCTGAGGCTCGGCTCAAGCTCCGAGTTAAACCCCCCTGTAACAATACTGCACAGAGGGAGAATAAGAGAAATAGAGGAGGAGATGGGGAGGAGGAGGGATGCTGGAAGAATTGTGGCTGGGATGATGCAGTGACTGCTATATACGCTCGTAATGATGATTGACAGGACTGAATGTTTAGGCTCCTCCCGAACCTACATTTGGAAACACATTTCACGAGTTTGCCTGCCCATTCAGTCTTAATAGTTAATGTTAAACAAACGTGGCCTCGAAGGAGGCTCGAACCCGAGGCTCAGCTCGAGCTCAGAGCTAAATCCTCAAAAAGATATTTACAAGGACAGCAAGCCGCCTTGGAAGTGGGGAATAAAGTTTTAGTCTGATGCATGTTAAAAGATTATTTTTGATGAGGGTGGGAATCACTGCTGCGGCAGTGACTTGATAGATATTTAGAGTGAGAAATCACTGCTGTGGCAGTGAGAAATAAAAGTTTAACTGGAGAGCCTGAAGGGAAACCCACTTGAACAGAGATAGGCAGATGGAGCTTTTAGGGTGCAGGGGAAAATCCTGCAATTGCAGAGGAAAGGTGGAGAGCAGGTGGAGTTATTGATTCATGCGGTACAGGTATGCAGCAACTACATTGTTGAATGGGTAATTGATGAGCTTGTGTATGTGTGACAGGTTTGAACTGAAGTCTTTTTGTAAAGCATTTTGGAACCAATGTTTCAAATGAGATGAGAGTATTATTGTCATTGACGACGAGGGGATCGGCAGGAAATTACATTTTGGAACTTAGGAAGAATAAGCATTTGCTTAATACTGGGGTGCATGATGAGCTTGCATATGGATCCAATGTCCTAAATCTCTGAAAGACAGAATTTGTACAACTTATTAATGCACCAACAAGGCCAAATCCTTACTTGATTTAATTATAACGAATACTGCTCACAAATTTACTTCAAATGGCATATTCTGCAATGTCATCATTGTGTCAGGAATACAAAAAATTTATTTAATAATTTTTTTGCATGATTTATACTACAGTGATCTTAGAAGAGTAACTCTAATACAGGAAGTGGAACTGGCATGGGAATATTTTCAATTAATTTTTCTGTCCATCTCTAAGAAACATGTTCCCATTAAGAAATTCAGGAACAGCGGTAGGGACAATCCCTGGTTTTCAGATAGTCTTTCAGAGTTAATTCATTTAAGAAATAAATCATGTGCGCAAGCCATATTTTCAAAGGCTCTTGCTGATTGGTCGAAATATAAAACACTAAGGAATAAGTGCACATTGATGATTAGAAAGACTAAATCAGACTTATTTAAAGTCAGTCACAGAGAATTTAAATAACCCCTCAAAATTTTGGAAATCAATGAAATCCTTGTCAGGGACTCATGTAGGCTCTAGCCTTCCTAAATATATTCAGGATGACGTATATAAAACAAAAGATAAAGCTGCTATGATCAACCAGTTAAATAAACAGTTTATTCATGCAGGATCTGTATTTGACAGTTTAAGTGTAAATACAATTGTCTCATGTTCTGTGGTTACACCAGTGGTTGGAAATCTGGATGTGTTTGTTTTTAAACCTGTTTGAGTAATTGAAGTTTGTAAAGCGTTGAAAGACATTGACCACAAAACTTCTGTAGGCCCAGATAACCTACATCCTTATCTTTTAAAGGTGGCAGTGGATATTATTGCAGAGCCAATTACTCATACTTTTTAATTTGAGTCTTTTGTCGAATTCTATACCTAAAATTTGGAAAGCTGCTATGTTCTCCGTTATTTAAAGATGGTGATCCCTCAGACATGAACAACTACCGTCCGATCTCCAAACTCTCAATCTTGGCCAAGGAGCTGCACAAGGGTAGTTCTGAGCCGGAGTTGATGCAATATGGCGACTGACCTTGCCCTCAGGGCAAAAAATGTATGCAATTTTGGATGCAGCCTTAGTGTAAATAGAAACTATTGCTATTTAAACTTAGTGTAAATAGCATCTATTGCTAAAAAAATACGTTATTTTCACTAAGTGTACATAGAATATAGCATCAATCGCTATTGCACTTAATGCAAACAGCCTCTGCTGTATTATATTTACTGAGCTTTACATAGTTCCTCTTATTTAATGAAAATGTAAACACAACCAAAAAGTACAAATGAACATTGCACAAATGAAAATTAATACTGTCTACTTTGAGCACACACCTTTTTTATACTGACATGAGAAAACTACAAAACAACATTAATCATGTTTCAATTGTACTTTTTTTCAATGATACTGTAGCACATTGTTACACTGATCAGTAAATACTGCTGAACTGTACCTGAATACAACTTAAATCCTATTAAATTGTGCCTGAAATGACTTCACACTTACAAAGTGATTTGTTAAGGGACTGTCAGTTAATTTGCATTGTCAGATCATATAAGATAGTGGTCACCAAACTTTTTGAGCCCAAGTTCACTGTCTACGGGCCTGATGAAAGGCAAGATCTTCCTACTGAAGAGTTGAGAGAAAAAGACAGCCCAGATTGTACTTTCAACTTAAGGCATTTTATTTAGGCTAATTGTATTTGTATTACATGAAATGCTTTGCTGCACCAATCCGATTCTCAGTACTCAATACTGCCACTTTTTTTGCTGGATTGTGTATCAGTCAGGACCAATCCAGATCTGATACTGTGCATATTCAAGTTTGTTAAGCTCTGGAAATGGCAAAAAAAAAATAAATAAATAAAAAAATATAAAGCACCATAAAAGTTTTGGTGCACTATATTCCAAGTCTTCCGAAGCAATTCGATAGCTTAATGTGTGGGACAGATGAATATTTGTTGCTACCCCTCTCAATTGTTGGTCAGCACTCCTTAACTAATGTTTCCAAAAATGTTTAATACAATTATGCACAAGTAAAACACTTTATATAAAACCAACGTGATAACCAATAAATGATACTAAAGCGATTTACATCAAACAATTACCATGTGATAATCATTTACCTTATAACCCTTTCAGTGAGATGCACAATATACAGTGAAAAAATGTACGAGATTTTTTTTTTTTTTTTTTTTTTTTTGTAATAATTACTTAAAATGCAATTTATAATTGTGCAAAAACAGAAAGTACAAACATTTGTGTCAGGTTGTTATGTTAAAAAAGCAAATATACAGTAGAAGACGAGAATACTGAAAGTACAAGGGTAAAATCTATGAGACAAGAAGTCCAACAGGCGACATGTGATAAATATTGACATAACACAAGAAAAATATGTAACGGACACTTTCTGTAGATGCAATAATGGAATATTGTGTTTTTATGTGGTTCTTGAAAAAAAGTTAACTTTGGCTGCATATATTAAATCTTTCTATTTAATGGAGAAAATAAATCACATTCGAACTAGGGCTGTCACGATATCAGCTTACAAAAATGGGGACTCTTTTGTAATAGGTCCATTTAATATTGATTTTTCAGATATGACATAAGACTTTGGTTGGGAGGGCCTTAATTCAACCATAAATAGAGCATAATTTCTGAGCACAATATTGTTCAGCCAGACCCTCTTCACAGACTGCTGGTGTGTATTAATATTCATATCTATATTTAATAGCACATTTTCGTTTTGAAATGTTTTGACAGGGCTTAATATTACTTATATGAATAATATATTGGATAAATAATAAATATTGCAATTGTTTATAAACAAATATTAATAATGCCATTTATTTATTATATACAAACACAATATTTTTTTTAAAAGCAGATAACGAGTTGTGAAGGTCTTCTGTGAGGTTGATATATTGATTAATTCCAGGTAAGTTGAATGTTTATGCACTCTCTACACCAGGGTAATGTTATAACTGGAATGAAAAAATAGTAATTTATTGAATACAGTTTTTACATAAATTTGGTATCACTTTCACTAGTGATAAATTTGCACAAAACTCTAAACCAATCACACTAATATACTAAATGAAGCCTGGGTGTAGAGTTACATTCAAGCTATTTTAAGGCATGAACATTTTTTTTTTTCCACAGGAAAAAAATGTTTTAAAGTCATTTTGGTGATCAAAGATGAGTTTAAAGGGGAAAAAAAAAAATATTGACTACAGGGGGACTTTAAGTTGCCTTGGCATGTGGTATCCAAATTGTGTTGCACAATGATGAATAATTTTCTACATTTTTTTAAACTCTTCCTATTTCTCTTTTATGAATAATTAGCAAGCTTTGATGGCAGTTAAAATATCAGCTGCCCGCATAAACATGCACTTATGTTTAGTGTATTTTCATAACACTTTTGCAAACAATATTCACCTCTAATAACCATTTATTTATATATAAAATAAAAAAATATTAGAATAAAACACTTTAGATTTATTTTCTATATAAGTTAAAAATAGAGCAAACTCAGCAAAGGCATTTGAAATCCAAAGAACGGAGGCAGGTTAGTCACATTACACTGACTTTACTGTAAGTCATGGGGCTCTTCTATACTATTACTTCATTACAATAGCAATATATGTGTTTCTTTGTTTAAATGGGGTTGAGAAATTGAAATTATTCCTTCATATGCTGAGATGAGGTGATGTGTTGTTATGTCTTATATCAGGATGGCCATACGTGTGATTTTGTTTCTAACACTTATTGGGCTGTGCGTCGCTGATTCCAAAGGTACGTTTAAAATAATACAAGTAAAAATGCCTGGATTTAAAAATCTGTAACCATTGTGTATCATTACATATCAATCAGATTAATCTATTAAAATTATAGGTTGAAATATGGTAATTGAAACCTTTTTAATTAATTTTTTTATTTATTTATATTTGTTTATTTTCATTTTTTTTGCTTTGAATCTGTCTTATTTATTGCTTTGAACCTGTCTTATATTATCTTATAGTTTCAAAGTCGTCATCTGATTGGTTGAGTTCTACAGGATGTCCGGGAGATGTCTGTGTCGCATTCTTTAATGGTCCGCCTGGAAACAAATGCCGTGACGCCAAACCCCTCAGAGAAGAAGAACGTCGTCGTGTTTACAACTGTGACGCATTTGCGCTACCAGGATCAACTAAACACTGGATTTTAAAAAGTATGTGAAGTTCGCGGCTCCATTGTTGCAGTAAACTTGCACAACATTCTTGAATTAATTATGTATTAGATGCACTCCGGTCTGTTATTGTAGGGACATCGACTTTACATTTTCACGCCCCTAAACATGACTCTGAACCAAACGAACTGTGATTGGTTGCGTTACATGTCAGTCAAATGTCCCCTTGTGCGGTCCTTGGCCAGTGAAAGCTGCAATAGAATCCAGACCTTCTGCCGTCCACCTGAAGGTCTGGCTATGCAAGGCTGAGGAGCTGGTAACAAAGTAAAGAAGAATTATATTTTTTCAAAGAAAGAAAGAAAAATAACATGGAGAGAACGAGGATGTCCAACCTTCTATCCCAGAATCAACAACTCAACCACCAATTCAACCAATATTAACTTTTAATTTTCTGTTTTACAGAGTAAAACAATGCACAAAAGTAACAATAACCATAACAGAAATATCAAAATCAAAAAGAAATCTCTCTAAATTACCTGGAGAAAGATAATCCAGAAAAATAACACTTCCCTCTCTGCCTGTTTAACTATAAATCAGGAAAATCAGGATTACAAACAAAAATTGCACCCTCCACCTACATTCCCCAAAATAAGAAAGAAATAACCCAGTTGTGACGAGCAGGGCGGGCGAGAGCCGTGAGGTAATGGCACGTCAGCTGCGCGTTGCACCGGCCTCGAATCTCTCACGGAGGAGCTCCGGAAGCATAAAAGGGGAGCGACAACAGTGAAAGACGAGAGAGGACCAGGCCTGGACTTTACTTTATGTTTTATTATGTTTGTGTGGCCGGCAGACGTCCGTGAGGGTCTGCCGGCATTACTTTCGTTTTGTATTTATGTTATATATTAAAGTTTTTGTTTAAACGTTCGCCGGTTCCCGCCTCCTTCTTCCCGTACATACGAACTGTGTTACACCAGTCAACACGTGAGATCATGCGATGATCACAGTGACATCACACCATTCTCATACTGTGATACTGACAGTGTGATTAATATGTGAGCTCATTATGAATTCAAAATGTTGAGCAGGTTGAGAGGAGGCAGTTCAAATGTCGCTCACCGGGGGGACATTATACTTCCTGTTTCTCAACACTGGAAAAACGTGGACACTGCAGGATTTGTTAGCAAGCCGTTTGTTCTGTACAGTTGGACTCAGCGTGAAATTGTTAAAATATGATAATAAAATATGAACTTCTACATGATGTTTGTGATATAACTGACCAATATTAGAGGAATTTTAGATCACAGTGAACTCACACTAAACTAACAGAATGAGAGTTTAGCACAATGATATCACAGTGGTCTCACATGGTGAGTTCACAGTGTGAGCAGTGAGTGCGCTGTGATCATGAGTATCCTGGGAGCTCATGGTGAGATCACTGTGAGATTAAATTGTTGACTGGAAAGATATAAAAGAAACAAGCTATTTACAACATAAGTATAATATCAAAGAGAGTAAAACATGTTCAACACATTTAATTCTCTTTCCATTAAGAAACAGTGCATCACAAAATCCTGAGCTCACTTAGTCAGAAACAACTCAATATAAATCAACTCATGATTCTGGGAAGGAAACAGGAGGAAGGAATCATCTTCATGAAGAGATGTATCTCTCTCTTCTCCACAGTGCTGCTTAAATCTCTGCTCCTTCCATACACTGTCCTACAGAACCCCGCACATGACACACAGGGGAAAAAATAGTAGGCTAAATTGTGTGCACGATTTATTAATTTGTTCTCTCGATTTATAAATCGTTCACACAATTTAGCAAATCGAGAGAACGAAATAGTAAGTCGTGCGCAAAATAAATAAATAAATAAATAAATTTAAAAATAGTTGTATTTATTTATTTATTTATTTTAAATTACATTTTATCAATAACATTTTTTTTTGTGCCAAAATATAGACGCACAGCCTTTAAAGTTAAAAATTAAACAATTATTAAAACAAAATATTTAAAATTCTCCCTTATAAAATCTGATAAATTGTTATGACATCAATACTTATATGGCTACTTGCATTTTTTTTTCTTGCAATCCTGAGACCCATTTCTGCACCGTGACCCTCCAGCAGTGTTATTTTAGTTTTATTATTGTTTTATTAATTGTTTGAATTTTTTATATATTTTTAGTTTTCATGTTTATTTTCGTATTTCTTTTTAGTTTTTGGTTTTAGTTCCAATTAATGTGCTTCAACTTAAACTAAACGAAAATTAGAATTATTGCTTTGGTTTTTCAACTAATATTTGTTTTATTTTATTCCAGCTTCATTTCAGTTAGCAGAAATCTTTTTACTAGTTTTAACAATAATAATAACTCTGCCCACCAGTGACAGAATGACTGCTAAAATCACAGTACTGGGGGTTTACCAGCAGATGGCGTCATTGTGACGTTGTTTCTCAAACTGCACCACATTTTTCTCTTTGTGGTGACTGGGACAAATATCTGGCAACCTATCAGTGCAGCTCCTTTTTCAGCTTAATTGAGAAGTGAGACACATGGGTACCCTACGGAGCCCCGGACATGATATGCAGGAAAAAAATAGTAGGCTAAATCGTGCGCACAATCTACTAATTCTGATCCCTCGATTTACTTATTTCGTTCCTTGATTTATAAATCATGTGCATGATTTATAAATCAAGGGAACGAAATAGTAAATCGTGCGCACGTTTTAGTAAATTGAGGGAACGAATTAGTAGCCTAAATCGTAACATTTTCCATACCATATGTGCAATGTTTGGAGCAAAATGATCATTCAAATTCAATAATATAATTTGCATTTGCTATTTCCTACACTAGTTTTAACATTCATTGCGGGACATTTAATGAAAATGAAATCGCAGGTATCTTAACTGTGAGTGTAAATGCAATTAAGAAAAATAATATTTAAATGATAATTTTGCTACAATTGTTGCTTGAACATGTTAAACGTATATAATCATTTCTGTAATACATTTTCATTTTAATTTTGCAACTTATAAAGCGTTAAAATATATGTTTAAATTATATGCTAAAACTAAATAGCAAATGTAAATTATATTATTGAATTTGAATTAGCATTTTGCTCCAAAGGTTGCACATATGTTATGAAAATGTAAATTGAAAAGCATTGCTATTTTGCATTTTAAATTGAATATTGCTACAAATAAGCTTCCATACTTGAATACCATGAATGATAAAGGAATAAAGTGCGTAAGATGCATAAAATACAAGTGATTAAGTTGAGTGTGACTATGGAAGAGTTAGGTTGTGTTCTCTGTGTTTTTACTGCAAAATTAAAGATTTTGGATATATAAGGTAATAAAAAGTCAATTAAAAAATTCCGGTAACACTACAATAAGGTTAATTAGTTAACATGAACTAATAATGAACTGCACATTTATTAATCTTTGTTAATGTTCATTTCAACATTTACTAATACATTATTAAAATCTGGTTAACATTAGTTAATGCACTGTGAACTAACAATGAACAACTGTATTTTCATTAACTAACGTTAACGAAGATTAGTAAATACAGTAACAAATGTAATGTTCATTATTCATGTTAGTTAATACATTATCTAATGTTTAACTAATGAACCTTATTGTAAAGTGTTACCAAAAATCCCTTAAGTAACTACAAATGAGCATGTAAAGCAAATATCAAGTGTCCGTGCGGATCATGCCCCACCCCACACAATGTTCTCACCTCCACCCCCCCACCCCCGAACTGTACCTGAATTCAACTCATGACATGCTGGGAAATCCACTGTCCAGTTTCAGCTGTCAATAAAAATGATTCATGTTATCCCAACTCAAAAACATGATACATTAACTTCCATTTACAATTTTTAGTGAATTAAATGCAATAAAATCAAACGTCGCAACTCATTTCAAATAAGTAAAAAGTATTTGGAGTGTTAGTGTTGGAGTCTTATTTTGACACTAGTATGTCTCTAGTATTTTCAGTACTAGGCTATTTCACTCAAAAAAGTAAAAAACGTAAAAAATAAAAAAATAAAAAAAAACAATCAGCTGCGCGTAAGTTTAAGATCATTTGCGATTTATAGATTTCACATCTGAAAGAAAGGCGTCCGTTCGTTTTCTGTGTGTACGTTCATTCTATGAATCACACATACGCATATCTGCTAACTTTCTAAAACTTAAAACTGAGGTAGCCACAAGATCCGCTCTGACAAAATCTGACCGTTTTTCTGTGGATAACGATCAACATCCCATTTATTCTTTTTCACAGGTTAAGAGTTTGGCTGTTATTCTAGATAGCACACTTTCATTTGAAGCCCATATTAATAATATTACACGTACTGCATACTTTCATCTGCGTAATATTAATCGTCTCCGTCCTTCCCTCACAATGAACAATACTGCAATTCTCATTCATGCACTGGTTACTTCACGTACGGATTATTGCAATGCTCTTCTTACTGGTCTTCCTTCCAAACTTCTCTATAAACTTCAGTTGGTTCAGAACTCTGTGGCTCGTGTTCTTACTAGAACCCCTTCTACTATGCACATTTCACCACCTCTCCAGCGACTTCACTGGCTACCAGTGAAATATCGAATTGACTTCAAAATTCTGCTTCTCACATTCAAGGCACTTCAGTGTCTCGCTCCTCCGTATCTTACTGATCTTCTTCATATTTACACCCCTTCACGCACTTTAAGATCTTCACTCACACTCTCTCTTGTGTTACCACGTATATGCTTAACTACCATAGGAGCTAGAACTTTTAGCCATGTGGCCCCTCGTCTATGGAGCTCTCTCCTCCTCGAGCATATCCGCAATAATGACAGTCTGCATACTTTTAAATCCCGTCTTAAGACCTACTTTTTTACCCAGGCTTTTTTATGTTTTACTACTTATTCTACTGTTTCTATGATGCATGTGTGTTTTAAGTTGTTGTGATGCCAGTGGGATTTGTTTGTTGTTATTTATCTATTTATCTTTTTCTTTAATATATATTATTGCTTGTTTGCTTGTAAGGTGACCTTGGGTGTTTTGAAAGGCGCCGTTAAATAAAATTTAGTACAGTTTCTGCGCAACATTTTATAAATAAGGCCCAAGGAATGAATAAACTGATGAAAAGTTTAACTTTAATGCACTTCATTTAAAAACATCTGTGAAATGTGCAAATGTAATAATTAAATTAATCTTTTTCCACTTCTGTTATTTTGATATGAGAACACAGCTGCCACTGAATCAGTTTACTCAACCACAAAATTAGTGAATGTATTCTGCAATACTTCATCAATTCTTCCTGTGTTGAAACAGGATTTATAAATAAATATGATTTGTATACATGACAAGTTATCAATGAAACACTTTACAGAGCATGAGACAGTTTTTACCACCATAAAAATAAACATTAATGAACATCCAGATGAGTGAAAGCGCTCTCATTAACTATATTCATTGCATTTAAAAAATAATCCACAATGTCATTATTCAAGTCAAGTCACCTTTATTTATATAGCACTTTTACAATGCAGATTGTGTCAAAGCAGCTTTACAGTGATAGAGGGAACATGATTTGGCTGTACAGCAGTTCTAGAAGAAAATGGTGTCATTGTCCAGCGTAAGTAAGTTCAGTATTGATTCATTCTGTTGTAAAATCATTAGTTATTAATTTAGTTCATTTATCTATACAGCAGCTCTGGAGAAAACAGTGATGTCATCGTCCAGTTCAGTTCAGTTCGCATACAGTGGTGTCAATGCAGGCAGATCAAAACATTGTTGAATATCAAGTGTCCCCAACTAAGCAGTGTTCGAACTATACCGTGGACTTTGGGGGAGCCCACTTGTTTTTTGTTGTTGTTGTTGTTTTTATAACAGGGGTGGTGGGGGGGAGTGACTTACAAAAATACATTACAGCTACAAGTGTATGCACTACTTGCTTTATGCAAGCACTATATAGGATAAATCACTATACAGGATTTACCCTATTATACTTTATCGACACGAATTGATAGGTGAAACAACAAACAGCCACCCACAAATAGTCTATAAACAAAGCATCAGGCTGTCTTTGAGTTCACATTAACAACGGTTAAAGTTACTCCTCAGGCTACAGAAGAATACCATGATTCCTCCGTTCAATTAGGCCTAAGACATCGAGAGTCACGCAGACCGATAACAACCCATCCACAACACATAACTGCGAATAACATGCCTTACCTTAACACAGAATCGACCACAACTCCAATGTTTATATTTTTTCTATGAATCTTTGAGTTAACATGTACTAAATATGAGTGGAATTTGCACCGCAGCGCCCCCACAACTTGATGCTCGAGCATATATAGTTATCTTTATTGAAGTGAATTAGGTTTAAATCGCTGTCATGCATGAATGAATGATATTTTCGCAATTTTACACATAATAATCCACGATGATCACATAACACAAAACAGAAATTGCACATCAAAATAACACATTTTCAGAATTTTTTACAGGTGTTTAACCTGTATTTTCAATTATGCATTCATTGTTTTAAGGTTAATGGAAATGTTCATAAAATAATGGATAATGTCCTGGCAGAAAATAATGTCCAGGCCAAAACGAAACACGTAGCTTAATGAAAAGTGTTACATATATATCCTGCTTTCCTAGTTGGTGGACTGTTTTGTTTGCTGATCATTCGACGTGCCCTTGGCTTGCAACCACCAAGTGTGACAAAAACAAGACTAAAAACTAAATTTACTCAATAGAAATCAAACAACCCTGCTTACACTGAATACACATTGATCACAAGATGATCACGCAAAAAGTGTTTGATTACACCATCTGAATTTCAAACTGCAAAACGTGGCACTAGAAATCTTAAGATCAAGGGTTCCGTTCAAAACGAAGAAGGAATACATGAACTGATGAAATGTCTAACTTGAATGCACTTTGGATAAAAGCATCTCCGAACTGTGTAAATGTAACTTAAATAGTCTTTTCTAATTTTGATATAAGACTGCATCACTGCCAGTGAATCAATTTTACTCAACCACATATCAGTGCATGCATTTCAATAAGTCTTCCTGTGTTGAAAAAGTAATTTATGGATTTAGCTATCAATAAAACGCTTTCAGAGGATTGCCGCTTTTTAAACTGAAATTACCCGGAACAATTTGTCCCAAGAACCTTTTTTCCCAGCAACTTTCCTCCCAGACCTGTCGCTGTCTGCGTTTTCATGGTGGTTGAAATAAAATGCTGTGTGGATTCAACCAATCAGCATGTTCAGCACCCAACATACTATCTCTTTTCTCGGTATGGAGTTGGATTCAGTCAACATGACCGTGTGTCTCACGAATGAGCGTGCCCAGTCAGTACTGAACTGCCTGAATTCATTCAGGAACATGACAACGGTTCAACTAAAACAATTTCAGAGGTTTCTGGGGCATATGGCATCTGTGGTCACTGCGCTCGGATTGATGCATACGAGCCTCAGCAATGGCTACACGGCCGAGTCCCGAAATGGACATGGCGCCATGGCACACATCGGGTGACTATCACACCGATCTATCGCGGCACTTTCAGCCTATGGTCAGACCTTGACCGGAGTGCCCTTAGAGCAAGTGTCCAGGCAGATTGTTGTCACAACAGATGCCTCCAGAACTGGCTGGGGCGCTGTATGTAATGGGCGAGCTGCCTCAGGCTCCTGGACAGGACCTCGACTGCAGTGGCATATCAGTTGTTTGGAGTTGATAGTAGTGCTTCTCACACTGCGACGGTGGTGTATATCAACCACCAGAATGGTCTCTCTGTCCCATTTATATTTTAGGCGAGCTCAATTGTATGGCCGACGTACTCTCACAACAGTTTACACTTCCAGGAGAATGGAGACTCCATCCCCAGTTGGTCCAGCTGGGGATATCCTTCCAGAGTCCTTCCATTGTGAGCCGTTTTATTCCCTGACCGAGGGGACCCTCAGCCTGGATGGACTGGCACACAGCTTGCCCCGGGGCCTACGCAAGTATACGTTTCCCCCAGTGAGCCTGCTCGCACAGACACTGTGCAAGATCAGGGAGAAAGAGAAGCAGGTCTTGATGGTCGCGCCTTACTGGCCCATCTGGACTTGGTTTATGGATATGGTGCTCCTCATTACAGCCTCTTGCTGTTGGATTCCCCTGAGGAAGGACCTGCTTTCTCAGGGATGGGGCACCTTGTTGCACCTGTGTCCAGATCTTTGGAACCTCCATGTGTGGCTTCTGGATGGGATGCGGCAGACTTAAGTGGCCTACCACCGGCGGTCACAGACACTATTACTCAAACCAGAGCACCCTCTACTATACAAGCTTATGCCTTGAAGTGGAGTCTGTTCGCTGATATTCTGTAAATGCTCGATCAGCTCTGTACTTTCTTTCCTAAAGCAGAGGTTGGAGCAAAGACTGTCCCTCCACCTTGAAAGTGTTTGTTGCCGTTATCGCAGCACATCACGATGCAGTGGATGGTAGGTCACAACCTGATCATCAGGTTCCTAAGAGGTGTCAGGAGGCTAAATCAGAATAATAAGAGCTCAGAGCAGCTATTTGTCTGCTTTGGAAACAGCAGGTTGTCCACTGGATAGTGGATGCCATCGTCTTGGTATACCAGTTCAAGGCAAACCATGCCCCCTCAGAGTGAGTGCTCACTCCACTCCGAGTGTTGCCTCCTCCTAGGCGTTGGTGTGTGGCGCCTTTCTGGCAGACATTTGCAGAGCTGCAGGCTGGATGACAACTAAGCCTGGTTTCTCCCAAGGTTTTTTTCTCCATTTTAACACAGAAGTCTATTTGCCACCTGTTTGCCATCTGATGTCACCTGTTGGAGTTTGGGTTCCTTGCCGCTGTCGCCTTTGGCTTGCTTAGTTGGGGACACTTGACATTTGATATTCAACAGTGCTTTGATCTGCCGACATTGACACTATTCTTTAAGAGCTGCTGTGCAGCCAAAATTATATACCAGTTATCAATGTAAAGCTGCTTTGACACAATCTGCATTGTAAAAAGCGCTATATAAATAAAGGTGACTTGACTTGACTGGCTTGGTGTCTTGCTTGCAGCGCTATTTCCCTCTCAAGCGTTGATACGAGTGCTTTCTTTGCTCTACAGGTGAGTTCCCCAGTTGGTGAACCCAGGATGGAGTTCCTCCAAGCATCCCTCAGCAGTCAGATGTGGTGGAGGTGTCCGACACCAGGCCCAGATCTCCAGATGCTTGCCTAGTAGGTCAGCCCCTGTACTGGGCAAGATGGATATGCTGTGAATCCATCTTAGTGAGCACAGCATCGCACATCAAGTTCATAGAGAGCTTTACTTAGTCCACTTCAAATTCTAATTTTGCCTGCCTCTGAAATGGGTCAAACGAAACATTACCTGAGAGGTTCAGTTAAATTTGCCAAAAATCTGCACTCATTCAAGGACGTGTATTTATTGCATGGAACATGATGTAGACTAAGTGTCTAAAATGGATGTGCACCGTTCAGTTGAATGATAATGTTTACCCATAGTTTATCTGTCAATTAGATGTGTTTGAAAGTTGCGTTTGTTTCTACAGCAACAGCAGAAGGCCTCACACCCCTTTGCAACAGGCCTGTCTACCTTCCCGCAAAGTTCTAACAGAAAGACTTGGGAGGCAAGATAACATAACAATGACATTTATTAAAAAAAACAGCAAATGAAAGCAAAATATTATAAGATAAAGTTATTTGGCGTAAGCCCGTCGGTAGCTCACATCCTGAGGATTGCGGACTCTGCATTTTCCTGCTTGAAGATGAAGGCAGGGGCGTAGCTGAACCCGGGAGGTATGGACAGGGACCATCCTGGTGGTGGTGGGGAGGATGGGGGTGAAAGTTGGCGCCATCATCTGCGATCTCGAACGTGTTTAAGTACACGATCTTTTATACTCCAAGTGTTAGATAATGATTGGTTAGATCTAAATGTCATAAGTGATGTAACATTTGAGTCTTCTAGGCAGAACTTACGCTAGAGCTTTAATTTCAGTTCCAACCCTGATCAAACACACCTGAACAAGCTAATTAAGATCTGCAGAAACACTTGGGCTGTCTGAAATTTCCCCCATACCCTTAATATAATAAATATTATTTAAGGGGACAGCCGTTTTTAGTGATGTCCGAAACCATAGTGGACGATATTGAGTGCACTCATTTAACCCCATAATGTACCAAAATAATGTGTACAACTGATGTACACTCAACAGCTAGAGAATACCCATAATGCACTGTGAGAGTCATGTCTTCCTTATTTAATGAGAAAGTAAACACAACCAAAATGTACTTAACTGCACAAATGAAAATGACTACTGTTTACACTGAGCACACACCCCTTTTATACAGACACTACAAAACATATTAATAGTGTTTCTGTCTTGAATGCCAGAAAAAGTTTTTCAATTTTACTTTCTAAAATTTCAGTGATACTGTAGCACATTAGTACTCAGTACTCAATACTGCCACTTTTTTGCTGGATCGTGTATCAGTCAGGACCAATCCAAACCCAATACTGTGCACATTCAAGTTTGTTAAGCTCTGGAAATGACAAAAATGTTATAAAGCACCATAAAAGTTTTCATGCACTACATTCCAAGTGTTCCGAAGCAATTCGATAGCTTAATGTGTGGAACAGATGAATATTTGTCTGTTGCTTCCCTAATGAATTGATGGTCAGAACTCCTTAACTGATGTTTCCAAAAATGTTTAATACAATTACACACAAGTAAAACACTGTATATAAAACCAACGCAATAACCAATATGACAGTAAAGCGATTTTCATTAATTACATCAATTCAATTACTAGGTGATATTCATTTGCCTTATAATCCTTTGTCACGAAATCCAGTCACCAGCCTAGTTAGACCGACAGAAGTATGAGCATTCTTCTCACCCCTATCGACTCCTCTTTACCTCCCTCTTCCAAGATGGCCACCCCATTGAGAACTATGTGGTGTTCTCCCATCTGGTGCCCTGGAGCGATGACACCTGGAAGAACTTTTTTTTTTTTTGGAGTGGATTGGATTGGATGAACGTCTTTTCCAACTTATACCAGTGGCAGCAACCACATGTTCCCTGGAGCGATACATTGATTTTGTGCTGTGGCTAAATGGATCCTCCTTCACGGGATGGAGGGGGGGTTGGGGGGATCAGGACCTACCCCATCTGAGGTTTGTCGTCTCCCCAAAAAAACTAATTAAAAACCATGCTGTGGTAATGTAATGATGTATAGTGGATTGTGTTTAACACATAAAAGAGTGATCATCAGTTCCGCATCAGTTCCGCATCAGTTCCGCACACAGAAGTGTAGAAGTATCAGATCAGTATCGGCTGATACTCAGAATTTTGGTATTTGTTTAAAAAAAAAAAAATTGGCATGGTAATGGATATGGTAATGTTAATGTATTTGGTCTTAGCTGGAATAGATCTTCTATATAATGATGTGATCGCTATCAGTCCATTTAATGTTGATTATTCAGATCAGACTCATTTGGTAGGGAGGGACTTAATTCAACAATAAATAGAGCATCATTTCTGGGCAAAATATTATTCAACTAGACCCTCTTCACAGACTGCTGGTATGTTTTAATATTCATATCTATGTTTAATAGCACATGTTTGGTTTGAAATGTTTTGACAGGACATAATATTCATCATATGAATAATATATTGGTTGAGTATATGAGTATAGCAATTGTTTATAAACAAATATTAATAATGCCATTTATTTATTATATAACAATGTATTATTTTGTTTAAAAGCAGATAACTGCTGAATTGTGAAGGTCTTTCGTGAGGTTGATACACTGATGAATTCCAGGTGAGTTGAATGTTTATGCACTCTCAATACCAGGGTAATGCTATAATTGGAATGGGGGAAACAATTAGTTTTGTTAATAAAATATAATATATAGTCTAGAAGTGTCTTGTTGCGCTCACTGCAATCCAATAATGACAAAAGAACATTCAACAAGAATCAGTTGTATTGACAATTTGTCACTAATATTTAAGATATAAAAAAAGGGCAAAATATTGCTAAACAACAGTGTTTACCGCTATTCTAAGCATTTGAATAATTTTAGCATTAACCTTCATCCTCTCCTCGCAAACTGCAACAAATCCTTCCGTTGCAGATCAAAATAACCCAAAGCCCTATTTTTTTTTTTTTTTTTTTTTTTTTTTTTGGGGCCTTTAGATGGCCTTATAGATCTATATGGAGCAAATTAGCTCAGTTCATTCATTTTTTCCCCTTCAGTATGCATTCTGGACTATTCAGACATCTAATCTACTCAGACATTATAAAATCATTTTTGGTGAAGTTTTAGCAAGTTTTAGTTTTTTTTTTAGGTTTTGCTATACACTAAAGTGTCAGATATTGTAATAATTCAAGTCAGTTAGATGGACAGTAGGGAAAAACAAATACAATCTTGAAGAATATTTATTTGAAAATGCTGATTTTAATTCAGAAAAAAAAAAAACATGGTGTTACAGCTTCAACAAAATGCTGTTATAATTTCATTTTTTTTTTTTTTTTTTTTTTGCATTTGTGTCAGGTGGGGTGGGGTATGACTCTCATTCATTTTAATGGGAATTTCTAAGTGTGTGTGTGTGTGTGTGTGCGCGCATGTTTTTGTGACATATCAGGACACAAATTTGTATAATGACATGGGTATGACATAGGTATTACAAGGAGAGGGTGACTTATTACATTACCCCACCCATGTCCCCATTTATCAAAAGGCTTATAAATCATACAGAATGAGTTTTTGAGAGAAAGTAAAAATGTGCACAGTTTCTTGTGATGGGTAGGTTTAGGTGTAGGGGTAGTGTAGGGGATAGAAAAAAACAAAAACAAAAACAAACAAAAACAAATATATATATATATGTGTGTGTGTGTGTGTGTGTGTATATATATATATATATATATATATATATATATATACATATATATATATATTATTTATTTATTTATTTTGTGACAAATTAAATAAATATTCCTCACATTCCATTCATTACCATTCTCATCTTTTGTCTGCTTATAGATTTTATTACAATACCTCGGTTCCTCAAAACAAAACTTATCTAAGGAATCTGAAAGGGGAAACCAAGGAGAAAGATAATTATTTGCACAGCAATTATTGAAGCACAACAAAATAAAAATCCAACTCCAAAAGAAAGAAACATACTGTTGTGAGACCTGTAGCAGGCATCAAAGTTGAAATGAGCTCATTTTGTGCATAAAATTGTAAAATTTCTCTGTTTTAACATTTGTTATCTATGTTCTGTTGTGAATAAAATATTGGCTCATGTGATTTGAAGAAATCATGTGAATTGAAGAAATGAGAAATCATTCACACACATAGTAAACAAAACATACCACCCATCAACCATTCAGAAGTTATAACAATTGCATGAATTATGTGTGATCTAAGCATAATAATCCCATATATAGGTTGTAGACATGATATAGAATTATGCAGTTGAATGATGTTTGATTATAAGTCCGTCCAGCATTGTTTTGGATTGATCTGATGCATTTTGAATTATAAAGGTAGTGTCTGTGGTTCTTAGAGAGCAATTTTGGTCCTGTGTTTAAGAGGTCACTTAGAGCTCTGTTTTTTAAAAAAAAAAAGTCTCTGCCTTGGGGATCAAACAACCTCTGGTGTTAACTCATTGTTTTCCTTGTGAGACTCAAGATGTGCCGTCTCTTTGACCATTAGTTTTGTTAAACTTGACATCTTAAGTGTTCATTCTCTAGCTGGGATAATTTTTTATAAGCATGCATGGTTTCCTTAGTTTGACTGGCTGATGCTAAAATGTTGAGATCTTCTAATTTAGGGTCCTGAGTGTTGATTTGGAATTTGGCTCTTTTTCACCGTTTGAAGGAGTTATTTATGTCTGATTAACTCTCAGTTCCTACACACGTGTCATACCTTCACTTTATCCAACATTCAGAGAAGTCACAATGAGCTCAAAGCACCAAAATATGATATGTTTGATATGTTTTATTCATATTTTGTTGCAAAATGATGAATAATTTTCTACATATTTTTTTAAACTCTGCCTATTTCTCTTGATGTATAATTAGCAAGCTTTGATGGCAATTAAAATATCAGCTGCCTACACAAACGTGCACTTATTTTCAGTGTTTTTTGTAACACTTTTGTAAACAATATTCACCTCTAAAGACCATTTATTTCCATATAAAATAAAATAAAAATAGAACAACAACAACAACAACAAAAACCATTTCAGATGATTTTTAATTAATATAAGTTAATTAATACACAAGTATATAAGTTAAAAAGTATATAAGTTGAAGTGTGTGGTGATGTGTTGTTGTGTCTTATATCAGGATGGCCATACGTGTGATTTTGTTTCTAACACTTACTGGGCTGTGTGTCGCTGATTCCAAAGGTACGTTTAGAATAATACAAGTAAAAATGACTGGATTTAAAAATCTGTAACCATTGTGTATCATTACATATCAATCAGATTCATTTATTAAAATTATAGGCTGAAATATGGTAATTGAAAACTTGTGATTTATTTATTTATATTTATTTGTATTGCTTTGATTATCCTTGTCTTATCCTTTTCTTTTATTAATTTCATATCATATTGAACAGGGAATCTTGCTCTTAATGCCAAGGCTGTGCAGTCCTCCTTAGGCCACCCACTGGGAGATGCTCAACATGCAGTAGATGGAAACAGAGACTCTGATTACTTTAAGGGCTCATGCACTCACACTAAAACTGAGTTTAATCCATGGTGGAGAGTTGACCTTGGAAATGTCTACAGTGTACGCAACATTACCATCACTAATCGTGGAGACTGTTGCAAAGAGCGGATTAAAGGAGCTCAGATTCGTATTGGTAACAGTCTGGACAACAACGGAAACAACAATGCGCTGTAAGAAATGTTTAAAGTGTTCTATCATCTTCCCATGTTTTTGATGTTCAATCTGGTTTAATAAAACAGGAGCCAAAATTAACCTCCTCCACAAACCAACCACTCAGAGAGCCACAGCCATGGAGATGTACTTTACTTCATCATATGTTATTCAGATTGTGATTAGACATCTGTAAGTTTAGACCATTGTTTCTTGTAGCAATGCAATATAAAACAAAACAATAATTTGTATTGTGAAGAGTGCTGTACAAACCATTTGATTTCAGTACAGTTGAATTGAATTTGTTAGATGTGTGCATTGTGTTACAAGG
This sequence comes from Hypophthalmichthys nobilis, assembly GCA_037950665.1. NCBI lineage: Eukaryota > Metazoa > Chordata > Actinopteri > Cypriniformes > Xenocyprididae > Hypophthalmichthys > Hypophthalmichthys nobilis. Next base: position 812,272 of record CM075483.1, read on the forward strand.
CTTCTGGTTTTCATTTTAACACTGTTCTTTATGTGTTTGCAGGGCTGCAACTCTTCCCACTGTTCTTTATGGCACAGAAACGTTTTCATTTGAGCCTGTTAATGGTCGATATGTCAACATTTTTTTGCCTGGGAATGATAAAGTCCTTACTCTGTGTGAAGTCGAGGTGTTTGCAGGTAAGGGACAGAGAGAGAAGAAAACTCTGTGATAGAATTTACTTATGTACTTATTAATGTGTGTATAACTGTTATTATTTTATTAACAGAAAAGTACATACCAACCTACATTTGTGTTCCAAGTGAGTGTTCTTCATTACTTTGAATGTTGTTGTCAGTAACACATTGTGGCAAGCAGGACGAGGCCGAGAGCCGTGGGAATGGAGACTCCTGCGTGCCGCACCGGCCTCGAGTCTCACGGAGGAGCTCTGAAGGATAAAAGGAGGAGTGACGACAGAGAAGGACAAGAGAGCACTCGTGTCACTGGCCTCGCTCTGTTCCCACGGCTCTCGGCCCTGTTCTGCTTGCCACACACATTTATAATATTCTTACTGAACATTTGGTAACCAATAAGAGATAATGTACATCAATACATCCAGACATCAAGTTGTACATTAAGTTGTTATCACAAAATATACCTGACAAAGTGATTATTACATGGCTACTAGCCACAAATAAATAATCTTGGACACAAAATATTGATTTGAGTTTAAATATTTTATTAGCTCACTTGTAATAAACACAAAGCTTCTGTGAAGAAAAATTTTTCCTAGCAAGACAAACGAACAAGTTCAAACAAGACAAATGCCTCGGCTTATGTCTGTAACCCTTGTTCCTGAGCAGGAACAAGACGCTATGCGTTGTATGACGCACACTTTGGGGAACGCCATGTGTGAAACTAGTCCAATCCTGATTGGTGCTGTGTCATGACGTAACCAGTGACTTGGCATGTGACGGCATACACAGAAGCTATAAACGGATGCTGGCAGACAATTGCGTCAGGTCGAAGCAAGTCGCTCTCAGGCATACAAAGCTGTTGCCAAGGGACACAGCATCTCATTCCCTTCTCAGGGTACAAGAGTTACAGACGTAACCCGAGACATTCCTTTTTGAGGGAACTCATGCTCCAACGTATGACAATACTTTGAGGAACACAATGTCTACTGCATCATGCCAAGCAATGCCTGTCCTAGTGTAAAACCGTCCAGGTACAGCTTAGGACGAGAGCACCTGTGTGCCTGGCATAGAAGGAAGGTGCATGCTATAAAACCTCATGAACTGCATTACATATCTCCTGCAGGGAGAACCCCGAGAGCAGAGCTTTAGAAGATGCCATGCTTCTAGTAGAATGAGCTCTTACTGCCAAAGGTGAAGGCATACCGGGCACCTGGTAGGCCAAAGAAATCGCCTCAACAATCCAGTTGATGATTGTTTGCTTTAAGGATGGGGATCCTTTCCTGGGCGACCCACATCATACTAATAATTGGTCTGCCTTCTTTCAGCGAGAAGACCTCTGAACATATAACTCTAAGGCCCGAACAGGGCAGAGTAAATTAAGTCTCTCTTGTTCCGCCAACATACAGTATGTGGTGGAGGACGGAAGGACTGAAGGATTGTAGACCTAGCCATATTAGAAGGCACTTTAGGTATATAGCATGGTCTAGGATGCAAGGTAGCTTTCACCCTCCCAGGAGCAAATTCCAAGCAGGGAGGGGAAATAGAAAGAGCTTGAAGGTCCCCAACTCTCTTGAGGGACGTAATGGCCAGCAAAAAAAGCTATCTTAAGCATGAGATACTTCTCAGACACTGACTCAAGTGGTTCAAAGTGGGCCAGGGATAACCCCTCGAGAGCCACAGCCAGATCCCAGGCTGGGACTCTGGTATGAGTCACAGGCCTCATCCAGGAAACATACGACTAACTGTTGCCTCCCCAGAGGTCCGTCACTTAACAGAGTGTAGAAAGCAATTGCAATGGCTGCCATTTACACCTTAAGCGTGGATGGGGTAAGACCAGCAGAGAAGCGATCTTGGAGTAACTCCAGCACTGAAGTCACTGGGCAGTTAACTGGGTCCAGCCCATGCTTTCTACACCAAGAGCCGAAAGCATTCCACTTCAGGCCATACTGTTTTCTTGTGGATGGAGTTTTAGAGTTAAGTATAGCCCCCACCACTCCGGCTGAGAGCTAAGCCTCTAGGTATTGAGCCCGCTCATGGGCCAGGCCCACAGTTTCCACAGCTCTGGTTGGGGGTGATATATCTTGCCCCAGCCTGGTCCTTCAAAGGTCGGCATGATATGCCTGCATGATGGTTTTGTGTTCAGGCACCAACCAGCCCAACCACCATATATGCTTTACCCACCAAAGCAGATGTAGTGCGGCAGGGTTTGGTGGGAAGCGTCTGGTAAAAGATACCTGGCCAAAGTCTCTTCAACCCGCGGCATCATCCCATAACTGTTCTCCTTAGCTCCCTGTATGCCACTTCATTCATTAAAAGTAGAGCTAGAAATTTTTGAGGACAACAGTAAAATGATTGGTAAAAATGGTGAGCCCCGACGTGGAGGTTGCGCTCTTGTTTGCACTCATCTAGTTTACTTTTCTTAAGCACGTTCCCCAAAGTGTCGTCATACGACGCAGCGTGAGTTCCCTTGAAAGGGAACATTTAAGGAATAATGTACAGTCATGTACACCAAATAAATATGGACATATTGATTTAAGACTAAACTGTTTTAAATTCTTGCCTGTTTATTATCTTAGAATGCATTACAGTGTAGGATGAACACTACAGTACTACTACTTAGTACTACTAAATACTTCAATACAATCAATAACTATAACAGAGACACATCAGTTGTGTTTGTATGAAACAACAGAGAGCGAGTCCGTGGTGTGATACAAGAAACATCAAAGAAAGACCAGCTTCAGAAACCCGGATGAACTGTCTGTTATACAGTGTTACTATTGATGACGGTCATTATCTGGAAATATCAGACCTCAGAATGTCACAACTGACCAATCAGAATCAAGTATTCCAGAGAGCCATGTACTAATCATTTGTATTACATAGCTTAGCATTATTTTGCCTATTATATTGGGATTATACTTTAGTTAACTTTACTTTTTACATTAAAGTAAAAAAAAAAAAAAAAAAAAGTTTTTTATGAATTTTTTATAAGACCCTCTTTTTATGTTAAACAGAGAATCTTGCTCTTGGAGGCATAGCTGTCGAGTCTTCCACAAACAATGGAGCTGCTCAAAATGCTGTCGATGGCAACAGGAATCCAAATCATAATGGTAGATTATGCAGTCATACTAAAGCGGACAGGGACCCCTGGTGGAGAGTTGACTTGTTGGAAGTCTACAAGGTAACCAGTGTTAGCATCACTAATCGTGGAGATTGTTGTGCAGAGAGAATAAATGGTGCTCAGATCCGTGTCGGCAACAGCCTGGAAAATAATGGCAACAATAATCAACTGTAAGTATTGTCTCTCTCTTAATACTTACACAAATGGTTAGAAAATGAGTAAATAAGATAAAATCACTTTGAATAAATTCTTTGAATTCTTCAAACTAGCTTTTGACAGAAGTATATTTAAGATGCTTCATTTCTCTGTCACTGTGTTTCTTCACAGGGCTGCGACTGTTGTGTCCATCCCACCTGGAGAGACACAAACATTTGAGTTTAAGCCTATTAAGGGGCGATATGTCAACATTATTATACCTGGGCGCAATGAATATCTCACACTGTGTGAGGTTGAGGTGTTTGCAGATGATAAATAAAAGGAGAGACACATGGTGTGTAGACATTTGTACTATTTATACTATGTGTATGTTCCCTTAAATTAATGTTTTTTTTTTCTGTTTTTTTTATTGCCAGATTAAGTGGAATGAGATGATGTCACACCACAGTCCACTGATCCTATAAGCAAAATACCAAACTACTGTTTTCTGAGCAATACTAATATTGCACTTTTTTCATTGTTTTCATTTTACCTATGCACCTTTTATCCTTAAGATAAAATATAAGTTTCAGTGCACATTCAGTAAAGGTTTGAAATGGTTCTTAAAATGCACCTATCTTTTACCCATCTTTGTTTCTCTTTGCTTTCTACATGAATAAATTACTTCAGCATTGCATGTTGTATTTCATGTTTCTGGATCAAAAAGTGCTCATTTGGTTACTTACAATGAGGAGGAGGTGTAGTGTTACATAGCTACCCATCTAGAGTTGAGGAGCTGGTAACAAAGTAAAGAAGAATTTTTTTTTTTTTTTCTCAAAAAAGAGATAGAAAAAGTAAATCATAGAGAGAACGAGGATATCCAACTTTCTGTCCCAGAATCAACACACAGTGTCTTTTAAGTGTCTTATTCTGACAAATATTTTAGAATTTGTACTTGCCTGCAAATTTGTAGTATTCAAAACTTTTTTTGAAGACAAAAACTGATAAAAAAGTGCAGGTCAGTGTTATTTATTTTAATATAATTAATACAAAATTAAAATAAAAAGTAAAATAATTATTTTATTAAAAAATAATTGCATCTAGACAATTTGAGAAAACTGTAATTCTGTAATTCTGAAACCAAAACATCCATTCTATTCCTGCAAAACACGTGACATAATGCAAACATCCTGATCACAGGATTAAACATTAAGTATTTGATTACATGATGAGAAGTTCCTGCTTAAGCAAGTTCTGTTCACAAGAAACAAGTAATGAATAAACTGAAATGTTTAACTTGAATGCACTTCAAAAGTGTGTGGAACCTTATGTTGGCCAATCAAACTGTACCTGTATTGACAGGGACTCCGCCCCTATATATATATATATATATATATATATATATATATATATATAGGGGAGCCCGATGAAAAGGGGCAGGGTGTCTTATGCAGTTCACTGATTGTCAAGCCCGTGCAGTCTATGTTCAATAAACGTTAAATGACATTGTTGTTCCCTCTCATGACAAAAAGCATCTGTGAAATGTGCAAATATAATTAAAATAATCTTTTATTTTGATATGAGAAGACACAACTGCCACTGAATCAATTTACTCAGCCACAATATGAGTGAATGTATTCTGCACCAAAACTTCATCAAGTCTTCTGGTGTTGGATTTATAAATAAATATGAATTTATAAATAAGTATTATTTGTATACATGGAAAGTTATCAATGAAACACTGTACAGAGCATGAGACAGATGTTTTTACCTCCATAAAAACTAATCATTAATCAACATACAAATGAGTGAAAGCGCCTTAAAATTGAAATGAGAATAACTCAAATAAATGAAAGAACATCTCCCATATTTCCAGAAGAGAACAGCAGTAAAAGTAAGTGCATGTCTTAGTTTATCTGAAATATTCTGATACCTGATTACATTCCAATGACTGAATGTCAAGTCACCTTTATTTGTATAGTGCTTTTTACAATACAGATTGTTTCAAAGCTACTTCAAAGTGATTGTTACGATCCCTGGTCTAGGTCAAGATCGCAACATAAATGACACAACAATGAGGTCTTCGTGATTACTCATTTTTATTTTCTTGAATGCGCTCTTCATTTTTTTTTTTTTTTTTTTTTTTTTTTTTAAATGCAGAACTGTTGTAGGTAAATACAAAAACCATTTCATAAAAGAAAAAGAAAAACAGATTCTGAAGCAAATAATCAGGGGTGAGCTAATGCCAAAACAACAAACAAACAGAAAACTAACTTTCCCCCAAACAAAACTAACTTCCCTGTAACTCCAAAATAAAGAAACAAAACATAGACAATAGGGCATTGAGGTTATAAACATAAAGGCTCTCAGAGTCAAAGGATGCTAACAGCACTCTGTTAAATCACGATGTATACCAACATTTTCCCCAGAGCTAACACACAGAATCAAACAATCATGAGCAATCACAACAAAGAGGCAGAGAGCGCCCTCCAGAGGAATCCCAGGGAATTTATAGTCCGGATCTCTCCTGCGGTCCAACCACCAGCAGCCTCTTGTTATGCCCAGGACCAATCCTGGAAGAGAAAAGGATAACAGAAAAACAGCAAAACAAAGTATACACTGCTTCATAGCCGTAACAGTGATAAACATGAAAAATAGCAGAATCAATTATGGCAACTCAACTATGGAGACAGTTGTGAGGCCAATGTGAGGTCACAGCGCACTGGTGTTGGCATTTGACACAAATATGTCTATTTGACAGATGCATTCAGATTCTGGTGTCGCTTTGGTGACTCCTTTTCACTTCTTAAGCTCTATTTCTTTTTCCCCTTGAAAAGACTTGAAACACATCCTGAAACACAGAGAGCAATATGTCAATGCAGTCAGTTTGATTACTGAAGCCAGGTGATTATATCCACGTTTTTCCAGTGTTGAGAAACAGGAAGTATAATGTCCCCCCGGTGAGCGACATTTGAACTGCCTCCTCTCAACCTGTTCAACATTTTGAATTCACAATGTGCTCACATATTAATCACACTGTCAGTATCACAGTATGAGAATCGTGTGATGTCACTGTGATCATCGCATGATCTCACGTGTTGACTGGGATGTCATTATTCAGCATTAGTAAGTTTCACGAGTTCGCCTACCCATTCAGTCTTAGTAGTTAATGGTAAACAAACTCGGCTTGCTGTCCTCGAAGGAGACTCGAACCTGAGGCTCGGCTCAAGCTCCGAGTTAAACCCCCCTATAACAATACTGCACAGAGGGAGAATAAGAGAAATAGAGGAGGAGATGGGGAGGAGGAGGGATGCTGGAAGAATTGTGGCTGGGATGATGCAGTGACATTTCACGAGTTTGCCTGCCCATTCAGTCTTAATAGCAGTGTTAATTTTGGCAGCCATTGTTGATTTAGTCTTAGTCTTTATCTTCAGACGAAAATGCTCTTTAATCTTAGTCACATTTTTGTCTTTCATATTTTAGTCTAGTTTTAGTCGATTTAAATTGCATTTTTGTCAAGTCTTAGTCACTGATTGTTGAACTGTAGTATAAAATCAATGTCACATTTGAAATTGTGTGGATATTCGGGAAACATTGCATTCGTGTTCGTATAATATGATCAACATTAAAAACTCACAGAAGGGTATGTTTTTGTATCAAAGAGAGTTTTAATCTTAAATCTCTATGCAGCCTGTGTCTATATTTGTTCTTCAAGCTAGTAAGTGCTAAATCCACACTTTTAAAAGGTATGTCGAGAAAAACAGTCATGTAGCGCGATTTGCTGGCTTGTGTGGATGCAGTCAGTTTTGACCACGAAAGATTTGACCGAATGTCAAGTATTTACGGCATTTTCCCTGCTAGAAATACATGCTCAGTTTTAATGTTATTTTGTTTGCGTACGTCAGTTTGAGAGCCACTGCTGGATATCAGCCTGCACTTTGGTCGCAGATTTAGTCAGCAAACGAGCAGCGCAATATTGACTGACTGAATGACACTTTAATTTAAGTAGAAAATCTCAAATGAAGATCGCTGAACTCCAGCTTAATGTTACTTGTCTGTGTTTTCAGATCATCCACACTTCTTCCTCAGTGTAGACTAGAGAGAGCGCATGTGCGTGGTTGCCAGATTGCAAAGACTGAGTAAAACGTGTTCTTTTAACAGAAAAGCTCTGATTGCATTTACATTTACATTTATTCATTTGGCAGACGCTTTTATCCAAAGCGACTTACAAGTGAGGAATACAGTAAGCATTCTGGAAATCTGGCAACCATAAGCACGAACCCTTGTAAAAACAGTCTGTAATGTTTTGTCTCCTTTATTCAACAAAAACAAAAAGTGATTTCAAAAGAGTGATTTTGGTAAAGTTTTTAGTCTTTTTTAGCCACATATCTGTCTCGTCTTTTTTTCGTCACCGATATTGCACGTGTTGTTTTAGTCACGTTATCGTTAAATGGCATTGGTGTTGTCTCTCATCGTCTCGTCTTACTCATGGAAAAAAAGGTTTTTTTCGTCATAGTTTTCGTTAACGAAATTAACTCTGCTTAATAGTTAATGGTAAACAAACTTGGAATTTAATCCCTCTTCCCCCAAAGATGAGCAGAATATTGTTTGCTGTTGCCGCATTGCATTGGGGGAAACAAAATAAAATAAATAAAAAAAAAAGCTTGTGCTGTGAATTTCCTGTGGGAGCTAAAGAGAAAACGAAAGGGCTCCTGCAGGAACAGTGGGGAATAAAGTTTTAGTCTGACGCATGTTAAAAGATTATTTTTGACGAGGGTAGGTATCACTGCTGTGGCAGTGACTTGATAGATATTTAGTGTGAGAAATCACTGCTGTGGCAGTGAGCCTGAAGGGAAACCCATGCTAGGTGGTCTCGCACCACTTGAACAGAGATAGGCAGATGGAGCTTTTAGGGTGCAGGGGAAAATCCTGCAATTGCAGAGGAAAGGTGGAGAGCAGGTGGAGTTATTGATTCATGCGGTACAGGTATGCAGCAACTACATTGTTGAATGGGTAATTGATGAGCTTGTGTATGTGTGACAGGTTTGAACTGAAGTCTTTTTGTAAAGCATTTTGGAACCAATGTTTCAAACGAGATGAGAGTATTATTGTCATTGACGACGAGGGGATCGGCAGGAAATTACATTTTGGAACTTAGGAAGAATAAGCATTTGCTTAATACTGGGGTGCATGATGAGCTTGCATATGGATCCAATGTCCTAAATCTCTGAAAGACAGAATTTGTACAACTTAATGCACCAACAAGGCCAAATCCTTACTTGATTTAATTATAAGGAATACTGCTCACAAATTTACTTCAAATGGCATATTCTGCCATGACATCATTGTGTCAGGAATACAAAATTCCTTAAGGTAAAACCCTGTTTTTTTTTTTTTTTTTGTTGTTTGTTTGTTTTTTAAGTTACTTAAAGTTGTTAAGTTATTTAATACATTTTTTGCATGATTTATACTACAGTGATCTTAGAAGAGTAACTCTAATACATGAAATGGAACTGGCATGGGAATATTTTCAATCAATTTTTCTGTCCAACATGTTCCCATTAAGAAGTTCGGGATCAGTGGTAAGGACAGTCCCTGGTTTTCAGATAGTCTTTCAGAGTTAATTCATTTAAGAAATAAATCATGTGCGCAAGCCATATTTTCAAAGGCTCTTGCTGATTGGTCGAAATTTAAAACACTAAAGAATAAGTGCACATTGATGATTAGAACGACTAAATAAGAGTTTTATTTAAAGTCAGTCACAGAGAATTTAAATAACCCCTCAAAATTTTGGAAATCAATGAAATCCTTGTCAGGGACTCATGTAGCCTCTAGCCTTCCTAAATATATTCAGGATGACATAGATAAAATAAAAAATAAAGCTGCTATGATCAACCAGTTAAATAAACACTTTATTCATGCAGGATCTGTATTTGACAGTTTAAGTGTAAATACAATTGTCTCATGTTCTGTGGTTACACCAGTGGTTGGAAATCTGGATGTGTTTGTTTTTAAACCTGTTTGAGTAATTGAAGTTTGTAAAGCGTTGAAAGACATTGACCACAAAACTTCTGTAGGCCCAGATAACCTACATCCTTATCTTTTTAAGGTGGCAGTGGATATTATTGCAGAGCCAATTACTCATACTTTTTAATTTGAGTCTTTTGTCGAATTCTATACCTAAAATTTGGAAAGCTGCTATGTTCTCTGTTATTTAAAGATGGTGATCCCTCAGACATGAACAACTACCGTCCGATCTCCAAACTCTCAATCTTGGCCAAGGAGCTGCACAAGGGTAGTTCTGAGCTGGAGTTGATGCAATATGGCGACTGACCTTGCCCTCAGGGCAACAAATGTATACAATTTTGGATGCAGCCTTAGTGTAAATAGAAACTATTGCTAAGAAAATAAGCTTTTTTCACTCAGTGTACATAGAATATGGCATCAATCGCTATTGCACTTAATGCAAATAGCCTCTGCCATATTATATTTACTGAGCTTTACATATTTCCTCTTATTTACTTTTAATTTACAACCAAAAAATACAAAGGAACATTGCACAAATGAAAATTAATACTGTTTACTTTGAGCACACACCTTTTTTATACATGAGAAAACGTCTCGGGTTACGTCTGTAACCCTGGTTCCCTGAATAGGGAACGAGACGCTGCATAGAACGCTTTGGGATCACCTCTGCGTGATTACGTCTTGAAGCACTTGTGAAATCGAACCAATAGAGTGACGGGACGTCAGAGCGGGTGACGTCACGGACCAGGAAACTATAAAGCACTCCTGAGAACAAAGAACGCCAGCTTCTGATTGGCTGAAGCAAGACGCTCACAGGCGTGCAGGGAGTATGGCTAGACTACGCAGCGCCTCGCTCCCTATTCAGGGAACCAGGGTTACAGACATAACCCGAGACGTTCCCTTTCATGGGAACATCGACGCCATGTAGAACGCTTTGGGAACCCTATCCCAACTATGCCATAGTACCAAGTGCCTGTCTGTTATCTTTGAGACGAGCACCGAGGACCCCGGAGTGGAGCCCAAATCAAGGTTATAAAACCTAATGAAGGTATGCTGAGAGGACCACCCAGCCGCATCACATATCTCATTGAGGGGGACCCCCGAGATCAAAGCCTTTGAGGGAGCCATACCCCTAGTAGAGTGTGCCTGGACAGCCAAAGGTGAAGGCTGCCCGGATGACTCATAAGCAAGAGTGATGGCCTCGACCACCCACTTGCTCATTCTTCCTGATCCGGATTAGTAAAAGGAGGAGGACAAAAGGCCTGCAGTACAAACGCTCCTGGGACGTTGGTGGGGACCTTAGGTATATAACCAGGTCTAGGATGAAGGAAAGCCCTGAACATACCAGGCACAAATTCCAAACATGAGGGAGCAACCGAAAGTGCTTGAAGATCTCCAATTCTTTTGAGAGATGAAATTGCCAACAGGAAGACAGTTTTAAGAGAGAGGAATCTCCCAGACACCTCCTCTAATTGTTCAAAGGGAGCCTCAGCTAACCCTTCCAACACAATAACCAAGTCCCAGGCCGGAGTTTTGTACGCACAGAAGGCCTCAGCCTCTGGGTACCACAGAGAAAGCGTATAAATAGGAGCATGATAAGGAAATAGCCACTATATAAACCTTCAAGGTAGAAGGAGATAAACCATCCAAGATTTATACTTGGAGAAATTGCAGCACAAGACTGATAGAGGAGTGGAACGGGTCCAGCTGACGTTGTCTACAACAAGTAGAAAACAATTTCCATTTATATGCGTATAGCTTTCTCGTGGAAGGAGCTCTGGAGTGGAGTATGGTCTTGACAACCTCAGTTGGGAGACCGGATTCTATGAGCCTAGCCCCCTCAGTGGCCAGGCCCAGAGTTTCCACAACTCCAGGCGGGGGTGAATTGTGCGGCCCGCTTGAGACAGAAGGTCCTGTCTGATGGGGATCTTCATGGGGGAGCCGTCTAGAAGAGACGCTAGGTCTGCAAATCAAATTCGGGTCGGCTGGAACGGGGCTATCAGTATGAGATGGACCCTGTCCCAGTGAACCCTCTCCAGAACTCCTGGGAACAGAGCGATCGGGGAAAATGTGTACAGACGTAACCTCGGCCACGTCTGCACCATGGCACCGCAGTCAGAGAGCACCACAGTGGGCAAAGAGATGTTCTTTCAAAGCAAATAGGTCAACTTCTGCATGACCGAAGTTTTTTCAAATGAGCTCCACCACCTCGAGGTAGAGACTCCATTCCCCGAGCCTCGGCCCCTGCCTCAACAGGATGTCTGCCCCCACATTTTGATGCCCCAGGATAAGAGCTGCTCTCAGGCAGAGGAGCTTTCCCTGGGCCCACAGGAGGATCCGAAGGGCTAATTTGCACAACTGGCAAGGCCTCAGACCCCCCTGATGGTTGATATAAGAGACCACCGACATGTCTGTGCGAACCAACACATGGTGGCCCCTCAGGTCTGGGAGGAAGTATTTGAGTGCTCGAAATACTGCCATCATTTCCAGCTGATTTATGTGCCAGGAAGTAGATGGTCCTCCCAAAGACCCTGAGCCGAGCGACCACTCATGATCGCTCCCCAGCCTGTGAGGGAAGCATCCGTCGTTAGCATTACGCGACGACAAGGAGCCCCCAACACAGGTCCTTGAGACAGGAACCAAGGCTTCTTCCACATGACTAAGGCACAAAGGCATTGCTGCGTGACCTTGATCATGCGAAAAGGATTTCCCCTCTGAGAAAACCCCTTGGTCCTGAGCCACCACTGTAAGGGTCTCATGTGCAGCAGGCCAAAAGGTATCACGTTGGACACAGCTGCCATCAGACCCAACAGTCTCTGAAACTGTTTTACAGTGCGTGACTGGCCTAATTTCACCCCATTCACGGCAGAGAGAATGGAATTCACCAGAGCAAGAGACAGACGTGCTTGCATCGTGATGGAATCCCAGACTACCCCTAGATAGTTGGTAGTTTGAGCTGGAAGAAGCACACTCTTCTTGGCATTAAGTCTCAGCCCTAACCTTCTCATGTGAGACAGAACAACATCTCGATGTTGGACTGCCATGTGCTCAAATTGAGCTAAAAATCAACCAATCGTTGATATAATTCAACACGCGAATGCCCTGGAATCTCAGAGGAGCCAGAGCTGCATCCACGCATTTTGTGAAGATGTGGGGTGAAAGAGCTAGGCAGAAAGGAAGAACCCTGTATTGATAAGCTTCGCCCCCGAAAGCAAATCTGAGGAACCTCCTGTGCTGAGGATGGATGGATACATGAAAGTACCCTCCAACCCTCTTTGGAACAAAGTACAGGCTGTAAAACCCTGACAGCTTGCTGGGAGGAGAAACCCTTTCTATAGCTCCTTTTTGCAAGAGCATCAGACCTTCCTGTTCCAATCCCATAGACTGCAAGGGGTCCACCACTATAGGGAAGACCCCGTTGAACTGGGGCAGGGAAGACCCCGTTGAACTGGGGCGGGCGAGACCCGAATTCTGAAACCCTTTTCTATTGTGAGCAGTACCCATTGAGAAATATTTGGAAGAAGTTTCCATTCTACCAGAAATTCTACTAAAGGAACCAGTCTCTCGAGACTGGCCTCTGGTGTTTTTTGAGCATTCGACTCGGCGCCCTGAAGCGGCGAACCGGCAGGGAACAACCGAATCAAATGTAGACCGGCCCTCCTCAGAGAGTCGGTGGAGACCGCTGCGCCCTGAAGCACACAAGGTGGCAGGGTTGGCAGAACAGACCCCTGAGGGCACCAAGGAGGGGCAGATACCATGTAATGTTGTAAAGGACCCTCTGCAGAGGGAGCTACCCTCGAATGTCCCACGCCACTGGCGTCAGGACCTCTTCGAAGCCTTCTTGGTGATAATAACAGTCTGCAGGTCTGTCGTATCCCACAAAGACTTCAGCTGTGTCGCCTGTCCTTGTCCCCAAGCTTTCTGCGGGGGAGCACGGGTGGTGACACTTTTTTTTTTTTTTTTTTTTTTTGGATGAATGGTCAGACCAGTGCCCTGAAACGGCGAACCGGCAGGGAACATCTGACTGACCACTCTACGACCCTCCTCTTCTTGGAGGATCACTGGAAACCGCTGCGCCCTGAAGCACACGATGTGGCAGGGTTGGCAGACCGGCCTCCTTTCTTTTCTTCTAAATTCCTTGGAATTTAATGTATTCAATATTTCATTTAATCCTCAAATTAAATGCAGCCAGAAACAAACAGTCAAGAATGGCTGAATGACAGGCTGAATATATTAGAATACAAAAAGAATTATAGCTCTTAATAGTTCGCAAAGGATTTTAGGGAAAGAGAGAAAGGGAAACTCCCGTCTGCTGCTCAGTTCCCTCCAAATATATATATATATATATATATATATATATATATATATATTACGGGCACGTAATCTATGCGCAGCCTCGGCAAACGTGCTCCACTCCCAGCAAACAACACAAATCGTGTGTATCCCCACTCGCTATGTAGTGTAGCACAGGGAGAAACGCGATTCAAACTGCTGTTCACTATATCTTCAATATTTGTAAGTTTACAAAATCAGAAAAATATTTGATTTAATTTCTCAAAATTAAATCGAGTAAATAAACAAAATAATCATGGCTTTCAAACACAACTGATTTGTTTTTGATGTTAGAATAATAAACGTGTGATTTTGAAACACGATATGTGTGTGAGGTGGCGAGTCCTCAGATCGATATCACAATATCCACCTCCTCAGAGCTGGACATGTGAAGTACCGGTGCCTCAGCCCGGGGGGAAGAAACCGCAGAGCGTGCTTCCACCTGGGAAATGGCACTGAACCTGGCAGGTAAGGGCAGAGAAAGGGCAGCGCCCGTCTCTAACCCCTCTGCCAGATTCATCTGCGAACCCCATGATCTGAGCCGCTGCTCTGCCTCGGCAGAAGCGGAACCCGACCACGAGGAACGCGAGCCGCGGCGCCCTCCTCAAAGAGCGCCGGGAGGGAGTGGAGAAGTTTTATATGAAACTTATCATAATGCTCACAAACAACCCCCTCGAGGGCTGCCTGGTCATGCTCCGCTCCCATACAAACAACACGTACAGAGCTCGTGTGTATCCCCACCCGTGAAGTAATGAGGGTAGGGAGAAGCACACGGTCTGAACTGCTGTTTTTTGCTCGCCATTATAGTGTCTTTTATATACAAATATATATATATATATATGTGGTGTAACACTGATACTCTTGTTCTCAAACAAAAGAGATCGTTTCTGTATATGTAATTGACAGACAACACCAAATAAGACACGATAACACAGAGCGCTTGCTGAAGACACAGAAGCTGGCGTTCTTTGTTCTCAGGAGTGCTTTATAGTTTCCTGGTCCGTGACGTCACCCGCTCTGACGTCCCGTCACTCTATTGGTTCGATTTCACAAGTGCTTCAAGACGTAATCACGCAGAGGTGATCCCAAAGCGTTCTATGCAGCATCGATGTTCCCATGAAAGGGAACTACAAAACAACATTAATCATGTTTCAATTGTACTTTTTTTCAATGATATTGTAGCACATTGTTACACTGATCAGTAAATACTGCTGAACTGTACCTGAATACAACTTAAATCCTATTAAATTGTGCCTGAAATGACTTCACACTTACAAAGTGATTTGTTAAGGGACTGTCAGTTAATTTGCATTGTCAGATCATATAAGATAGTGGTCACCAAACTTTTTGAGCCCAAGTTCACTGTCTACGGGCCTGATGAAAGGCAAGATCTTCCTATTGAAGAGTTGAGAGAAAAAGACAGCCCAGATTGTACTTTCGACTTAAGGCATTTTATTTAGGCTAATTGTATTTGTATTACATGAAATGCTTTGCTGCACTGCTCCGATTCTCAGTACTCAATACTGCCACTTTTTTTGCTGGATTGTGTATCAGTCAGGACCAATCCAGATCTGATACTGTGCACATTCAAGTTTGTTAAGCTCTGGAAATGGCAAAATAAATAAATAAATAAATAAAAAATATATATAAAGCACCATAAAAGTTTTGGTGCACTATATTCCAAGTCCTCCGAAGCAATTCGATAGCTTAATGTGTGGGACAGATGAATATTTGTTGCTACCCCTCTCAATTGTTGGTCAGCACTCCTTAACTAATGTTTCCAAAAATGTTTAATACAATTATGCACAAGTAAAACACTTTATATAAAACCAACGTGATAACCAATAAATGATACTAAAGGGATTTACATCAAACAATTACCATATGATAATCATTTACCTTATAACCCTTTCAGTGAGATGCACAATATACAGTGAAAAAATGTACGAGATTTTTTTTTTTTTTTTTTTTTGTAATAATTACTTAAAATGCAATTTATAATTGTGCAAAAACAGAAAGTACAAACATTTGTGTCAGGTTGTTATGTTAAAAAAGCAAATATACAGTAGAAGACGAGAATACTGAAAGTACAAGGGTAAAATCTATGAGACAAGAAGTCCAACAGGCGACATGTGATAAATATTGACATAACACAAGAAAAATATGTAACGGACACTTTCTGTAGATGCAATAATGGAATATTGTGTTTTTATGTGGTTCTTGAAAAAAAGTTAACTTTGGCCGCATATATTAAATCTTTCTATTTAATGGAGAAAATAAATCACATTCGAACTAGGGCTGTCACGATATCAGCTTACAAAAATGGGGACTCTTTTGTAATAGGTCCATTTAATATTGATTTTTCAGATATGACATAAGACTTTGGTTGGGAGGGCCTTAATTCAACAATAAATAGAGCATAATTTCTGAGCACAATATTGTTCAGCCAGACCCTCTTCACAGACTGCTGGTGTGTATTAATATTCATATCTATATTTAATAGCACATTTTTGTTTTGAAATGTTTTGACAGGGCTTAATATTACTTATATGAATAATATATTAGTTAAATAAGAAATATTGCAATTGTTTATAAACAAATATTAATAATGCCATTTATTTATTATATACAAACACAATATTTTTTTTAAAAAGCAGATAACTGAGTTGTGAAGGTCTTCTGTGAGGTTGATATATTGATTAATTCCAGGTGAGTTGAATGTTTATGCACTCTCTACACCAGGGTAATGTTATAACTGGAATGAAAAAAAGTAATTTGTTGAATACAGTTTTTACATAAATTTGGTATCACTTTCACTAGTGATAAATTTGCACAAAACTCTAAAACAATCACACTAATATACTAAATGAAGCCTGGGTGTAGAGTTACATTCAAGCTATTTTAAGGCATGAACATTTTTTTTTTTCCCCAGGAAAAAAATGTTTTAAAGTCATTTTGGTGATCAAAGATGAGTTTAAAGGGGAAAAAAAAAATATTGACTACAGGGTGTTACAATACTGACGGGGCAGAGACAGAGGTAACAGGTAACACGGTTTATTTCACACACAGCAGAGATAACAGCAGTGCAGGTGAGTTGAATAGAGTGTTGTATGATGGAATAATGAAGATGAATAGTGATACTGTCCTTGTGGTGATTGCAGGAGTGAAGATCCGTGGAGATGACGAGTTGAGGCAGACGTGGATGACAGTAGACACTCACACACACACACGATGGAGACGAGGAGACTTGGAGACGTTGGAGACAGGTAAGTAATTCGATTTGAGTCCTTGAGGTAAGCATATAGGGTATCCTTGATGCAAACGAGACCGGACAGTGACTGTGAGTGTGTGAGTGTGTTTTATGGTGGCGGTGATGAGCAACTAGATGAGGTGCAGGTGCGGGTGATCAATACTCAGGAGATGGGGTGCGCTGTGATTGGATGGTGCTGGAACCTGGCGTGTTCAGGACAGTACCCCCTCCACGGCCCGCTCCTGAGGGCCGAGGACCCCGACGTCGTGGTGGTCGGCCTCTTCCACGGGAGCTGGTCTGTCCGGGATGGCTGGAGTGGAAGGTTTGAAGAAGGCTGGGATCTAAGATGTCATCCTTGGGTACCCATGAGCGCTCTTCGGGGCCGTAGCCTTCCCAGTCGACCAGGTACTCAAGATGACCACCACGGCGCCGGGAGTCCAAGATCTCGCGAACCTCATATGCAGCGCCGCTGCCTAGGATGAGTGGAAGGGGGTTCGGAGGCTGCCACGCCAGGTCCTGTGGAGAGAGGAACAGAAGGGTGGTGAGGTTTCAGTAGGGAAACGTGGAAGGTAGGGTGAATGCGGTATTGAGGTGGCAACTTAAGCTGGTAGGTGACAGGGTTGATCTGCTTAGAGATGGTGAATGGACCAATGAACCTGGGACTCAGCTTCCGCAGGGCAGACGCAGGCGGATGTCCCTGGTTGACAGCCAGACCTTCTGACCGGGCTGGAAGGAGGGAGCGCCAGAGCGGCGAAGGTCTGCTGTCATCCTGCGCCTGCGCAGGGCTCGCTGCAGTTGGTGATGTGCTGAGTCCCAGACCCTCTCGCCTCTCGGAACCAGTAATCCACAGATGGAACGTCCGATGGTTCCCGGACCAGGGGAACAGTGGAGGTTGGTAGCCGAGCACGCACTGAAAGGGTGTAAGGCCGGTGGTGGGCTGACGAAGGGAGTTTTGGGCGACTCGGCCCAACCCAGGTACTGGTTCCAAGAGTCCTGGTGGCCATGACAGAAGGTACGGAGGAAGCGGCCGATCTCCTGGATCTTCCTCTCCGCCTGCCCGCTCGACTGGGGTGGTATCCCGAGGTGAGGCTGACGGTCACACCTAGGAGCGAGAAGAAGGCTCTCCAGACCTTGGATATGAACTGGGGTCCTCTGTCAGAGACAATATCTTCAGGAATGCCAAAATACCTGAACACATGGTTGAAGAGGTTTTCCGCGGTCTCCATAGCGGTGGGCAGGCCTCTTAGAGGTATTAGGCGGCAGGACTTAGAGAATCTGTCCACTACTACGAGGATGCAGGTATTGTCACCGGAGGCTGGCAGATCCGTGATAAAATCGACTCCTAGGTGTGACCAGGGTCGGTTAGGAACGGGCAGAGGTAAAAGCTTGCCAGATGGTAGATGGCGTGGGCTCTTTGAGATGGCGCATTCCTTACAGCCCTGCACGTACCTTCTGACATCGGCTGCCATGTTGGGCCACCAGAAGCGTTCCCTCAGCAGCGAGAGGGTTTCATTGGCCCCCGGGTGACCAGTGCCAAGTGACGTGTGGGCTGAGTGGATGAGTGGAGGCGCGTTGTGTCCTTTTGGTGTAGCGCAAGCCTGGGGACAACCCGACGGAGTGTTGGTGGAGGCATTGGAGGAGGGCAAGGTTTCCTCTGACCAGGAGATGGGATTGATGAAGAGGTCGGTTGGAAGGATGGGTTCGGGATCTTCGGGAGTCTTCTGGAGCGTGGAGACGGGAGAGAGCGCCAGCTTTTATATTCTTGGGACCTGGGCGATAGGAGATGGAGAAATTAAACCGGGTGAAGAAACAAAGCCCAACGGGCTTGTCTGGGGTTGAGTCTTTTGGCTGATTTCAGGTATTCGAGGTTCTTGTGGTCTGTAAGGACGATGAAGGGTGTTTAGCTCCCTCCAGCCAATGCCTCCACTCTTCCAGGGCGAGTTTAACTGCCAGGAGCTCTCTGTTTCCGATGTCGTAGTTCCTCTCCGCCGGGTTGAGCTTGCGGGAGAAGAAGGCACATGGATGGAGTTTGCTCGGGTTCCCCTGCTGCTGGGATAACACCGCTCCTACTCCTGTGGTGGAGGCGCCCACCTCGACGCACAGAAGGGCAGCTCTGGGTTGGGGTGGACGAGGAGAGGAGCGGTGGTGAAGGCTTCCTTGAGGAGTTGGAAGGCCTCCGTGGCCTCAGGTGTCCAGGACAGAGACTTGGGCTTGTTTCTGAGCAGGTTGGTAAGTGGGCTGGCAAGAGAGCTGTAGTTGTGTATGAACCGACGGTAGAAGTTTGAGAATCCAAGGAAGCGTTGTAAATCTTTGACTGAAGAGGGAGTTGGCCAGTTTCTGATGGCGCCCACCTTCCTCGCCCATCCGGATGCCACTGCTGTCAATGATGTAGCCGAGGAAGTGAACGGATGATTGATGAAATGAACATTTTTCTGCCTTGAGGAAGAGCTGGAACTTACGGAGCTGTTTGAGGACCTCCGCAACGTGGTGGCGATGTTCGCCAAGCTCCGGAGTAGATCAATATATCGCCAATGTAGACCAGGACAAAGCGATGGAGAAACTCCCGAGCACCTCGTGAATGAAATCCTGGAATACGGAGGGGCGTTGACCAGGCCATACGGCATAACCAAATATTCGTAGTGGCCGGTAGGTGTCACGTAAGGCGGTCTTCCACTCGCCCTCGCGTATCCGGATGAGGCCAGTACGCGCTGCGGAGGTCCAGTTTGGTGAAGACAGTGGCACCACGGAGATGTTCTAGGGCTGAAGGGACGAGAGGAAGGGGATAACGGAACTTGACAGTGATGGTATTGAGTGCACGGTAGTCGATGCAGGGCCTCAAGCCTCCGTCCTTCTTGGCCACGAAGAAAAAGCTTGAAGCAGCAGGGGAAGTGGATGGTCGGATGTATCCTTGAGCTAATGCCTCCTTGATGTACTCCTCCATGGCCTTCTCCTCCGGGATGGATAGAGGGTATATCCTTCCCTAGGCACTGGTTCACCCGGAAGCAGATCGATGGCACAGTCCCATGGCCGGTGTGGAGGCAGCTTGGAGGCACGTTTTGGGCAGAATACGTCGCTGAAGGGGGCGTAACATTCAGGAATGTCAATGGATCTCTGCTCGACTGGACTCTCGATGGTAGTGGCACAGACTGGAAGAGGTTCGGAGCATGGAGGTCGAAGAAGAGGAAGTCCAGGGAAACAGTCATTGAAACATTTATCGCCGGTCTTCCACGAAAGGGTCGGGTTGTGCTGCTCCAACCAAGGGCGCCCTAAGATCACGTCAGCGGTGGATCCCTCCAGAACCAGCAGATGGAGGTGTTCGACGTGCAGGAGACCAACTTGAATCTGGACGGCTTCTGTACAGTGACGGACGTGTTTACGGCTCCGAAGTTCTCCAGTTACAGATCTAATCTGGTAGGTGGTCGGCGTGGTCGTGATCTTGATGTGGAGCTGGCGGCAGAGGGCGCCGGAGATGAAGTTGCCGGCTGACCCAGAATCGAGGAGGGCAACAACTGGAAGAGTAATATCAGCAGCAGTAAGATTTACAACAGTGGTGAGGGGTTTCATATTTTTAATAGATGGAATGATGGCACTCACCAAGGGTCGCGGAGGACGGATTGGGCATGAGGAGATGACATGCCCAGAAGAACCACAATATAAACACAAATTCTGGGTCAGCCGCCTCTGCCGCTCAGCTGGCGAAAGCCTTGTACCCTCCAGAGTCATGGGCTCGTTGGCTGGTTCTGGGGGGCTGACGGATTCTGGTCGGCGCACTGAGATGGCAAACAGCGACTGGCCCTGGTGTTCTTCTAAACACGACTGCATACGAGTGGCGAAACGGATGGAGAGTTGGATGAAGCGTTCTAAGCCGATGGAGTCCTCGTATGCAGCGAGATGCAACCGCACGCGAGGATCCAACCCTTGACGATAAGTGGTGATGAGGGCTTGTTCATTCCAACCGCTGGAGGCAGCGAGTGTCCGAAACTGCAAGGCATATTCATTGACAGACATAGATCCTTGTTTTAAATTATAAAGTTTCTCACCAACTGAAGAGTCTGAGATGGGTTTTCCAAAAACCTCCCGGAAATGGGCCACAAAACCGGAGTATGACTGAGTGATGGGATGGTTCTGGGACCAGATCGAGTCAGCCCATTGGAGCGCTTTGCCTTGCAGTTGGGAGATTATAAACGCCACTTTGGAGGTTTCGGTGGGGAAGTTGTGCGGTTGCATCTCCAGGACCAGCGAGCACTGCAGAAGGAATCCGCTGCAGTCCTCCGCCGATCCAGAGTAGGGCGCTGGTTTAGCCATGGGACTGGCGTGCAAAGGTGGTGAAGGAGAGGTAGCGGTGTTTGCGGAAGAAATAACCCAGTTGTGACGAGCAGGGCGGGCGAGAGCCGTGAGGTAATGGCACGTCAGCTGCGCGTTGCACCGGCCTCGAATCTCTCACGGAGGAGCTCCGGAAGCATAAAAGGAGCGACAACAGTGAAAGACGAGAGAGGACCAGGCCTGGACTTTACTTTATGTTTTATTATGTTTGTGTGGCCGGCAGACGTCCGTGAGGGTCTGCCGGCATTACTTTCGTTTTGTATTTATGTTATATATTAAAGTTTTTGTTTAAACGTTCGCGGTTCCGCCTCCTTCTTCCGTACATACGAACTGTGTTACACCAGTCAACACGTGAGATCATGCGATGATCACAGTGACATCACACCATTCTCATACTGTGATACTGACAGTGTGATTAATATGTGAGCTCATTATGAATTCAAAATGTTGAGCAGGTTGAGAGGAGGCAGTTCAAATGTCGCTCACCGGGGGGACATTATACTTCCTGTTTCTCAACACTGGAAAAACGTGGACACTGCAGGATTTGTTAGCAAGCCGTTTGTTCTGTACAGTTGGACTCAGCGTGAAATTGTTAAAATATGATAATAAAATATGAACTTCTACATGATGTTTGTGATATAACTGACCAATATTAGAGGAATTTTAGATCACAGTGAACTCACACTAAACTAACAGAATGAGAGTTTAGCACAATGATATCACAGTGGTCTCACATGGTGAGTTCACAGTGTGAGCAGTGAGTGCGCTGTGATCATGAGTATCCTGGGAGCTCATGGTGAGATCACTGTGAGATTAAATTGTTGACTCGGAAAGATATAAAAGAAACAAGCTATTTACAACATAAGTATAATATCAAAGAGAGTAACACATTTAATTCTCTTTCTATTAAGGAACAGTGCATCACAAAATCCTGAGCTCACTTAGTCAGAAACAACTCAATATAAATCAACTCATGATTCTGGGAAGGAAACAGGAGGAAGGAATCATCTTCATGAAAAGATGTATCTCTCTCTTCTCCACAGTGCTGCTTAAATCTCTGCTCCTTCCATACACTGTCCTACAGAACCCCGCACATGACACACAGGGGAAAAAATAGTAGGCTAAATTGTGTGCACGATTTATTAATTTGTTCTCTCGATTTATAAATCGTTCACACAATTTAGCAAATCGAGAGAACGAAATAGTAAGTCGTAAATGCAAAAATAAATAAATAAATAAATAAATTTAAAAATAGTTGTATTTATTTATTTATTTATTTTAAATTACATTTTATCAATAACATTTTTTTGTGCCAAAATATAGACGCACAGCCTTTAAAGTTAAAAATTAAACAATTATTAAAACAAAATATTTAAAATTCTCCTTATAAAATCTGATAAATTGTTATGACATCAATACTTATATGGCTACTTGCATTTTTTTTTCTTGCAATCCTGAGACCCATTTCTGCACCGTGACCCTCCAGCAGTGTTATTTTAGTTTTATTATTGTTTTATTAATTGTTTGAATTTTTTATATATTTTTAGTTTTCATGTTTATTTTCGTATTTCTTTTTAGTTTTTGGTTTTAGTTCCAATTAATGTGCTTCAACTTAAACTAAACGAAAATTAGAATTATTGCTTTGGTTTTTCAACTAATATTTGTTTTATTTTATTCCAGCTTCATTTCAGTTAGCAGAAATCTTTTTACTAGTTTTAACAATAATAATAACTCTGCCCACCAGTGACAGAATGACTGCTAAAATCACAGTACTGGGGGTTTACCAGCAGATGGCGTCATTGTGACGTTGTTTCTCAAACTGCACCACATTTTTCTCTTTGTGGTGACTGGGACAAATATCTGGCAACCTATCAGTGCAGCTCCTTTTTCAGCTTAATTGAGAAGTGAGACACATGGGTACCCTACGGAGCCCCGGACATGATATGCAGGAAAAAAATAGTAGGCTAAATCGTGCGCACAATCTACTAATTCGATCCCTCGATTTACTATTTCGTTCCCTTGATTTATAAATCATGTGCATGATTTATAAATCAAGGGAACGAAATAGTAAATCGTGCGCACGTTTTAGTAAATTGAGGGAACGAATTAGTAGCCTAAATCGTAACATTTTCCATACCATATGTGCAATGTTTGGAGCAAAATGATCATTCAAATTCAATAATATAATTTGCATTTGCTATTTCCTACACTAGTTTTAACATTCATTGCGGGACATTTAATGAAAATGAAATCGCAGGTATCTTAACTGTGAGTGTAAATGCAATTAAGAAAAATAATATTTAAATGATAATTTTGCTACAATTGTTGCTTGAACATGTTAAACGTATATAATCATTTCTGTAATACATTTTCATTTTAATTTTGCAACTTATAAAGCGTTAAAATATATGTTTAAATTATATGCTAAAACTAAATAGCAAATGTAAATTATATTATTGAATTTGAATTAGCATTTTGCTCCAAAGGTTGCACATATGTTATGAAAAATGTAAATTGAAAAGCATTGCTATTTTGCATTTTAAATTGAATATTGCTACAAATAAGCTTCCATACTTGAATACCATGAATGATAAAGGAATAAAGTGCGTAAGATGCATAAAATACAAGTGATTAAGTTGAGTGTGACTATGGAAGAGTTAGGTTGTGTTCTCTGTGTTTTTACTGCAAAATTAAAGATTTTGTTGATTTTACTCTTCACCTTTCGTGAGCTACTTATATTCAGCCACTCATGACAGCAGGATACAGTGAAGTCAGGAGAAAAAATTTAAAATAATCCCAAACCCATGAGCAGTGAACAGAATCTTTTCCAGAACCAAGACACTTAAAGGTAATAATAATAATTTTAATAATTAAAAAAACAAACAAACAAAAAAAAACAATGTATGGTCAAACAAACAAACAATAACACAATGCTTGAAACAGCTTTTTCAAAATCATTTATATCTGCCGTTACTGAAACAGTCTTTAATATTTGAAGGAGGATTGAATTGCATGAACAAAGTCTTGAAAAGGCTACATACATTCTGCTGATGTTATGTTTACTGAGCGCTATCGTTCTTCCTTATTTAAAGTAAACAACCAAAAAGTACATTAAACTGGACAAATAAAAGACTGTTTACATTGATCACACATCCGGGGGGTACTTGTGAACTTACAAGGGTAAATAAAGAACTGGTTGTTTCAATAAGTACAGTACAGTGTTTCCTTTACTCTTTACTGTAGAAACTATGACTGTAAAGGGTAATATTTGATGTATGTGAGGTCTGAGATGTGGGAACGGTGAAGAGAGATATGAGATTTTGACTAAATGTTTATTATTTTAGTGAAATGTTGCCACAATATGTTATTTTATTTTATTTATTTATTTATTTTTTCTTGAAAAATTACAGTTTTGGATATATAAGGTAATAAAAAGTCAATTAAAAAATTCCGGTAACACTACAATAAGGTTAATTAGTTAACATGAACTAATAATGAACTGCACATTTATTAATCTTTGTTAATGTTCATTTCAACATTTACTAATACATTATTAAAATCTGGTTAACATTAGTTAATGCACTGTGAACTAACAATGAACAACTGTATTTTCATTAACTAACGTTAACGAAGATTAGTAAATACAGTAACAAATGTAATGTTCATTATTCATGTTAGTTAATACATTATCTAATGTTTAACTAATGAACCTTATTGTAAAGTGTTACCAAAAATCCCTTAAGTAACTACAAATGAGCATGTAAAGCAAATATCAAGTGTCCGTGCAGATCATGCCCCCACCGCACACAACACTTCAGTGTCTCGCTCCTCCGTATCTTACTGATCTTCTTCATATTTACACCCCTTCACGCACTTTAAGATCTTCACTCACACTCTCTCTTGTGTTACCACGTATATGCTTAACTACCATAGGAGCTAGAACTTTTAGCCATGTGGCCCCTCGTCTATGGAGCTCTCTCCCTCTCGATATCCGCAATAATGACAGTCTGCATACTTTTAAATCCCGTCTTAAGACCTACTTTTTTACCCAGGCTTTTTTATGTTTTACTACTTATTCTACTGTTTCTATGATGCATGTGTGTTTTAAGTTGTTGTGATGCCAGTGGGATTTGTTTGTTGTTATTTATCTATTTATCTTTTTCTTTAATATATATTATTGCTTGTTTGCTTGTAAGGTGACCTTGGGTGTTTTGAAAGGCGCCGTTAAATAAAATTTAGTACAGTTTCTGCGCAACATTTTATAAATAAGGCCCAAGGAATGAATAAACTGATGAAAAGTTTAACTTTAATGCACTTCATTTAAAAACATCTGTGAAATGTGCAAATGTAATAATTAAATTAATCTTTTTCCACTTCTGTTATTTTGATATGAGAACACAACTGCCACTGAATCAGTTTACTCAACCACAAAATTAGTGAATGTATTCTGCAATACTTCATCAAGTCTTCCTGTGTTGAAACAGGATTTATAAATAAATATGATTTGTATACATGACAAGTTATCAATGAAACACTTTACAGAGCATGAGACAGTTTTTACCACCATAAAAATAAACATTAATGAACATCCAGATGAGTGAAA
Source organism: Hypophthalmichthys nobilis (assembly GCA_037950665.1). NCBI lineage: Eukaryota > Metazoa > Chordata > Actinopteri > Cypriniformes > Xenocyprididae > Hypophthalmichthys > Hypophthalmichthys nobilis. The sequence continues at coordinate 838,239 of CM075483.1, forward strand.
GCGCTCTCATTAACTATATTCATTGCATTTAAAAAAATAATCCGTCAATGTCATTATTCAAGTCAAGTCACCTTTATTTATATAGCACTTTTTACAATGCAGATTGTGTCAAAGCAGCTTTACAGTGATAGAGGGAACATGATTTGGCTGTACAGCAGTTCTAGAAGAAAATGGTGTCATTGTCCAGCGTAAGTAAGTTCAGTATTGATTCATTCCGTTGTAAAAATCATTAGTTATTAATTTAGTTCATTTATCTATACAGCAGCTCTGGAGAAAACAGTGATGTCATCGTCCAGTTCAGTTCAGTTCGCATACAGTGGTGTCAATGCAGGCAGATCAAAACATTGTTGAATATCAAGTGTCCCCAACTAAGCAGTGTTCGAACTATACCGTGGACTTATGACTTACAAAAATACATAACAGCTACAAGTGTATGCACTACTTGCTTTATGCAATCACTATACAGGATTTACCCTATTATACTTTATCGACACGAATTGATAGGTGAAACAACAAACAGCCACCCACAAATAGTCTATAAACAAAGCATCAGGCTGTCTTTGAGTTCACATTAACAACGGTTAAAGTTACTCCTCAGGCTACAGAAGAATACCATGATTCCTCCGTTCAATTAGGCCTAAGACATCAAGAGTCACGCAGACCAATAATATCCCATCCACAACACATAATTGCGAATAACATGCCTTACCTTAACACAGAATCGACCACAACTCCAATGTTTATATTTTTTCTATGAATCTTTGAGTTAACATGTACTAAATATGAGTGGAATTTGCACCGCAGCGCCCCCACAACTTGATGCTCGAGCATATATAGTTATCTTTATTGAAGTGAATTAGGTTTAAATCGCTGTCATGCATGAATGAATGATATTTTCGCAATTTTACACATAATAATCCACGATGATCACATTACACAAAACAGAAATTGCACGTCAAAATAACACATTTTCAATATTTTTTGAGACCCCCCAAAATTTCACAAATCACATTTTCAGGGGAGCCCATGTCTTATTAAGGGGAGCCGAGCTCCTCCTAGCTCCCCCGTAGTTCGCACCCTGCAACTAAACAAGCCAGAGGCAACAGTGGCAAAGAACCCAAACTCCATCAGGTGACAAAAATGGAAAGAAAAAAACCCCCCAAAAAACCTTTGGAGAAACCAGGCTCAGTCTGGGGGAAATGGTATGGAAACAGTTTGTCTGGGATCTGTGTCGTCGTGTCGATGAGACCTTCACACACACACACACATATATATATATACTTCCACACAAACAAGTATAGGAGTATCAGATCGGTATCGGCCGATACTCAGAAGTTTGTTATTGGATCCATTCTTAAAAAATCGTGTCAGTGCATCCCTAGAATTTTTTACCGGTGTTTAACCTGTATTTTGAATTATGCATTCATTGTGTTGTGTTTTAAGGTTAATGGAATGTCCATAAAATAATGGATAATGTCCTGGCAGAAAATAATGTCCAGGCCAAAACGAAACACGTAGCTTAATGAAAACATGTATATATATATGTTACATATATATCCTGCTTTCCTAGTTGGTGGACTGTTTTGTTTGCTGATCATTCGACGTGCCCTTGGCTTGCAACCACCAAGTGTGACAAAAACAAGACTAAAAACTAAATTTACTCAATAGAAATCAAACAACCCTGCTTACACTGAGTACACATTGATCTCAAGATGATCACGCAAAAAGTGTTTGGTTACACCATGTGAATTTCAAACTGCAAAACGTGGCACTAGAAATCTTAAGATCAAGGGTTCCGTTCAAAACGAAGAAGGAATACATGAACTGATGAAATGTCTAACTTGAATGCACTTAAAATAAATAAAAGCATCTGCAAACTGTGTAAATGTAACTTAAATAGTGTTTTCTAATTTTGATATAAGACTGCACCACTGCCAGTGAATCAATTTTACTCAACCACATATCAGTGCATGCATTTCAATAAGTCTTCCTGTGTTGAAAAAGTAATTTATGGATTTAGCTATCAATAAAACACTTTCAGAGGATTGCCGCTTTTAAAACTGAAATTACCCAGAACAATTTGTCCCAAGAACCTTTTTTCCCAGCAACTTTCCTCCCAGACCTGTCGTTGTCTGCGTTTTCATGGTGGTTGAAATAAAATGCTGTGTGGATTCAACCAATCAGCATGTTCCGCACCCAACATACTATCTTTTTTCTCGGTATGGAGTTGGATTCAGTCAACATGACCGTGTGTCTCACGAATGAGCGCGCCCAGTCAGTACTGAACTGTCTGAATTCATTCAGGAACATGACAACGGTTCAACTAAAACAATTTCAGAGGTTTCTGGGGCATATGGCATCTGTGGTCACTGCGCTCAGATTGATGCATACGAGCCTCAGCAATGGCTACACGGCCGAGTCCCGAAATGGACATGGTGCCATGGCACACATCGGGTGACTATCACACCGATCTATCGTGGCACTTTCAGCCTATGGTCAGACCTTGACCGGAGTGCCCTTAGAGCAAGTGTCCAGGCACATTGTTGTCACAACAGATGCCTCCAGAACTGGCTGGGGCGCTGTATGTAATGGGCGAGCTGCCTCGGGCTCCTGGACAGGACCTCGACTGCAGTGGCATATCAGTTGTTTGGAGTTGATAGCAGTGCTTCTCACACTGCGACGGTGGTGTATATCAACCACCAGAATGGTCTCTCTGTCCCATTTATATTTTAGGCGAGCTCAATTGTATGGCCGACGTACTCTCACAACAGTTTACACTTCCAGGAGAATGGAGACTCCATCCCCAGTTGGTCCAGCTGGGGATATCCTTCCAGAGTCCTTCCATTGTGAGCCGCTTTATTCCCTGACCGAGGGGACCTCAGCCTGGATGGACTGGCACACAGCTTGCCCGGGGCCTACGCAAGTATAATGCTTTCCCAGTGAGCCTGCTCGCACAGACACTGTGCAAGATCAGGGAGAAAGAGAAGCAGGTCTTGATGGTCGCGCCTTACTGGCCCATCTGGACTTGGTTTTTGGATATGGTGCTCCTCATTACAGCCTCTTGCTGTTGGATTCCCCTGAGGAAGGACCTGCTTTCTCAGGGATGGGGCACCTTGTTGCACCTGTGTCCAGATCTTTGGAACCTCCATGTGTGGCTTCTGGATGGGATGCGGCAGACTTAAGTGGCCTACCACCGGCGGTCACAGACACTATTACTCAAACCAGAGCACCCTCTACTATACAAGCTTATGCCTTGAAGTGGAGTCTGTTCGCTGATATTCTGTAAATGCTCGATCAGCTCTGTACTTTCTTTCCTAAAGTAGAGGTTGGAGCAAAGACTGTCCCTCCACCTTGAAAGTGTTTGTTGCCGTTATCGCAGCACATCACGATGCAGTGGATGGTAGGTCACAACCTGATCATCAGGTTCCTAAGAGGTGTCAGGAGGCTAAATCAGAATAATAAGAGCTCAGAGCAGCTATTTGTCTGCTTTGGAAACAGCAGGTTGTCCACTGGATAGTGGATGCCATCGTCTTGGTATACCAGTTCAAGGCAAACCATGCCCCCTCAGAGTGAGTGCTCACTCCACTCCGAGTGTTGCCTCCTCCTAGGCGTTGGTGTGTGGCGCCTTTCTGGCAGACATTTGCAGAGCTGCAGGCTGGATGACAACTAACATCTTTGCAAGATTTTACAATCTCCAGGTTGAGCCAGTTTATTCCTGTGTGTTGGGTACAAATAGGTAAGTGGCGGTAAGACTGGCTTGGTGTCTTGCTTGCAGCGCCATTCCCACCTCAAGGGTTGATACGAGTGCTTTCTTTGCTCTACAGGTGAGTTCCCCAGTTGGTGAACCCAGGATGGAGTTCCTCCAAGCATCCCTCAGCAGTCAGATGCGGTGAAGGTGTCCGACACCAGGCCCAGAACTCCAGATGCTTGCTTAGTCGGTCAGCCCCTGTACTGGGCAAGATGGATATGCTGTGAATCCATCTTAGTGAGCACAGCATCGCACATCAAGTTCATAGAGAGCTTTACTCAGTCCACTTCAAATTCTAATTTTGCCTGCCTCTGAAATGGGTCAAACGAAACATTACCTGAGAGGTTCAGTTAAATTTGCCAAAAATCTGCACTCATTCAACGACGTGTATTTATTGCATGGAACATGATGTAGACTAAGTGTCTAAAATGGATGTGCACCGTTCAGTTGAATGATAATGTTTACCCATAGTTTATCTGTCAATTAGATGTGTTTGAAAGTTGCGTTTGTTTCTACAGCAACAGCAGAAGGCCTCACACCCCCTTTGCAACAGGCCTGTCTACCTTCCCGCAAAGTTCTAACAGAAAGACTTGGGAGGCAAGATAACATAACAATGACATTTATTAAAAAAAAACAGCAAATGAAAGCAAAATATTGTAAGATAAAGTTATTTGGCGTAAGCCCCGTCGGTAGCTCACATCCTGAGGATTGCGGACTCTGCATTTTCCTGCTTGAAGATGAAGGCAGGGGCGTAGCTGAACCCCCGGGAGGTATGGACAGGGACCATCCTGGTGGTGGTGGGGAGGATGGGGGTGAAAGTTGGCGTCATCATCTGCGATCTCGAACGTGTTTAAGTACCGATCTTTTATACTCCAAGTGTTAGATAATGATTGGTTAGATCTAAACGTCATAAGTGATGTAACATTTGAGTCTTCTAGGCAGAACTTACGCTAGAGCTTTAATTTCAGTTCCAACCCTGATCAAACACACCTGAACAAGCTAATTAAGATCTGCAGAAACACTTGGGCTGTCTGAAATTGCCCCCATACCCTTAATATAATAAATATTATTTGAGGGGACAGCCGTTTTTAGTGATGTCCGAAACCATAGTGGACGATATTGAGTGCACTCATTTAACCCCATAATGTACCAAAATAATGTGTACAACTGATGTACACTCAACAGCTAGAGAATACCCATAATGCACTGTGAGAGTCATGTGCTGAATGAATTCCCATGTCTCGCCCGAAGATGGTGTCCACAGCTGAATCATCCATCCATCCAATTTCCAAACCGCTGGTCCAATGTGGGTACAGGGTAATATCATACATTCGGGCACACTCAGTGTCAGAATTCACTCACTCATTTTCATTCACTCCTTCAACTGGACTATATTAGTAGTCTAATGTAGGGAACAGTGAATGAGGGTAGGGGCTGATTTCGAACACAGCATTGATGTTTACAGACAGGTGTGTTGGACCAAAGTTGGAACTGAACACTGCAGGAAGGTAGATCCCCAGGAACAGGATTGAGCACCTTTGTTTCTGTGTTATATATACTTAGCGCTACATGGTTCTTCCTTATTTAATGAGAAAGTAAACACAACCAAAATGTACTTAACTGCACAAATGAAAATGAACACTGTTTACACTGAGCACACACCCCTTTATACAGACACTACAAAACATATTAATAGTGTTTCTGTCTTGTATGCCAGAAAAAGTTTTTCAATTTTACTTTTCAGTGATACTGTAGCACATTAGTACTCAGTACTCAATACTGCCACTTTTTTGCTGGATCGTGTATCAGTCAGGACCAATCCAAACCCAATACTGTGCACATTCAAGTTTGTTAAGCTCTGGAAATGACAAAAATGTTATAAAGCACCATAAAAGTTTTCATGCACTACATTCCAAGTGTTCCGAAGCAATTCGATAGCTTAATGTGTGGAACAGATGAATATTTGTCTGTTGCTTCCTAATGAATTGATGGTCAGAACTCCTTAACTGATGTTTCCAAAATGTTTAATACAATTACACACAAGTAAAACACTGTATATAAAAACCAACGCAATAACCAATATGACAGTAAAGCGATTTTCATTAATTACATTAATTCAATTACTAGGTGATATTCATTTGCCTTATAATCCTTTGTCACGAAATCCAGTCACCAGCCTAGTTAGACCGACAGAAGTATGAGCATTCTTCTCACCCCTATCGACTCCTCTTTACCTCCCTCTCCCAAGATGGCCACCCCATTGAGAACTATGTGGCGTTCTCCCATCTGGTGCCCTGGAGCGATGACACCTGGAAGAACTTTTTTTTTTTTTTTTTGGAGTGGATTGGATTGGATGAACGTCTTTTCCAACTTATACCAGTGGCAGCAACCACATGTTCCTGGAACAATACATTGATTTTTGTGCTGTGGCTAAATGGATCCTCCTTCACGGGATGGAGGGGGTTGGGGATCAGGACCTACCCCATCTGAGGTTTGTCGTCTCCCCAAAAGAACTAATTAATGTAATGATGTATAGTGGATTGTGTTTAACACATAAAAGAGTGGTCATCAGTTCCGCATCAGTTCCGCACACAGAAGTGTAGAAGTATCAGATCAGTATCGGCTGATACTCAGAATTTTGGTATTTGTTTAAAAAAAAAAAAAATGGCATGGTAATGGATATGGTAATTTTAGTGTATTTGGTCTTAGCTGGAATAGATCTTCTATATAACGATGTGATCGCTATCAGTCCATTTAATGTTGATTATTCAGATAAGACTCATTTGGTAGGGAGGGCCTTAATTCAACAATAAATAGACCATCATTTCTGGGCAAAATATTATTCAACTAGACCCTCTTCACAGACTGCTGGTATGTTTTAACATTCATATCTATGTTTAATAGCACATGTTTGGTTTGAAAAGTTTTGACAGGACGTAATATTCATCATATGAATAATATATCGGTTGAGTATATGAGTATAGCAATTGTTTATAAACAAATATTAATAATGCCATTTATTTATTATATAACAATGTATTATTTTGTTTAAAGTCAGATAACTGCTGAATTGTGAAGGTCTTTCGTGAGGTTGATACGTTGATGAATTCCAGGTGAGTTGAATGTTTATGCACTCTCAATACCAGGGTAATGTTATAATTGGAATGGGGGAAACAATTAGTTTTGTTAATAAAATATAATATATAGTCTAGAAGTGTCTTGTTGCGCTCACTGCAATCCAATAATGACAAAAGAACATTCAACAAGAATCAGGTGTATTGACAATTTGTCACTAATATTTAAGATATAAAAAAAGGGCAAAATATTGCTAAACAACAGTGTTTACCGCTATTCTAAGCATTTGAATAATTTTAGCATTAACCTTCATCCTCTCCTCGCAAACTGCAACAAATCCTTCCGTTGCAGATCAAAATAACCCAAAGCCCTATTTTATTTTTTTTATTTTTTTGGGGGGGGTTGTATATATACACATATATATATATGTTTTTATTTACCTTTAAATGACTACATTTTGTCAATAAATAATTTAAGCACATTCTTCACATTCTTTCAAATCAAATTAAATTCAAAATAACTCACCATTTTCATGCATAGACCTGTAAATTCAGCTCAAAATATCTTACAGAAAAAAGAGCGAGAAAAAAGAATATAACATGGTATTTCATGACTAGATGGCCTTAGAGATCTATATGGAGCAAATTAGCTCAGTTCATTCATTTTTTCCCCTTCAGTATGCATTCTGGACTATTCAGACATCTAATCTACTCAGACATTATAAAATCATTTCTGGTGAAGTTTTAGCAAGTTTTAGTTGTAATTTCGACCTTTTTTTTTTTTTTTTAGGTTTTGCTATACACTAAAGTGTCAGATATTGTAATAATTCAAGTCAGTTAGATGGACAGTAGGGAAAAACAAATAAAATCTTGAAGAATATTTATTTGAAAATGCTGATTTTAATTCAGAAAAAAAAAAAAAAACATGGTGTTACAGCTTCAAAAAATGCTGTTATAATTTCATTTATTTTGCATTTGTGTCAGGTGGGGTGGGGTATGACTCTCATTCATTTTAATGGGAATTTCTAAGTGTGTGTGTGTGTGTGTGTGTGTGTGCGTGCGTGTTTTTGTGACATATCAGGACACAAATTTGTATAATGACATGGGTATGACATAGGTATTACAAGGAGAGGGTGACTTATTACATTACCCCACCCATGTCCCCATTTATCAATAGGCTTATAAATCATACAGAATGAGTTTTTGTGAGAAAGTAAAAATGTGCACAGTTTCTTGTGATGGGTAGGTTTAGGTGTAGGGGTAGTGTAGGGGGATAGAAAAAAAAACAAAAAAAAAACAAAAAAAATATATATATATTATTTTTTTTTTTAATTTTTTTTTTTGTGACAAATTAAATAAATATTCCTCACATTCCATTCATTACCATTCGGGTCAAACTGATCTGCAAATCCAGTCCATTGTGTGTGTTTGTGTGTGTGTGTGTATTCCAAGTTCAAGTGCGACAAAAGTTCTTAGGCCTTGGGCCACTCCTATTTTTTTTTTTTTATTTTTTTTTTTTTTTTTATTAATTTCATGTCAGAATGACCCGAGGGAAGGATGAGGGTATAACACTGAACATTTAATACTTTCCAACACTCTATAATTATCTTTTGTCTGCTTATAGATTTTATTACAATACCTCGGTTCCTCAAAACAAAACTTATCTAAGGAATCTGAAAGGGGAAACCAAGGAGAAAGATAATTATTTGCACAGCAATTATTGAAGCACAACAAAATAAAAATCCAACTCCAAAAGAAAGAAACATACTGTTGTGAGACCTGTAGCAGGCATCAAAGTTGAAATGAGCTCATTTTGTGCATAAAATTGTAAAATTTCTCTGTTTTAACATTTCTGTTATCTATGTTCTGTTGTGAATAAAATATTGGCTCATGTGATTTGAAGAAATCATGTGAATTGAAGAAGTGAGAAATCATTCACACACATATAAACAAAACATACCACCCATCATCTATTCAGAAGTTATAACAATTGCATGAATTATGTGTGATCTAAGCATAATAATCCCATATATAGGTTGTAGACATGATATAGAATTATGCAGTTGAATGATGTTTGATTATAAGTCCGTCCAGCATTGTTTTGGATTGATCTGATGCATTTTGATATGTAAAGGTAGTGTCTGTGGTTCTTAGAGAGCAATTTTGGTCCTGTGTTTAAGAGGTCACTTTTTTTAAAAAAAAAGTCTCTGCCTTGGGGATCAAACAACCTCTGGTGTTAACTCATTGTTTTCCTTGTGAGACTCAAGATGTGCCGTCTCTTTGACCATTAGTTTTGTTAAACTTGACATCTTAAGTGTTCATTCTCTAGCTGGGATAATTTTTTATAAGCATGCATGGTTTCCTTAGTTTGACTGACTGATGCTAAAATGTTGAGATCTTCTGATTTAGGGTCCTGAGTGTTGATTTGGAATTTGGCTCTTTTTCACCGTTTGAAGGAGTTATTTATGTCTGATTAACTCTCAGTTCCTACACACGTGTCATACCTTCACTTTATCCAACATTCAGAGAAGTCACAATGAGCTCAAAGCACCCAAAAAAAATTCACTCTTTTTCACAATTAAGTCAAGCAGTGTAAGTTTCCTTGATATGTTTTATTCATATTTTGTTGCACAATTATGAATAATTTTCTACATATTTTTTTAAACTCTTCCTATTTCTCTTGATGTATAATTAGCAAGCTTTGATGGCAATTAAAATATCAGCTGCCCACACAAACGTGCACTTATTTTCAGTGTTTTTTGTAACACTTTTGTAAACAATATTCACCTCTAAAGGCCACTTATTTCTATATAAAATAAAATAAAAATAGAACAACAACAACAACAAAAAAAAAAACATTTCAGATGATTTTTAATTAATATAAGTTAATTAATACACAAGTATATAAGTTAAAAAGTATATAAGTTGAAGTGTGTGGTGATGTGTTGTTGTGTCTTATATCAGGATGGCCATACGTGTGATTTTGTTTCTAACACTTATTGGGCTGTGTGTCGCTGATTCCAAAGGTACGTTTAGAATAATACAAGTAAAAATGCCTGGATTTAAAAATCTGTAACCATTGTGTATTATTACATATCAATCAGATTAATTTATTAAAATTATAGGCTGAAATATGGTGATTGAAAACTTGTGATTTATTTATTTATATTTATTTGTATTGCTTTGATTATCCTTGTCTTATCCTTTTCTTTTATCAATTTCATATCATATTGAACAGGGAATCTTGCTCTTAATGCCAAGACTGTGCAGTCCTCCTTTGGCCACCCACTGGGAGATGCTCAACATGCAGTAGATGGAAACAGAGACTCTGATTACTTTAAGGGATCATGCACTCACACTAAAACTGAGTTTAATCCATGGTGGAGAGTTGACCTTGGAAATGTCTACAGTGTACGCAACGTTACCATCACTAATCGTGGAGACTGTTGCAAAGAGCGGCTTAGAGGAGCTCAGATTCGTATTGGTAACAGTTTGGACAACAACGGAAACAACAATGAGCTGTAAGAAATGTTTCAATTGTTCTATCATCTTCCCATGTTTATGATGTTTAATCTGGTTTAATAAAACAGGAGGCAAAACTGAACCTCTTCCACAAACCAACCACTCAGAGAGCCACAGCCATGGAGATGTACTTTACTTGAACATATGTTATTCAGATTGTGATTAGACATTTGTAAATTTAGACCATTGTTTCTTGTAGCAATGCAATATAAAACAAAACAATAATTTGTATTGTGAAGAGTGCTGTACAAACCATTTGATTTCAGTACAGTTGAATTGAATTTGTTAGATGTGTGCATTGTGTTGCGAGGCTTCTGGTTTTCATTTTAACACTGTTCTTTATGTATTTGCAGGGCTGCAACTCTTCCCACTGTTCTTGATGGCACAGAAAGGTTTTCATTTGAGCCTGTTAATGGTCGATATGTCAACATTTTTTTGCCTGGGAATGATGAAGTCCTTACTCTGTGTGAAGTCGAGGTGTTTGCAGGTAAGGGACAGAGAGAGAAGAAAACTTTGTCATAGAATTTGTTTATGTACTTATTAATGTGTGTATAACTGTTATTATTTTATTAACAGAAAAGTACACACCAACCTACATTTGTGTTCCAAGTGAGTGTTCTTCATTATTTTGAATGTTGCTGTCAGTAACACATTGTGGCAAGCAGGACGAGGCCGAGAGCCGTGGGAATGGAGACTCCTGCGTGCCGCACCGGCCTCGAGTCTCACGGAGGAGCTCTGAAGGATAAAAGGAGGAGTGACGACAGAGAAGGACAAGAGAGCACTCGTGTCACTGGCCTCGCTCTGTTCCCACGGCTCTCGGCCCTGTTCTGCTTGCCACACACATTTATAATATTCTTACTGAACATTTGGTAACCAATAAGAGATAATGTACATCAATACATCCAGACATCAAGTTGTACATTAAGTTGTTATCACAAAATATACCTGACAGAGTGATTATTACATGGCTACTAGCCACAAATAAATAATCTTGGACACAAAATATTGATTTGAGTTTAAATATTTTATTAGCTCACTTGTAATAAACACAAAGCTTCTGTGAAGAAAAAATTTTCCTAGCAAGACAAACAAACAAGTTCAAACAAGACAAATGCCTCGGCTTATGTCTGTAACCCTTGTTCCCTGAGCAGGGAACAAGACGTTGCGTTGTATGACGACACTTTGGGGAACGCCATGTGTGAAACTAGTCCAATCCTGATTGGTGCTGTGTCATGACGTAACCAGTGACTTGGCATGTGACGGCATACACAGAAGCTATAAAGGGACGCTGGCAGACAATTGCGTCAGGTCGAAGCAAGTCGCTCTCAGGCATACAACGCTGTTGCCAAGGGACACAGCATCTCATTCCCTTCTCAGGGTACAAGGGTTACAGACGTAACCCGAGACATTCCTTTTTGAGGGAACTCATGCTGCAACGTATGACAATACTTTGAGGAACACAATGTCTACTGCATCATGCCAAGCAATGCCTGTCCTAGTGTAAAACCGTCCAGGTACAGCTTAGGACGAGAGCACCTGTGTGCCTGGCATAGAAGGAAGGTGCATGCTATAAAACCTCATGAACTGCATTACATATCTCCTGCAGGGAGAACCCCGAGAGCAGAGCTTTAGAAGATGCCATGCTTCTAGTAGAATGAGCTCTTACTGCCAAAGGTGAAGGCATACCGGGCACCTGGTAGGCCAAAGAAATCGCCTCAACAATCCAGTTGTTGATTGTTTGCTTTAAGGATGGGGATCCTTTCCTGGGCGACCCACATCATACTAATAATTGGTCTGCCTTCTTTCAGCGAGAAGACCTCTGAACATATAACTCTAAGGCCCGAACAGGGCAGAGTAAATTAAGTCTCTCTTGTTCCGCCAACATACAGTATGTGGTGGAGGACGGAAGGACTGAAGGATTGTAGACCTAGCCATATTAGAAGGCACTTTAGGTATATAGCATGGTCTAGGATGCAAGGTAGCTTTCACCCTCCCAGGAGCAAATTCCAAGCAGGGAGGGGAAATAGAAAGAGCTTGAAGGTCCCCAACTCTCTTGAGGGACGTAATGGCCAGCAAAAAAAGCTATCTTAAGCATGAGATACTTCTCAGACACTGACTCAAGCGGTTCAAAGTGGGCCAGGGATAACCCCTCGAGAGCCACAGCCAGATCCCAGGCTGGGACTCTGGTATGAGTCACAGGCCTCATCCAGGAAACATACGACTAACTGTTGCCTCCCCAGAGGTCCGTCACTTAACAGAGTGTAGAAAGCAATTGCAATGGCTGCCATTTACACCTTAAGCGTGGATGGGGTAAGACCAGCAGAGAAGCAATCTTGGAGTAACTCCAGCACTGAAGTCACTGGGCAGTTAACTGGGTCCAGCCCATGCTTTCTACACCAAGAGGCGAAAGCATTCCACTTCAGGCCATACTGTTTTCTTGTGGATGGAGTTTTAGAGTTAAGTATAGCCCCCACCACTCCGGCTGAGAGCTAAGCCTCTAGGTACTGAGCCCGCTCATGGGCCAGGCCCACAGTTTCCACAGCTCTGGTTGGGGGTGATATATCTTGTCCCCAGCCTGGTCCCTTCAAAGGTCGGCATGATATGCCTGCATGATGGTCTTGTGTTCAGGCACCAACCAGCCCAACCACCATATATGCTTTACCCACCAAAGCAGATGTAGTGCGGCAGGGTTTGGTGGGAAGCGTCTGGTAAAAGATACCTGGTCAAAGTCTCTTCAACCCGCGGCATCATCACATAACTGTTCTCCTTAGCTCCCTGTATGCCACTTCATTCATTAAAAGTAGAGCTAGAAATTTTTGAGGACAACAGTAAAATTATTGATAAAAATGGTGAGCCCCGACGTGGAGGTTGCGCTCTTGTTTGCACGCATCTAGTTTACTTTTCTTAAGCACGTTCCCCAAAGTGTCGTCATACGACGCAGCGCGAGTTCCCTTGAAAGGGAACATTTAAGGAATAATGTACAGTCATGTACACCAAATAAATAATTACATGGACATATTGATTTAAGACTAAATTGTTTTAAATTCTTGCCTGTTTATTATCTTAGAATGCATTACAGTGTAGAAAAACAATCATTCGCGCAACAGGATGAACACTACAGTACTCTTAATACTAAAAATACAATCTTGATACTTCAATACTATCAATAACTATAACAGAGACACATCAGTTGTGTTTGTATGAAACAACAGAGAGCGAGTCCGTGGTGTGATACAAGAAACATCAAAGAAAGACCGGCTTCAGAAACCTGGATGAACTGTCTGTTATACAGTGTTACTATTGATGACGGTCATTATCTGGAAATATCAGACCTCAGAATGTCACGACTAACCAATCAGAATCAAGTGTTCCAGAGAGCCATGTACTAATCATTTGTATTACATAGCTTAGCATTATTTTGCCCATTATATTGGGATTATACTTTAGTTAACTTTACTTTTTACATTAAAGTAAAAAAAAAAAAAAAAAAAAAAAAAAAGTTTTTTATAAATTTTTTATAAGACCCTCTGTTTATGTTAAACAGAGAATCTTGCTCTTGGAGCCACAGCTGTCCAGTCTTCCACATACGACGGATTAACAGCTGCTCATAATGCTGTTGATGGCAACAGGAATCCAAATTATATTGGTAGATCATGCAGTCATACTAAAGCGGACAGGGACCCCTGGTGGAGAGTTGACTTATTGGAAGTCTACATGGTAACCAGTGTTAGCATCACTAATCGTCAAGATTGTTGTGCGGAGAGAATAAATGGTGTTCAGATCCGTGTTGGCAACAGCCTGGAAAATAATGGCAACAATAATCAACTGTAAGTATTGTCTCTCTCTTAATACTTACACAAATGGTTAGAAAATGAGTAAATAAGATAAAATCACTTTGAATAAATTCTTTGAATTCTTCAAACTTGCTTTTGAAAGAAGTATATTTAATATGCTTCATTTCTCTGTCACTGTGTTTCTTCACAGGGCTGCGACTGTTGTGTCCATCCCACCTGGAGAGACACAAACATTTGAGTTTAAGCCTATTAGGGGGCGATATGTCAACATTTTTGTACCTGGGCGCAATGAATATCTCACACTGTGTGAGGTTGAGGTGTTTGCAGGTGAGTGATAAAAGGAGCGAGACATGGTGTGTAGACATTTGTACTTTATGTACTGTTTATACTATGTGTATATTCCCTTAATGATTGTTTGTTCTGTTTTCATTGCCAGATTAAGTGGAATGAGATGATGTCACACCACAGTCCACTGATCCTATAAGCCAAATACCAAACTACTGTTTTCTGAGCAATACTAATATTGCACTTTTTTCATTGTTTTCATTTTACCTGTGCACCTTTTATCCTTAAGATAAAAGATAAGTTTCAGTGCACATTCAGTAAAGGTTTGAAATGGTTCTTAAAATGCACCTATCTTTTACCCATCTTTGTTTCTCTTTGCTTTCTACATGAATAAATTACTTCAGCATTGCATGTTGTATTTCATGTTTCTGGATCAAAAAGTGCTCATTTGGATACTTACAATGAGGAGGAGGTGTAGTGTTACATAGCTACCCAAGTAGAGTTGAGGAGCTGGTAACAAAGTAAAGAAGAAATTTTTTTTTCTTTTTTTTTTTTTTTCCCCAAAAAAGAGATAGAAAAAGTAAATCATAGAGAGAACGAGGATATCCAACTTTCTGTCCCAGAATCAACACACTGTGTCTTTTAAGTGTCTTATTCTGACAAATATTTTAGAATTTGTACTTGCCTGCAAGTTTGTAGTATTCAAAGACAGAAAGTGATAAAAAAAAGTGCACGTCAGTGTTATTTATTTTAATATAATTAATACAAAATTAAAATAAAAAGTAAAATAATTATTTTATTAAAAAAATAATTGCATCTAGACAATTTGAGAAAACTGTAATTCTGTAATTCTGAGACCTAAACATCCATTCTATTCCTGCAAAACACGTGACATAATGCAAACATCCTGATCACAGGATTAAACATTAAGTATCTGATTACATGATGAGAAGTTCCTGCTTAAGCAAGTTCTGTTCACAAGAAACAAGTAATGAATAAACTGATGAAATGTTTAACTTGAATGCACTTCAAAAGCATCTGTGAAATATAATTAAAATAATCTTTTTCTTTTCTTTTTTTTTTGGATATGGGAAAACACAACTGCCACTGAATCAGTTTACTCAACCACAATATGAGTGAATGCATTCTGTGTTGAAAAAGGATTTATAAATAAATATGGATTTATAAATAAGTATAATTTGTATACATGGAAAGTTATCAATGAAACACTTTACAGAGCATGAGACAGATGTTTTTACCTCCATAAAAACTAATCATTAATCAACATACAGATGAGTGAAAGCGCTGTCTCATCACCTTAAAATTGAAATGAGAATAACTCAATTAAATGAAAGAAAATCTCCCATATTTCCAGAAGAGAACAGCAGTAAAAGTAAGTGCATGTCTTAGTTTATCTGAAATATTCTGATACCTGATTACATTCCAATGACTGAATGTCAAGTCACCTTTATTTGAATAGTGCTTTTTGCAATACAGATTGTTTCAAAGGACATTCATAGTGATAAACATGAAAAATAGCCGAATCAATTATGGCAACTCAACTAAGGAGACAGTTGTGAGGCCAATGTGAGGTCACAGCGCACTCACTGTGTGCTCATACTGTGAACTCTCCATGTGAGACCACTGTGATATCATTGTGCTAAACTCTCATTCTGTTAGTTTAGTGTGAGTTCACTGTGATCTAAACTTTCTCTAATATTGGTCAGTTATATCACAAACATCGTGTAGAAGTTCATATTTTATTTCCATCAACAAAGTACATCAAAAATGTGTGTTCTTTTCAGCCTGGTGTTGGCATTTGACACAAATATTTCTATTTGACAGATGCATTCAGATTCTGGAGGAGGAGATGGGGAGGAGGAGGGATGCTGGAAGAATTGTGGCTGGGATGATGCAGTGACTGCTATATACGCTCGTAATGATGATTGACAGGACTGAATGTTTAGGCTCCTCCCGAACCTACATTTGGAAACACATTTCACGAGTTTGCCTGCCCATTCAGTCTTAGTAGTTATTGGTAAACAAACGTGGCCTCGAAGGAGGCTCGAACCCAAGGCTCAGCTCGAGCTCAGAGTTAAATCCCCAAAAAGACATTTACAAGGACAGCAAGCTGCCTTGGAAGTGGGGAATAAAGTTTTAGTCTGATGCATGTTAAAAGATTATTTTTGATGAGGGTGGGAATCACTGCTGCGGCAGTGACTTGATAGATATTTAGAGTGAGAAATCACTGCTGTGGCAGTGAGAAATAAAAGTTTAACTGGAGGGCCTGAAGGGAAACCCATGCTAGGTGGTCTCGCACCACTTGAACAGAGATAGGCAGATGGAGCTTTTAGGGTGCAGGGGAAAATCCTGCAATTGCAGAGGAAAGGTGGAGAGCAGGTGGAGTTATTGATTCATGCGGTACAGGTATGCAGCAACTACATTGTTGAATGGGTAATTGATGAGCTTGTGTATGTGTGACAGGTTTGAACTGAAGTCTTTTTGTAAAGCATTTTGGAACCAATGTTTCAAACGAGATGAGAGTATTATTGTCATTGACGACGAGGGGATCGGCAGGAAATTACATTTTGGAACTTAGGAAGAATAAGCATTTGCTTAATACTGGGGTGCATGATGAGCTTGCATATGGATCCAATGTCCTAAATCTCTGAAAGACAGAATTTGTACAACTTAATGCACCAACAAGGCCAAATCCTTACTTGATTTAATTATAAGGAATACTGCTCACAAATTTACTTCAAATGGCATATTCTGCAATGACATCATTGTGTCAGGAATACAAAAAAAGTTATTTAATAATTTTTTTTGCATGATTTATACTACAGTGATCTTAGAAGAGTAACTCTAATACATGAAATGGAACTGGCATGGGAATATTTTCAATCAATTTTTCTGTCCAACATGTTCCCATTAAGAAATTCAGGAACAGCGGTAGGGACAATCCCTAGTTTTCAGATAGTCTTTCAGAGTTAATTCATTTAAGAAATAAATCATGTGCACAAGCCATATTTTCAAACGCTCTTGCTGATTGGTCGAAATGTAAAACACTAAGGAATAAGTGCACATTGATGATTAGAAAGACTAAATCAGACTTATTTAAAGTCAGTCACAGAGAATTTAAATAACCCCTCAAAATTTTGGAAATTAATGAAATCTTTGTCAGGGACTCATGTAGCCTCTAGCCTTCCTAAATATATTCAGGATGACGTATATAAAACAAAGATAAAGCTGCTATGATCAACCAGTTAAATAAACAGTTTATTCATGCAGGATCTGTATTTGACAGTTTAAGTGTAAATACAATTGTCTCATGTTCTGTGGTTACACCAGTGGTTGGAAATCTGGATGTGTTTGTTTTTAAACCTGTTTGAGTAACTGAAGTTTGTAAAGCGTTGAAAGACATTGACCACAAAACTTCTGTAGGCCCAGATAACCTACATCCTTATCTTTTAAAGGTGGCAGTGGATATTATTGCAGAGCCAATTACTCATACTTTTTAATTTGAGTCTTTTGTCGAATTCTATACCTAAAATTTGGAAAGCTGCTATGTTCTCCGTTATTTAAAGATGGTGATCCCTCAGACATGAACAACTACCGTCCGATCTCCAAACTCTCAATCTTGGCCAAGGAGCTGCACAAGGGTAGTTCTGAGCCGGAGTTGATGCAATATGGCGACTGACCTTGCCCTCAGGGCAAAAAATGTATGCAATTTTGGATGCAGCCTTAGTGTAAATAGAAACTATTGCTATTTAAACTTAGTGTAAATAGCATCTATTGCTAAAAAAAAATACGTTATTTTCACTAAGTGTACATAGAATATAGCATCAATCGCTATTGCACTTAATGCAAACAGCCTCTGCTGTATTATATTTACTGAGCTTTACATAGTTCCTCTTATTTAATGAAAATGTAAACACAACCAAAAAGTACAAATGAACATTGCACAAATGAAAATTAATACTGTCTACTTTGAGCACACACCTTTTTATACTGACATGAGAAAACTACAAAACAACATTAATCATGTTTCAATTGTACTTTTTTTCAATGATACTGTAGCACATTGTTACACTGATCAGTAAATACTGCTGAACTGTACCTGAATACAACTTAAATCCTATTAAATTGTGCCTGAAATGACTTCACACTAACAAAGTGATTTGTTAAGGGACTGTCAGTTAATTTGCATTGTCAGATCATATAAGATAGTGGTCACCAAACTTTTTGAGCCCAAGTTCACTGTCTACAGGCCTGATGAAAGGCAAGATCTTCCTACTGAAGAGTTGAGAGAAAAAGACAGCCCAGATTGTACTTTCAACTTAAGGCATTTTATTTAGGCTAATTGTATTTGTATTACATGAAATGCTTTGCTGCACCAATCCGATTCTCAGTACTCAATACTGCCACTTTTTTTGCTGGATTGTGTATCAGTCAGGACCAATCCAGATCTGATACTGTGCATATTCAAGTTTGTTAAGCTCTGGAAATGGCAAAAAAAAAAATAAATAAATAAAAAAAAAAAAAATATAAAGCACCATAAAAGTTTTGGTGCACTATATTCCAAGTCTTCCGAAGCAATTCGATAGCTTAATGTGTGGGACAGATGAATAGTTGTTGCTACCCCTCTCAATTGTTGGTCAGCACTCCTTAACTAATGTTTCCAAAAATGTTTAATACAATTATGCACAAGTAAAACACTTTATATAAAACCAACATGATAACCAATAAATGATACTAAAGGGATTTACATCAAACAATTACCATATGATAATCATTTACCTTATAACCCTTTCAGTGAGATGCACAATATACAGTGAAAAAATGTACGAGATTTTTTTTTTTTTTGTAATAATTACTTAAAATGCAATTTATAATTGTGCAAAAACAGAAAGTACAAACATTTGTGTCAGGTTGTTATGTTAAAAAAGCAAATAAACAGTAGAAGACGAGAATACTGAAAGTACAAGGGTAAAATCTATGAGACAAGAAGTCCAACAGGCGACATGTGATAAATATTGACATAACACAAGAAAAATATGTAACGGACACTTTCTGTAGATGCAGTAATGGAATATTGTGTTTTTATGTGGTTCTTGAAAAAAAAGTTAACTGTGGCCGCATATATTAAATCTTTCTATTTAATGGAGAAAATAAATCACATTCGAACTAGGGCTGTCATGATATCAGCTTACAAAAATGGGGACTCTTTTGTAATAGGTCCATTTAATATTGATTTTTCAGATATGACATAAGACTTTGGTTGGGAGGGCCTTAATTCAACCATAAATAGAGCATAATTTCTGAGCACAATATTGTTCAGCCAGACCCTCTTCACAGACTGCTGGTGTGTATTAATATTCATATCTATATTTAATAGCACATTTTCGTTTTGAAATGTTTTGACAGGGCTTAATATTACTTATATGAATAATATATTGGATAAATAATAAATATTGCAATTGTTTATAAACAAATATTAATAATGCCATTTATTTATTATATACAAACACAATATTTTTTTTAAAAGCAGATAACTGAGTTGTGAAGGTCTTCTGTGAGGTTGATATATTGATTAATTCCAGGTGAGTTGAATGTTTATGCACTCTCTACACCAGGGTAATGTTATAACTGGAATGAAAAAAAGTAATTTGTTGAATACAGTTTTTACATAAATTTGGTATCATTTTCACTAGTGATAAATTTGCACAAAACTCTAAACCAATCACACTAATATACTAAATGAAGCCTGGGTGTAGAGTTACATTCAAGCTATTTTAAGGCATGAACATTTTTTTTTTCCACAGGAAAAAAATGTTTTAAAGTCATTTTGGTGATCAAAGATGAGTTTAAAGGGGAAAAAAAAAAATATTGACTACAGGGGGACTTTAAGTTGCCTTGGCATGTGGTATCCAAATTGTGTTGCACAATAATGAATAATTTTCTACATTTTTTTAAACTCTTCCTATTTCTCTTTTATGAATAATTAGCAAGCTTTGATGGCAGTTAAAATATCAGCTGCCCGCACAAACATGCACTTATGTTTAGTGTATTTTCATAACACTTTTGCAAACAATATTCACCTCTAATAACCATTTATTTATATATAAAATAAAAAATATTAGAATAAAACACTTTAGATTTTTTTTTTCTATATAAGTTAAAAATAGAGCAAACTCAGCAAAGGCATTTGAAATCCAAAGAACGGAGGCAGGTTAGTCACATTACACTGACTTTACTGTAAGTCATGGGGCTCTTCTATACTATTACTTCATTACAATAGCAATATATGTGTTTCTTTGTTTAAATGGGGTTGAGAAATTGAAATTATTCCTTCATATGCTGAGATGAGGTGATGTGTTGTTATGTCTTATATCAGGATGGCCATACGTGTGATTTTGTTTCTAACACTTATTGGGCTGTGTGTCGCTGATTCCAAAGGTATGTTTAGAATAATACAAGTAAAAATGTCTGGATTTAAAAATCTGTAACCATTGTGTATCATTACATATCAATCAGATTAATCTATTAAAATTATAGGTTGAAATATGGTAATTGAAACCTTTTTAATTAATTTTTTTATTTATTTATTTATATTTGTTTATTTTCATTTTTTTGCTTTGAATCTGTCTTATTTATTGCTTTGAACCTGTCTTATATTATCTTATAGTTTCAAAGTCGTCATCTGATTGGTTGAGTTCTACAGGATGTCCGGGAGATGTCTGTGTCGCATTCTTTAATGGTCCGCCTGGAAACAAATGCCGTGACGCCAAACCCCCTCGTAGAAGAAGAACGTCGTCGTGTTTACAACTGTGACGTACGAGCGCTTACCAGGATCAACTAAACACTGGATTTTAAAAAGTATGTGAAGTTCGCGGCTCCATTGTTGCAGTAAACTTGCACAACATTCTTGAATTAATTATGTATTAGATGCACTCCGGTCTGTTATTGTAGGGACATCGACTTTACATTTTCACGCCCCTAAACATGACTCTGAACCAAACGAACTGTGATTGGTTGCGTTACATGTCAGTCAAATGTCCCCTTGTGCGGTCCTTGGCCAGTGAAAGCTGCAATAGAATCCAGACCTTCTGCCGTCCACCTGAAGGTCTGGCTATGCAAGACTGAGGAGCTGGTAACAAAGTAAAGAAGAATTATATTTTAAAAAAAAAAAAAAAAAAAAAAAAAAAAAAAAAAAGAAAAAGAGAGAAAGTAAGAAAAATAACATGGAGAGAACGAGGATGTCCAACCTTCTATCCCAGAATCAACAACTCAACCACCAATTCAACCAATATTAACTTTTAATTTTCTGTTTTACAGAGTAAAACAATGCACAAAAGTAACAATAACCATAACAGAAATATCAAAATCAAAAGAAATCTCTCTAAATTACCTGGAGAAAGATAATCCAGAAAAATAATTTAAATAACACTTCCCTCTCTGCCTGTTTAACTATAAATCAGGAAAATCAGGATTACAAACAAAAATTGCACCCTCCACCTACATTCCCCAAAATAAGAAAGAAATAACCCAGTTGTGACGAGCAGGGCGGGAGAGCCGTGAGGTAATGGCACGTCAGCTGCGCGTTGCACCGCCTCGAATCTCTCACGGAGGAGCTCCGGAAGCATAAAAGGAGCGACAACAGTGAAAGACGAGAGAGGACCAGGCCTGGACTTTACTTTATGTTTTATTATGTTTGTGTGGCCGGCAGACGTCCGTGAGGGTCTGCCGGCATTACTTTCGTTTTGTATTTATGTTATATATTAAAGTTTTTGTTTAAACGTTCGCCGGTTCCCGCCTCCTTCTTCCCGTACATACGAACTGTGTTACACCAGTCAACACGTGAGATCATGCGATGATCACAGTGACATCACACCATTCTCATACTGTGATACTGACAGTGTGATTAATATGTGAGCTCATTATGAATTCAAAATGTTGAGCAGGTTGAGAGGAGGCAGTTCAAATGTCGCTCACCGGGGGGACATTATACTTCCTGTTTCTCAACACTGGAAAAACGTGGACACTGCAGGATTTGTTAGCAAGCCGTTTGTTCTGTACAGTTGGACTCAGCGTGAAATTGTTAAAATATGATAATAAAATATGAACTTCTACATGATGTTTGTGATATAACTGACCAATATTAGAGGAATTTTAGATCACAGTGAACTCACACTAAACTAACAGAATGAGAGTTTAGCACAATGATATCACAGTGGTCTCACATGGTGAGTTCACAGTGTGAGCAGTGAGTGCGCTGTGATCATGAGTATCCTGGGAGCTCATGGTGAGATCACTGTGAGATTAAATTGTTGACTCGGAAAGATATAAAAGAAACAAGCTATTTACAACATAAGTATAATATCAAAGAGAGTAAAACATGTTCAACACATTTAATTCTCTTTCTATTAAGAAACAGTGCATCACAAAATCCTGAGCTCACTTAGTCAGAAACAACTCAATATAAATCAACTCATGATTCTGTGAAAGAAACAGGAGGAAGGAATCATCTTCATGAAGAGATGTATCTCTCTCTTCTCCACAGTGCTGCTTAAATCTCTGCTCCTTCCATACACTGTCCTACAGAACCCCGCACATGACACACAGGGGAAAAAATAGTAGGCTAAATTGTGTGCACGATTTAGCAAATTGAGGGAATGAAATAGTAAATCATGCGCAAAAAATAAATAAATTTAAAAATAGTTGTATTTATTTATTTTAAATTACATTTTATCAATAACATTTTTTTTGTGCCAAAATATAGACGCACAGCCTTTAAAGTTAAAAATTAAACAATTATTAAAACAATTATTAAATTTAAAAAAAAAAAATATTCTCCCTTATAAAACAAATACCTGCCAACCTATCAGTGCAGCTCATTTTTCAGCTTAATTGAGAAGTGAGACACATGGGTACCCTACGGAGCCCCGGACATGACATGCAGCAAAAAAATAGTAGGCTAAATCGTGCGCACGATTTACTAATACGTTCCCTCAATTTACTATTTCGTTCCCTCGATTCGTGCGCACAATTTACTAAAATTAATTTTGTTATGTTTGGTGTTAGTTTCATTCCTGTGTGGTTGTTTCCTGTGTTTCAGTTCTGTGTAGTCTTAATTGCATTCTAGTTAGTCTCCTTGGTTACTGATTACGTTCAGGTGTCTGTCATTATGTTCCCTGTGTATTTATACTCCCTGTGTCTTTCAGTTCATTGTCGGTTCCCGTCTATGTAAGGTGTGTTTGTTGCTACCCGTTTGCAGTGCCTTAGATTGTGTTAATAAAACTGTGTTGGAATTATCTTCATCTTCGTCTGCTTTCCTGCAACTCACCGTGACAGTATATAATAATTTCTGTAATACATTTTCATTTTAATTTTGCAGCTTATAAAGCATTAAAATATATGTTTAAATTATATGCTAAAACTAAATAGCAAATGTAAATTATATTATCGAATTTGAATTAGCATTTTGCTCCAAAGGTTGCACAAATGTTATGAAAAATGTAAATTGAAATGCATTGCCATTTTGCATTTTAAATTGAATATTGCTACAAATAAGCTTCCATACTTGAATACCATGAATGATAAAGGAATAAAGTGCGTAAGATGCATAAAATACAAGTGATTAAGTTGAGTGTGACTATGGAAGAGTTAGGTTGTGTTCTCTGTGTTTTTACTGCAAAATTAAAGATTTTGTTGATTTTACTCTTCACCTTTCGTGAGCTACTTATATTCAGCCACTCATGACAGCAGGATACAGTGAAGTCAGGAGAAAAAATTTAACCCTCTGGGGTCTGAGGATTTTTGGGGCCCTGGAGAAGTTTTGAAATGCCCTGACATTTGTGCTTTTTTCAGTTGCTAATAAACATATTAATGGAAAAGGTGTCATTACACTGTATTCAGCACGTACTAGGCTACCGTAATATGTGAGGAACATGTATGTACATGTTTGTATTTTTGAAGGAATAACATTTATGCATGGTTATTGAAAAAACAAAAAACTTAAGTCACTGAAATAAGGCCAAAATATAAATAATAAATATGTGTTCACAAGACTTCTGGGTATTGGAGGTTGTAGACTAGAATTTTTGCTTCAAAATGATCTAAAAATTATCCTGCCTACTTGTTCATATAAAACAATGTAGAGATTTAAATTTTGTAAGACACTTTTTGTCAAGAAACACAGTATGCATGGAGGTGTGAATCTTCATGACTAATGCTGTGATTCACACCTGAGAAGACAAAGACCCGCATAATGACCAGCATAATGAGCCCTTTAAGTCAGGTAGGCTATGTGAAAAACCCTCTGTGATCCTGCTGATAACAGGAATATGTTAATATAATGTCCACTCTTGACGAAAAAAAAAAAAAAAACATGATTTTTGTGATCTCATGCATGCACGTATTATTGCACATCATGTGAAGAAAAATTTGTATAGGCCTATTATAGTTTAAATTACAGTACCAGTCAAAAGATTGGATGCATTATAATGTTTTTAAAAGAAGTCTCAAGCTCATCATGCTGTATATCAAACATACAGAAAAAACAGCAATACTGTGAAATATTATTATAATTTAAAATAATGGTTTTCTATTTTAATATACTTTAAAATATAATGTATTTCTGTGATGCAAAGTGTCTGAAAATTCATGTTACCTATATGGCATTTCATATAGGCTTTTAAGCTTAAAAGCATGCACATTTGGAGAAATATTGATGCATTCTCATACGTTTATGTCAATTTTCTATACATAGGAGTAATATTTATTCAGTATTTATTGTCATCACTATGAGCACTGCATACTGTGTTTTCAATTCATACTTGCAGCCGGAGAGCGCTCTGTGCACATTTAGCCCATAAATGACTCCTAATGAAGAACAGACATACCATGTGACATTCCAGGAACTAACAGAGGCTTCCAGAGATCGCTATAATCATGGTTATAACATGCAGATAAACACTTTTGAAGATAATAAATACACGATTGCGACGATGTATACATGTATTGCCTTAGAATTTGCATCTGAATAGTGCTCGCTCCGTGGGCGTGGCCGAATTAGTGGATAATGAGCTGACTCACGGATGTCTGACATGCCTCTCTTTTCATACAGATTACATAAACAGAGAATTTTTGTTTTTGATTTGACTTACAGGATTTAAAACATTTCAGCGTTTCTTTAGACATAAGTCTCATTTTTGTGTCATTAGTATTCACTAAGTTACAGGACTTCGTTCAGAGGGAGATGAGAGATCACGCATCGTGTTAGTTTTCTTTATTTTGCAAAAAGCACAACATTTTGTTTTTACTCTGAGTGTACACAAATAAAAGAAGACATTCTATAGTTTCAACTGATATATTACTTATGTCTCTATGACAAAAAAAGACGGAGTATTTTAAGTCTGTTTAGCTGCAATGTGAAAAAAATCCTGCAAAACGCACCGGCGCGTTTCCCGACTCCAGAGTGTAAAGGACCTTCTGCACCTAGGCCAAGGCCTCATCTGCGTGTTCCAGATTTTAGGACCCTTTGGTACTCCAGGAGACCAGCATCCCACAGAGCTTCGTGTTCAAGACTGTTGAAACAGATTCCAGCTCCTCTCCCCACTGCATTGTCACCCAGCACAACCAGTGGAAGACATCACCGTCATCGGACTCAACCACGTGGAACGTAAATATCACTTAACCAAACCTCTTTCCAGAGACCTTGGCATTGTTGTATATTATCAGTATATAATTCCCTAATTCCCATTAGATGTAATATGGTTGATGTTAGTTAATAACAAATAATCTTTCGTTTATTTGTTTAGTGCATAATAAAGTTCTCCACCTTTTTATTTTCAGAGAAACAGTTTATCTTTCCATAAGATACCGTAACTCTTCCATAGCCACACTCAACTTAATCACTTGTATTCTATGTATCTTATGCACTTTATTCCTTTATCATTCATGGTATTCATGTAGTAGTTGTGTTAGTTATTCTTGTTTATCTTTTGTTAATACAATTTTTATTACACTTGTGTCTCCCTTGTGCTGATAATACAGAAAAGGCTCTACAAGTTAGCAATCTCACCAATCTTTCAAATAAATTAGCTGACCACTTTACATTAATTCTAAATGAATGAAAAGCCCCTGTTGAGAGTGTTCTCATACTGCCACGGTAAAAGACCTTGACTGGTGCCCTGAACTAGGAAAAAGTGGGGGGTGGGGGTGGGGGGTGGGGGTCATCTGATGTACTCATAACCACACCTTAAGCAGCAGTGACGTGAGTACTAATCCCTATTTTACTTTGGGTCCTTGGATGGGCGAAAGTAAAATCACTACACCCTTGTAAGTTCACAAGTACCCCCCGGATGTGTGATCAATGTAAACAGTCTTTTATTTGTTTAGTTTAATGTACTTTTTGGTTGTTTACTTTAAATAAAGAAGAATGATAGCGCTCAGTAAACATAACATCAGCAGAATGTATGTAGCCTTTTCAAGACTTTGTTCATGCAATTCAATCCTCCTTCAAAAAATAAAAATTCTAGATAGCACACTTTCATTTGAAGCCCATATTAATAATATTACACGTACTGCATACTTTCATCTGCGTAATATTAATCGTCTCCGTCCTTCCCTCACAATGAACAATACTGCAATTCTCATTCATGCACTGGTTACTTCACGTATTGATTATTGCAATGCTCTTCTTACTGGTCTTCCTTCCAAACTTCTCTATAAACTTCAGTTGGTTCAGAACTCTGTGGCTCGTGTTCTTACTAGAACCCCTTCTACTATGCACATTTCACCACCTCTCCAGCGACTTCACTGGCTACCAGTGAAATATCGAATTGACTTCAAAATTCTGCTTCTCACATTCAAGGCACTTCACTGACAGTCTGCATACTTTTAAATCCCGTCTTAAGACCTACCTTTTTACCCAGACTTTTTTATGATTTACTACTTATTCTACTGTTTCTATGATGCATGTGTGTTTTAAGTTGTTGTGATGCCAGTGGGATTTGTTTGTTGTTATTTATCTATTTATCTTTTTCTTTAATATATATTATTGCTTGTTTGCTTGTAAGGTGACCTTGGGTGTTTTGAAAGGCGCCGTTAAATAAAATGCATCATTATTATTATTATTATTATTATTATCTGAGAAATGATCGTAAGATCAAATTTAGTACAGTTTCTGTGCAACATTTTATAAATAAGGCCCAAGGAATGAATAAACTGATGAAAAATTTAACTTTAATGCACTTCATTTAAAAACATCTGTGAAATGTGCAAATGTAATAATTAAATTAATCTTTTTCCACTTCTATTATTTTGATATGAGAACACAGCTGCCACTGAATCAGTTTACTCAACCACAAAATTAGTGAATGTATTCTGCAATACTTCATCAAGTCTTCCTGTGTTGAAACAGGATTTATAAATAAATATGATTTGTATACATGACAAGTTATCAATGAAACACTTTACAGAGCATGAGACAGTTTTTACCACCATAAAAATAAATTCAATGCATTTAAAAAAAATAATCTGTCAATGTCATTATTCAAGTCAAGTCACCTTTATTTATATAGCACTTTTTACAATGCAGATTGTGTCAAAGCAGCTTTACAGTGATAGAGGGAACATGATTTGGCTGTACAGCAGTTCTAGAAGAAAATGGTGTCATTGTCCAGCGTAAGTAAGTTCAGTATTGATTCATTCTGTTGTAAAAATCATTAGTTATTAATTTAGTTCATTTATCTATACAGCAGCTCTGGAGAAAACAGTGATGTCATCGTCCAGTTCAGTTCCAACTAAGCAGTGTTCGAACTATACCGTGGACTTATGACTTACAAAAATACATAACAGCTACAAGTGTATGCACTACTTGCTTTATGCAATCACTATGCAGGATTTACCCTATTATACTTTATCGACACGAATTGATAGGTGAAACAACAAACAGCCACCCACAAATAGTCTATAAACAAAGCATCAGGCTGTCTTTGAGTTCACATTAACAACGGTTAAAGTTACTCCTCAGGCTACAGAAGAATACCATGATTCCTCCGTTCAATTAGGCCTAAGACATCAAGAGTCACGAAGACCAATAATAACCCATCCACAACACATAATTGCGAATAACATGCCTTACCTTAACACAGAATCGACCACAACTCCAATATTTATATTTTTTCTATGAATCTTTGAGTTAACATGTACTAAATATGAGTGGAATTTGCACCGCAGCGCCCCCACAACTTGATGCTCGAGCATATATAGTTATCTTTATTGAAGTGAATTAGGTTTAAATCGCTGTCATGCATGAATGAATGATATTTTCGCAATTTTACACATAATAATCCACGATGATCACATTACACAAAACAGAAATTGCACGTCAAAATAACACATTTTCAATATTTTTTGAGACCCCCCAAAATTTCACAAATCACATTTTCAGGGGAGCCCATGTCTTATTAAGGGGAGCCGAGCTCCCCCTAGCTCCCCCGTAGTTCGCACCCTGCAACTACGCAAGCCAGAGGCAACAGTGGCAAAGAACCCAAACTCCATCAGGTGACAAAAATGGAAAAGAAAAAAAACCCCCAAAAAACCTTGGGAGAAACCAGGCTCAGTCTTGGGGAAATGGTATGGAAACAGTTTGTCTGGGATCTGTGTCGTCGTGTCGATGAGACCTTCACACACACACACACACACACACACACATATATATATACTTCCACACAAACAAGTATAGGAGTATCAGATCGGTATCGGCCGATACTCAGAAGTTTGTTATTGGATCCATTCTTAAAAAATGGTGTCAGTGCTTCCCTAGAATTTTTTACAGGTGTTTAATTCAAATGCATTCATTGTTTTAAGGTTAATGGAAATGTCCATAAAATAATGGATAATGTCCTGGCAGAAAATAATGTCCAGGCCAAAACGAAACACGTAGCTTAATGAAAAGTGTTACATATATATCCTGCTTTCCTAGTTGGTGGACTGTTTTGTTTGCTGATCATTCGTTGTGCGCTTGACTTGCAACCACCAAGTGTGACAAAAACAAGACTAAAAACTAAATTTACTCAATAGAAATCAAACAACCCTGCTTACACTGAGTACACATTGATCACAAGATCATGCAAAAAGTGTTTGATTACACCTTTTGAATTTCAAACTGCAAAACGTGGCTCTAGAAATCTTAAGATCAAGGGTTCCGTTCAAAACGAAGAAGGAATACATGAACTGATGAAATGTCTAACTTGAATGCACTTTGGATAAAAGCATCTGCGAACTGTGTAAATGTAACTTAAATAGTCTTTTCTAATTTTGATATAAGACTGCACCACTGCCAGTGAATCAATTTTACTCAACCACATATCAGTGCATGCATTTCAATAAGTCTTCCTGTGTTGAAAAAGTAATTTATGGATTTAGCTATCAATAAAACGCTTTCAGAGGATTGCCGCTTTTTAAACTGAAATTACCCAGAACAATTTGTCCCAAGAATCTTTTTTCCCAGCAACTTTCCTCCCAGACCTGTCGTTGTCTGCGTTTTCATGGTGGTTGAAATAAAATGCTGTGTGGATTCAACCAATCAGCATGTTCCGCACCCAACATACTATCTTTTTTCTCGGTATGGAGTTGGATTCAGTCAACATGACCGTGTGTCTCACGAATGAGCGCGCCCAGTCAGTACTGAACTGCCTGAATTCATTCAGGAACATGACAACGGTTCAACTAAACAATTTCAGAGGTTTCTGGGGCATATGGCATCTGTGGTCACTGCGCTCGGATTGATGCATACGAGCCTCAGCAATGGCTACACGGCCAAGTCCTGAAATGGACATGGCGCCATGGCACACATCGGGTGACTATCACACCGATCTATCGTGGCACTTTCAGCCTATGGTCAGACCTTGACCGGAGTGCCCTTAGAGCAGGTGTCCTGCC
The DNA here is from genome assembly GCA_037950665.1 of Hypophthalmichthys nobilis. Lineage (NCBI taxonomy): Eukaryota > Metazoa > Chordata > Actinopteri > Cypriniformes > Xenocyprididae > Hypophthalmichthys > Hypophthalmichthys nobilis. The sequence goes on from CM075483.1 coordinate 868,613, forward strand.
TCCAGAACTGGCTGGGGCGCTGTATGTAATGGGAGAGCTGCCTCGGGCTCCTGGACAGGACCTCGACTGCAGTGGCATATTAGTTGTTTGGAGTTGATGGCAGAGCTTCTCACACTGCGACGGTGGTGTATATCAGAATGGTCTCTCCAGAATGGTCTCTCTGTCCCATTTATATTTTAGGCGAGCTCAATTGTGTGGCCGATGTACTCTCACGACAGTTTACACTTCCAGGAGAATGGAGACTCCATCCCCAGTTGGTCCAGCTGGGGATATCCTTCCAGAGTCCTTCCATTGTGAGCCGTTTTATTCCCTGACCGAGGGGACCCTCAGCATGGATGGACTGGCACACAGCTTGCCCCGGGGCCTACGCAAGTATACGTTTCCCCCAGTGAGCCTGCTCGCACAGACACTGTGCAAGATCAGGGAGAAAGAGAAGCAGGTCTTGATGGTCGCGCCTTACTGGCCCATCCGGACTTGGTTTTTGGATATGGTGCTCCTCATTACAGCCTCTTGCTGTTGGATTCCCCTGAGGAAGGACCTGCTTTCTCAGGGATGGGGCACCTTGTTGCACCTGTGTCCAGATCTTTGGAACCTCCATGTGTGGCTTCTGGATGGGATGCGGCAGACTTAAGTGGCCTACCACCGGTGGTCATAGACACTATTACTCAAACCAGAGCACCCTCTACTATACAAGCTTATGCCTTGAAGTGGAGTCTGTTCGCTGATATTCTGTAAATGCTCGATCAGCTCTGTACTTTCTTTCCTAAAGTAGAGGTTGGAGCAAAGACTGTGTCCCTCCACCTTGAAAGTGTTTGTTGCCGTTATCGCAGCACATCACGATGCAGTGGATGGTAGGTCACAACCTGATCATCAGGTTCCTAAGAGGTGTCAGGAGGCTAAATCAGAATAATAAGAGCTCAGAGCAGCTATTTGTCTGCTTTGGAAACAGCAGGTTGTCCACTGGATAGTGGATGCCATCGTCTTGGTATACCAGTTCAAGGCAAACCATGCCCCCTCAGAGTGAGTGCTCACTCCACTCCGAGTGTTGCCTCCTCCTAGGCGTTGGTGTGTGGCGCCTTTCTGGCAGACATTTGCAGAGCTGCAGGCTGGATGACAACTAACATCTTTGCAAGATTTTACAATCTCCAGGTTGAGCCGGTTTATTCCTGTGTGTCGGGTACAAATAGGTAAGTGCCGGTAAGACTGGCTTGGTGTCTTGCTTGCAGCGCCATTTCCCTCTCAAGGGTTGATACGAGTGCTTTCTTTGCTCTACAGGTGAGTTCCCCAGTTGGTGAACCCAGGATGGAGTTCCTCCAAGCATCCCTCAGCAGTCAGATGCGGTGGAGGTGTCCGACACCAGGCCCAGAACTCCAGATGCTTGCCTAGTCGGTCAGCCCCTGTGCTGGGCAAGATGGATATGTTGTGAATCCATCTTATTGAGCACAGCATCGCACATCAAGTTCATAGAGAGCTTTACTCAGTCCACTTCAAATTCTAATTTTGCCTGCTTCTGAAATAAGTCAAACGAAACATTACCTGAGAAGTTCAATTAAATTTGCTAAAAATCTGCACTCATTCAAGGACGTGTATTTATTGCATGGAACATGATGTAGACTAAGTGTCTAAAATGGATGTGCACCGTTCAGTTGAATGATAACGTTTACCCATGGTTTATCTGTCAATTAGATGTGCGTGAAAGTTGCATTTGTTTCTACAGCAACAGCAGAAGGCCTCGCACCCCCTTTGCAACAGGCCTGTCTACCTTCCCGCAAAGTTCTAACAGAAAGACTTGGGAGGCAAGATAACATAACAATGACATTTATTAAAAAAAACAGCAAATGAAAGCAAAATATTGTAAGATAAAGTTATTTGGCGTAAGCCCCGTCGGTAGCTCACATCCTGAGGATTGTGGACTCTGCATTTCCTGCTTGAAGATGAAGGCAGGGGCGTAGCTGAACCCCCGGGAGGTATGGACAGGGACTATCCTGGTGGTGGTGGGGAGGATGGGGGTGAAAGTTGGCGTCAAGTACCGATCTTTTATACTCCAAGTGTTAGATAATGATTGGTTAGATCTAAACGTAATAAGTGATGTAACATTTGAGTCTTCTAGGCAGAACTTATGCTAGAGCTTTAATTTCAGTTCCAACCCTGATCAAACACACAAGTCACTGGTTACAACATGACACAGCACCAATCAGGATTGGACTAGTTTCACATATGCTTCAGACTCTTGCACGGCAAAGGCGTTCCCCAAAGTTATGGATATGGTAATTTTAGTGTATTTGGTCTTGCTAGAATAGATCTTCTATATAATGATGTGATCACTATCAGTCCATTTAATGTTGATTATTCAGATAAGACTCATTTGGTAGGGAGGGACTTAATTCAACAATAAATAGAGCATCATTTCTGAGCACAATATTATTCAACTAGACCCTCTTCACAGACTGCTGGTATGTTTTAATATTCATATCTATGTTTAATAGCACATGTTTGGTTTGAAATGTTTTGACAGGACATAATATTCATCATATGAATAATATATTGGATAAATGAGTATAGCAATTGTTTATAAACAAATATTAATAATGCCATTTATTTATTATATAACAATGTATTATTTTGTTTAAAAGCAGATAACTGCTGAATTGTGAAGGTCTTTCGTGAGGTTGATACGTTGATGAATTCCAGGTGAGCTGAATGTTTATGCACTCTCAATACCAGGGTAATGCTATAATTGGAATGGGGGAAACAATTAATTGATTGAATACAGTTTTTTGAACAGCATGTTCAGTTCGGGTCAAAATTCCGAGCTTGGAGCCCTTTCCCATGGACAGCATGCCAAATACGCATAAACGTTTACTCTTTCTAACTATATGTAAGTGTGAACTAAGTGTGAATAAAACTACAATTCAGTCAGGGTGTGCAGATATAATATATAGTAGTCTAGAAGTGTCTTGTTGCGCTCACTGCAATCCAATAATGACAAAAGAACATTCAACAAGAATCAGGTGTATTGACGATTTGTCGCTAATATTTAAGATATAAAAAAAGGGCAAAATATTGCTAAACAATAGTGTTTACCGCTATTCTAAACATTTGAATAATTTTAGCATTAACCCTCATCCTCTCCTCGCAAATTGCAACAAATCCTTCTGTTGCAGATCAAAATAACCCAAAGCCCTATTTTGATATTTTTTATTTACCTTTAAATGACTACATTTTGTCAATAAATAATTTAAGCACATTCTTCGCATTCTTTCAAATTAAATTCAAAATAACTCACCATTTTCATGCATAAACCTGTAAATTCAGCTAAAAATATCTTACATTGGGTGTCTCTGCCGACCTCTTGTGGAAAAAAAAAATATATAACATGGTATTTCATGACTCTATCAACTAGATGGCCTTATAGATCTATACGGAGCAAATTAGCTTAGTTCATTCATTTTTTCCCCTTCAGTATGCATTCTGGACTATTCAGACTAATCTAATCTATTCAGACATTATAAAATAATTTTTGGTGAAGTTTTAGCAAGTTTTAGTTGTAATTTCGACTATGCTATATAGTAATTTCGACTATGCTAAATTTGACTATTTTGCTATATACAGTGAAGTGTCAGATATTGTAATAATTCAAGTCAGTTAGATGGACAGTAGGGGGAAAAACAAATAAAATCTTACAGAATATTTATTTGAAAATGCTGATTTTAATTTAGAAAAAAGCATGCTGTTACAGCTTCAACAAAATGCTGTTATAATTTTCATAATTTGTGTTGGGTGGGGTGGGGTATGACTCTCAGTGTGTGTGTGTGTGTGTGTGTGTGTGTGTGTGTGTGCGCGCGCACACGCGTGTTTTTGTGACATATCAGGACACAAATTTGTATAATGACATGGGTATGACATAGGTATTACAAGGAGAGGGTAACTTATGAGGACATTACCCCATGTCCCCATTTTTCAAAAGGCTTATAAATCATACAGAATGAGTTTTTGTGAGAAAGTAAAAATGTGCACAGTTTCTTATGATGGGTAGGTTTAGGTGTAGGGGTAGTGTAGGGGGATAGAAAATATGGTTATTATGACTATGGAATGTCCCCACAATTCACAAAAACAAACCTGTGTGTGTGTGTGTGTGTGTGTGTGTGCATGCATGTGAGTGTGTTCTGCATTGGGGATGTTCTATAGTCTCATGCCTTCATTTACACACATATATATATATATATATATATATTTTTTTTTTTTTTTTGTGACAAATTAAATAAATATTCCTCACATTCCATTCATTACCATTCGGGTCAAACTGATCTGCAAATCCAGTCCATTGTGTGTGTTTGTGTGTGTGTGTGTGTATTCCAAGTTCAAGTGCGACAAAGGCCTATTTTTTTTTTTTTTTTTTTTTTTAATTAATTTCATGTCAGAATGACCCGAGGGAAGGATGAGGGTATAACACTGAACATTTAATACTTTCCAACACTCTATAATTATCTTTTGTCTGCTTATAGATTTTATTACAATACCTCGGTTCCTCAAAACAAAACTTATCTAAGGAATCTGAAAGGGGAAACCAAGGAGAAAGATAATTATTTGCACAGCAATTATTGAAGCACAACAAAATAAAAATCCAACTCCAAAAGAAAGAAACATACTGTTGTGAGACCTGTAGCAGGCATCAAAGTTGAAATGAGCTCATTTTGTGCATAAAATTGTAAAATTTCTCTGTTTTAACATTTCTGTTATCTATGTTCTGTTGTGAATAAAATATTGGCTCATGTGATTTGAAGAAATCATGTGAATTGAAGAAGTGAGAAATCATTCACACACATAGTAAACAAAACATACCACCCATCAACCATTCAGAAGTTATAACAATTGCATGAATTATGTGTGATCTAAGCATAATAATCCCATATATAGGTTGTAGACATGATATAGAATTATGCAGTTGAATGATGTTTGATTATAAGTCCGTCCAGCATTGTTTTGGATTGATCTGATGCATTTTGATATGTAAAGGTAGTGTCTGTGGTTCTTAGAGAGCAATTTTGGTCCTGTGTTTAAGAGGTCACTTAGAGCTCTGTTTTTTTAAAACAAAAGTCTCTGCCTTGGGGATCAAACAACCTCTGGTGTTAACTCATTGTTTTCCTTGTGAGACTCAAGATGTGCCGTCTCTTTGACCATTAGTTTTGTTAAACTTGACATCTTAAGTGTTCATTCTCTAGCTGGGATAATTTTTTATAAGCATGCATGGTTTCCTTAGTTTGACTGGCTGATGCTAAAATGTTGAGATCTTCTGATTTAGGGTCCTGAGTGTTGATTTGGAATTTGGCTCTTTTTCACCGTTTGAAGGAGTTATTTATGTCTGATTAACTCTCAGTTCCTACACACGTGTCATACCTTCACTTTATCCAACATTCAGAGAAGTCACAATGAGCTCAAAGCACCAAAAAAAAATTCACAATTAAGTCAAGCAGTGTAAGTTGCCTTGATATGTTTTATTCATATTTTGTTGCACAATGATGAATAATTTTCTACATATTTTTTTAAACTCTTCCTATTTCTCTTGATGTATAATTAGCAAGCTTTGATGGCAGTTAAAATATCAGCTACCCCAGAAATGTGCACTTAATGTGCACCTTTGTAAACAATATTCACCTCTAAAGACCATTTATTTCTATATAAAAAAAAAAAAAAACAACATTTCAGAAGATTTTTAATTAATATAAGTTAATTAATACACAAGTATATAAGTTAAAAAGTATATAAGATGAAGTGTGTGGTGATGTGTTATGTCTTATATCAGGATGGCCATACGTGTGATTTTGTTTCTAACACTTATTGGGCTGTGTGTCGCTGATTCCAAAGGTACGTTTAGAATAATACAAGTAAAAATGTCTGGATTTAAAAATATGTAACCATTGTGTATCATTACATATCAATCAGATTAATTTATTAAAATTATAGGCTGAAATATGGTGATTGAAAACTTGTGATTATTTATATTTTTTTGTATTGCTTTGATTATCCTTTGTCTTATCCTGTTTTTATTGATTTCTTATAATTTTGAACAGGGAATCTTGCTCTTAATGCCAAGGCTGTGCAGTCCTCCTTTGGCCACCCACAGGGAGATGCTCAACATGCAGTAGATGGAAACAGAGACTCAGATTACGGGAAGGGCTCATGCACTCACACTAAAACTGAGTTTAATCCATGGTGGAGAGTTGACCTTGGAAATGTCTACAGTGTACGCAACATTACCATCACTAATCGTCAAGACTGTTGCAAAGAGCGGCTTAAAGGAGCTCAGATTCGAATTGGTAACAGTCTGGACAACAACGGAAACAACAATGAGTTGTAAGAAATGTTTCAATTGTTCTACATCTTCCCATGTTTTTGAAGTTAAATCTGATTTAATAAAACAGGAGGCAAAATTGAACCTCTTCCACAAACCAACCACTCAGAGAGCCACAGCCATGGAGATGTACTTTACTTGAACATATATTATTCATATTGTGATTAGACATTTGTAAGATTAGACTGTTTTGTAGCAATGCAATATAAAATATAAACAATATTTTGTATTGTGAACAATTTGCTGTACAAAACCATTTGATTTCAATACAGTTGAATTTCATTTGTTAGATGTGCGTTGTGTTACAAGGCTTCTGGTTCTCATTTTAACACTGTTCTTTATGTATTTGCAGGGTTGCAACTGTTCTCACTGTTCTTGATGGCACAGAAACATTTTCATTTGAGCCTGTTATTGGCCAGTATGTCAACATTTTTTTGCCTGGGAATGATGAAGTCCTTACTCTGTGTGAAGTTGAGGTGTTTGCAGGTAAGGGACAGAGAGAGAAGAAAACTTTGTCATAGAATTTGTTTATGTACTTATTAATGTGTGTATAACTGTTATTATTTTATTAACAGAAAAGTACACACCAACCTACATTTGTGTTCCAAGTGAGTGTTCTTCATTATTTTGAATGTTGTTGTCAGTAACACATTGTGGCAAGCAGGACGGGGCCGAGAGCCGTGGGAATGGAGACTCCTGCGTGCCGCACCGGCCTCGACTCTCACAGAGGAGCTCTGAAGGATAAAAGGAGGAGTGACGACAGAGAAGGACAAGAGAGCACTCGTGTCACTGGCCTCGCTCTGTTCCCACGGCTCTCGGCCCTGTTCTGCTTGCCACACACATTTATAATATTCTTACTGGACATTTGGTAACCAATAAGAGATAATGTATATCAATACATCAAATTGTACATCAAGTTGTTTTCACAAAATATACCTGACAGAGTGATTATTACATGGCTACTAGCCACAGATAAATAATCTTGGACACGAAATATTGATTTGAGTTGAAATATTTTATTAGCTCACTTGTAATAAACACAAAGCTTCTGTGAAGAAAAAATATTTCTAGCAGGACAAACGAAGAAGTTAAAAAAAAAACAAATGTCTCGGGTTACATCTGTAACCCTTGTTCCCTGAGAAGGGAACGCCTTCTGAAGCATATGTGAAACTAGTCCAATCCTGATTGGTGCTGTGTCATGACGTAACCAGTGACTTGGCATGTGACGGCATACACAGAAGCTATAAAGGGTTGCTGGCACACAATAGCGTCAGGTTGAAGCAAGTCACTATCAGGCAAGGTGTGGCAATGACACTCGAGACATTCCCTTTTGACAATACTTTGGGGAACACAATGCCCACTGCATCATGCCAAGCAATGCCTGTCCTAGTGTAAAACCGTCCAGGTACAGCTTAGGACGAGAGCACCTGTGTGCCTGGCATAGAAGGAAGGTGCATGCTATAAAACCTCATGAACTGCATTACATATCTCCTGCAGGGAGACCCCAGAGAGCAGGGCTTTAGAAGACGCCATGCTTCTAGTAGAATGAGCCCTTACTGCCAAAGGTGAACTGCCAAAGGTGAACATATAACTCTAAGGCCCGAACAGGGCAGAGTAAATGAAGTCTCTCTTGTTCCGCCGACATATGCAGTGGAGGACGGAAGGACTGAAGGATTGTAGACCTAGCCATATTAGAAGGCACTTTAGGCACATAGCATGGTCTAGGATGCAAGGTAGCTTTCACCCTCCCAGGAGCAAATTCCAAGCAGGGAGGGGAAATAGAAAGAGCTTGAAGGTCCCCAACTCTCTTGAGGGATATAATGGCCAGCAAAAAAAAGCTATCTTAAGCATGAGATACTTCTCAGACACTGACTCAAGCGGTTCAAAGTGGGCCAGGGATAACCCCTCGAGAGCCACAGCCAGATCCCAGGCTGGGTATGAGGCCTCATCCTCCATGCTCCACGGTGGAACCGTACAACTAATTGTTGCCTCCCCAGAGGTCCGTCCCTTAACAGAGTGTAGAAAGCTGCAATTGCTGCCATTTACACCTTAAGCGTGGATGGGGTAAGACCAGCAGAGAAGCGATCTTGGAGAAACTCCAGCACTGAAGCCACTGGGCAGTTAACTGGCTCCAACCCATGCTTTCTACACCAAGAGGCGAAAGCATTCCACTTCAGGCCATACTGTTTTCTTGTGGATGGAGTTTTAGAGTTAAGTATAGCCCCCACCACTCCGGCTGAGAGCTAAGCCTCTAGGTACTGAGACCGCTCATGGGCCAGGCCCACAGTTTCCACAGCTCTGGTTGGGGGTGATATATCTTGCCCCCAGCCTGGTCCCTTCAAAGGTCGGCATGATATGCCTGCATGATGGTCTTGTGTTCAGGCACCAACCAGCCCAACCACCATATATGCTTAACCCACCAAAGCAGATGTAGTGCGGCAGGGTTTGGTGGGAAGCGTCTGGTAAAGATACCTGGCCAAAGTCTCTTCAACCCGCGGCATCATCCCATAACTGTTCTCCTTAGCTCCCTGTATGCCACTTCATTCATTAAAAGTAGAGCTAGAAATTTTTGAGGACAACAGTAAAATGATTGGTAAAAATGGTGAGCCCCGACGTGGAGGTTGCGCACTTGTTTGCGCTCATCCAGCTTTTCTTAAGCACGTTCCCCAAAGTGTCGCCATACGACGCAGCGTGAGTTCCCTTGAAAGGGAACATTTATGGAATAATGTAGTCATGTACACCAAATAAGTAATTACATGGACATATTGATTTGAGACTAAACTGTTTTAAATTCTTGCCTGTTTATTATCTTAGAATTCATTACAGTGTACGAAAACAATCATTCAGGCAACAAGACTAACACTACAGTACTCTTAATACTAAATATACTTACATTCTTAATACAATCGTTAACTATAACAGAGACGCACCAGTTGTGTTTGTATGAAACGAGAGAGAGCGAGTCCGTGGTGTGATACAAGAAACATCAAAGAAAGCCTGACTTCAGAAACCTGGATGAACTGTCTGTTATACAGCATTACTATTGAGGAAAAAACATCATGCAGGCATACCAGGCCATTATCTGGAAATATCAGACCTCAGAATGTCACGACTGACCAATCAGAATCAAGTATTCCAGAGAGCCATGTACTAATCATTTGGATTACATAGCTTAGCATTATTTTGCCCATTATATTGGGATTATACTTTAGCACATTAAAGTAAAAAAAAAAAAAGAAAAAAAGTTTTTATTTTATTTTTTATAAGACCCTCTGTTTATGTTAAACAGAGAATCTTGCTCTTGGAGCCATAGCTGTCCAGTCTTCCACATTCGATGGATTAACAGCTGCTCAAAATGCTGTCGATGGCAACAGGAATCCAAATTATAATGGTAGATCATGCAGTCATACTAAAGCGGACAGGGACCCCTGGTGGAGAGTTGACTTATTGGAAGTCTACATGGTAACCAGTGTTAGCATCACTAATCGTCAAGATTGTTGTGCGGAGAGAATAAATGGTGTTCAGATCCGTGTTGGCAACAGTCTGGAAAATAATGGCAACAATAATCAACTGTAAGTATTGTCTCTCTCTTAATACTTACACAAATGGTTAGAAAATGAGTAAATGAGATAAAATCACTTTGAATAAATCCTTTTCATACAAACTTGCCTTTGACAGAAGTATATTTAATATGCTTCATGCTGTTTTGATACGCCCCTCTCTATTTCTCTGTTACTGTGTTTCTTCACAGGGCTGCGACTGTTGAGTCCATCCCACCTGGAGAGACAAAAACATTTAAGTTTAAGCCAATTAAGGGGCGATATGTCAACATTTTTATACCTGGGCGCAATGAATTTCTCACACTGTGTGAGGTTGAGGTGTTTGCAGATGAGAAATAAAATGAGAGAGACATGGTGTGTAGACATTTGTACTATATGTACTGTTTATACTATGTGTATATTCCCTTAATGATTTTTTTTTTTTTTTTCCTGTTTTCATTACCAGATTAAGTGGAATGAGATGATGTCACACCACAGTCCACTGATCCTATAAGCAAAATACCAAACATTTTACCTGTGCACCTTTTATCCTTAATATAAAAGATAAGTTTCAGTGCACATTCAGTAAAGGTTTGAAATGGTTCTTAAAATGCACCTATCTTTTACCCATCTTTGTTTATATTTGCTTTCTACATGAATAAATTACTACAGCATTGCATGTTGTATTTCATGTTTCTGGATCAAAAAGTGCTCATTTGGATACTTACAATGAGGAGGAGGTGTAGTGTTACATAGCTACCCATCTAGAGTTGAGGAGCTGGTAACAAAGTAAAGAAGAAATTTTTTTTTTTTTTTCAAAAAAGAGATAGAAAAAGTAAATCATAGAGAGAACGAGGATATCCAACTTTCTGTCCCAGAATCAACACACAGTGTCTTTTAAGTGTCTTATTCTGACAAATATTTTAGAATTTGTACTTGCCTGCAAGTTTGTAGTATTCAAAGACAGAAAGTGATAAAAAAAAAGTGCAGGTCAGTGTTATTTATTTTAATATAAATAATACAAAATTAAAATAAAAATTAAAATAATTATTTTATTAAAAAATAATTGCATCTAGACAGATCGACAAAACTGTAATTCTGTAATTCTGAGACCTAAACATCCATACTTTTCCTGCAAAACACGTGACATAATGCAAACATCCTGATCACAGGATTAAACATTAAGTATTTGATTACATGATGAGAAGTTCCTGCTCAAGCAAGTTCTGTTCACAAGAAACAAGTAATGAATAAACTGAAATGTTTAACTTGAATGCACTTCAAAAGTGTGTGGAACCTTATGTTGGCCAATCAAATTGTACCTGTATTGGCAGGGACTCCGCCCCTATATATATATATATATATATAGGGGAGCCCGATGAAAAGGGGCAGGGTGTCTTATGCAGTTCACTGATTGTCAAGCCCGTGCAGTCTATGTTCAATAAACGTTAAATGACATTGTTGTTCCCTCTCATGATAAAAAGCATCTGTGAAATGTGCAAATATAATTAAAATAATCTTTTATTTTGATATAAGAAGACACAACTGCCACTGAATCAATTTACTCAACCACAATATGAGTGAATGTATTCTGCACCAAAACTTCAACAAGTCTTCCGGTGTTGGATTTATAAATAAATATGAATTTATAAATAAGTATTATTTGTATACATGGAAAGTTATCAATGAAACACTGTACAGAGCATGAGACAGATGTTTTTACCTCCATAAAAACTAATCATTAATCAACATACAAATGAGTGAAAGCGCCTTAAAATTGAAATGAGAATAACTCAAATAAATGAAAGAACATCTCCCATATTTCCAGAAGAGAACAGCAGTAAAAGTAAGTGCATGTCTTAGTTTATCTGAAATATTCTGATACCTGATTACATTCCAATGACTGAATGTCAAGTCACCTTTATTTGTATAGTGCTTTTTACAATACAGATTGTTTCAAAGCTACTTCAAAGTGATTGTTACGATCCCTGGTCTAGGTCAAGATCGCAACATAAATGACACAACAATGAGGTCTTCGTGATTACTCATTTTTATTTTCTTGAATGCGCTCTTCATTTTTTTTTTTTTTTTTTTAAATGCAGAACTGTTGTAGGTAAATACAAAAACCATTTCATAAAAGAAAAAGAAAAACAGATTCTGAAGCAAATAATCAGGGGTGAGCTAATGCCAAAACAACAAACAAACAGAAAACTAACTTTCCCCCAAACAAAACTAACTTCCCTGTAACTCCAAAATAAAGAAACAAAACATACAATGACATAACCTAACTCCTTAACTGCCCAAAAACAGGAGAAAAGTTGGTGGCCTGCTGGCCAACAAAAGAAACAAGGCACTGACCCCCTACTGCTTCCCAAATTGATTAAGATGTTACAAGCACGGTCAATAGGGTATTGAGGTTATAAACATAAAGGCTCTCAGAGTCAAAGGATGCTAACAGCACTCTGTTAAATCACGATGTATACCAACATTTTCCCCAGAGCTAACACACAGAATCAAACAATCATGAGCAATCACAACAAAGAGGCAGAGAGCGCCCTCCAGAGGAATCCCAGGGAATTTATAGTCCGGATCTCTCCTGCGGTCCAACCACCAGCAGCCTCTTGTTATGCCCAGGACCAATCCTGGAAGAGAAAAGGATAGCAGAAAAACAGCAAAACAAAGTATACACTGCTTCATAGCCGTAACAGTGATAAAAAGGAAAAATAGCAGAATCAATTATGGCAACTCAACTATGGAGACAGTTGTGAGGCCAATGTGAGGTCACAGCGCACTAGTGTTGGCATTTGACACAAATATGTCTATTTGACAGATGCATTCAGATTCTGGCGTCGCTTTGGTGACTCCTTTTCACTTCTTAAGCTCTATTTCTTTTTCCCCTTGAAAAGACTTGAAACACATCCTGAAACACAGAGAGCAATATGTCAATGCAGTCAGTTTGATTACTGAAGCCAGGTGATTATATCCACGTTTTTCCAGTGTTGAGAAACAGGAAGTATAATGTCCCCCCGGTGAGTGACATTTGAACTGCCTCCTCTCAACCTGTTCAACATTTTGAATTCACAATGTGCTCACATATTAATCACACTGTCAGTATCACAGTATGAGAATCGTGTGATGTCACTGTGATCATCGCATGATCTCACGTGTTGACTGGGATGTCATTATTCAGCATTAGTAAGTTTCACGAGTTCGCCTACCCATTCAGTCTTAGTAGTTAATGGTAAACAAACTCGGCTTGCTGTCCTCGAAGGAGACTCGAACCTGAGGCTCGGCTCAAGCTCCGAGTTAAACCCCCCTATAACAATACTGCACAGAGGGAGAATAAGAGAAATAGAGGAGGAGATGGGGAGGAGGAGGGATGCTGGAAGAATTGTGGCTGGGATGATGCAGTGACATTTCACGAGTTTGCCTGCCCATTCAGTCTTAATAGCAGTGTTAATTTTGGCAGCCATTGTTGATTTAGTCTTAGTCTTTATCTTCAGACGAAAATGCTCTTTAATCTTAGTCACATTTTTGTCTTTCATATTTTAGTCTAGTTTTAGTCGACGAAATTGCATTTTTGTCAAGTCTTAGTCACTGATTGTTGAACTGTAGTATAAAATCAATGTCACATTTGAAATTGTGTGGATATTCGGGAAACATTGCATTCGTGTTCGTATAATATGATCAACATTAAAAACTCACAGAAGGGTATGTTTTTGTATCAAAGAGAGTTTTAATCTTAAATCTCTATGCAGCCTGTGTCTATATTTGTTCTTCAAGCTAGTAAGTGCTAAATCCACACTTTTAAAAGGTATGTCGAGAAAAACAGTCATGTAGCGCGATTTGCTGGCTTGTGTGGATGCAGTCAGTTTTGACCACGAAAGATGAGGTAATTTGTCTGAATGTCAAGTATTTATGGCATTTTACCTGCTAGAAATACATGCTCAGTTTTAATGTTATTTTAAGGTGGAATAGAAATAAAAATAAACGGCAAAACATTTTGTTTGCGTAGCTCACGTCAGTTTGAGAGCCACTGCTGGATATCAGCCTGCACTTTGGTCGCAGATTTAGTCAGCAAACGAGCAGCGCAATATTGACTGACTGAATGACACTTTAATTTAAGTAGAAAATCTCAAATGAAGATCGCTGAACTCCAGCTTAATGTTACTTGTCTGTGTTTTAAGATTGTCCGCGCTTCTTCCTCAGTGTAGACTAGAGAGAGCGCATGTGCGTGGTTGCCAGATTGCAAAGACTGAGTAAAACGTGTTCTTTTAACAGAAAAGCTCTGATTGCATTTACATTTACATTTATTCATTTGGCAGACGCTTTTATCCAAAGCGACTTACAAGTGAGGAATACAGTAAGCATTCTGGAAATCTGGCAACCATAAGCACGAACCCTTGTAAAAACAGTCTGTAATGTTTTGTCTCCTTTATTCAACAAAAACAAAAAGTGATTTCAAAAGAGTGATTTTGGTAAAGTTTTTAGTATTTTTTAGCCACATATCTGTCTCGTCTTTTTTTCGTCACCGATATTGCACGTGTTGTTTTAGTCATGTTATCGTTAAATGACATTGGTGTTGTCTCTCATCGTCTCGTCTTAGTCATGGAAAAAAAGTTTTTTTTTCGTCATAGTTTTCGTTAACGAAATTAACTCTGCTTAATAGTTAATGGTAAACAAACTTGGCCTCGAAGGAGGCTCGAACCTGAGGCTTGGCTCGAGCTCAGAGCTAAATCCCCAAAAAGATATTTAGTAGGACAGCAAGCTGGGCAGTCAACTTAGAGTAGTTCAGCAATATAAGTACAGAAGACTTAAAGAATTTAATCCGTCTTCCCCCAAAGATGAGCAGAATATTGTTTGCTGTTGCCGCATTGCATTGGGGGAAACAAAATAAAATAAATAAAAAAAATAAGGCAGCTTGTGCTGTGAATTTCCTGTGGGAGCTAAAGAAAAAACGAAAGGGCTCCTGCAGGAACAGAGAGAGAAATCACTGCTGTGGCAGTGGGGAATAAAGTTTTAGTCTGAAGGCTGTTGCGAGAGCTGTGGCCGAAATCACTGCCTTGGAAGTGGGGAATAAAGTTTTAGTCTGATGCATGTTAAAAGATTATTTTTGACGAGGGTAGGTATCACTGCTGCGGCAGTGACTTGATAGATATTTAGAGTGAGAAATCACTGCTGTGGCAGTGAGAAATAAAAGTTTAACTGGAGAGCCTGAAGGGAAACCCACTTGAACAGAGATAGGCAGATGGAGCTTTTAGGGTGCAGGGGAAAATCCTGCAATTGCAGAGGAAAGGTGGAGAGCAGGTGGAGTTATTGATTCATGCGGTACAGGTATGCAGCAACTACATTGTTGAATGGGTAATTGATGAGCTTGTGTATGTGTGACAGGTTTGAACTGAAGTCTTTTTGTAAAGCATTTTGGAACCAATGTTTCAAACGAGATGAGAGTATTATTGTCATTGACGACGAGGGGATCGGCAGAAAATTACATTTTGGAACTTAGGAAGAATAAGCATTTGCTTAATACTGGGGTGCATGATAAGCTTGCATATGGATCCAATGTCCTAAATCTCTGAAAGACAGAATTTGCGCAACTTACTAATGCACCAACAAGGCCAAATCCTAAAGTGCAACATAAATCAACCTTACTTGATTTAATTATAACGAATACTGCTCACAAATTTACTTCAGCTGGCATATTCTGCAATGACATCATTGTGTCAGAAATACAAAAATCCCTAAGGTAAAAACCTGTTTGTTTGTGTTTTAAAAAAAAAAGTTATTTTAAATTTTTTTTTTTGCACGATTTACACTACAGTGATCTTAGAAGAGTAACTCTAATACTTGAAATGGAACTGGCATGGGAATATTTTCAATCAATTTTTCTGTCCAACATGTTCCCATTAAGAAATTCAGGAACAGCGGTAGGGACAATCCCTAGTTTTCAGATAGTCTTTCAGAGTTAATTCATTTAAGAAATAAATCATGTGCACAAGCCATATTTTCAAACGCCCCTGCTGATTGGTCGAAATATAAAACACTAAGGAATAAGTGCACATTGATGATTAGAAAGACTAAATCAGAGTTTTATTTAAAGTCAGTCACAGAGAATTTAAATAACCCCTCAAAATTCTGGAAATTAATTCAATCTTTGTCAGGGACTCATGTAGCCTCTAGCCTTCCTAAATATATTCAGGATGACGTATATAAAACAAAGATAAAGCTGCTATGATCAACCAGTTAAATAAACAGTTTATTCATGCAGGATCTGTATTTGACAGTTTAAGTGTAAATACAATTGTCTCATGTTCTGTGGTTACACCAGTGGTTGGAAATCTGGATGTGTTTGTTTTTAAACCTGTTTGAGTAACTGAAGTTTGTAAAGCATTGAAAGACATTGACCACAAAACTTCTGTAGGCCCAGATAACCTACATCCTTATCTTTTAAAGGTGGCAGTGGATATTATTGCAGAGCCAATTACTCATACTTTTTAATTTCTTTTGTTGAATTCTATACCTAAAATTTGGAAAGCTGCTATGTTCTCCGTTATTTAAAGATGGTGATCCCTCAGACATGAACAACTACTGTCCGATCTCCAAACTCTCAATCTTGGCCAAGGAGCTGCACAAGGGTAGTTCTGAGCCGGAGTTGATGCAATATGGCGACTGACCTTGCCCTCAGGGCAAAAAATGTATGCAATTTTGGATGCAGCCTTAGTGTAAATAGAAACTATTGCTATTTAAACTTAGTTTAAATAGAATTTATAGCTATTTAAACTTAATGTAAATAGCATCTATCGCTAAGAAAATATGCTATTTTCACTCAGTGTACATAGAATATAGCATCAATCGCTATTGCACTTAGTGCAAATAGCCTCTGCCGAATTATATTTACTGAGCTTTACATAGTTCCTCTTATTTAATGAAAATGTAAACACAACCAAAAAGTACAAATGAACATTGCACAAATGAAAATTAATACTGTTTACTTTGAGCACACACCTTTTTTATACTTTTTTATACATGAGAAAACTACAAAACAACATTAATCATGTTTCAATTGTACTTTTTTTCAATGATACTGTAGCACAGTTACATTGATCAGTAAATACTGCTGAACTGTACCTGAATACAACATAAAACCTATTAAATTGTGCCTGCAAGAACTTCACACTAACAAAGTGATTTGTTAAGGGACTGTCAGTGAATTTGCATTGTCAGATCATATAAGATAGTGGTCACCAAACTTTTTGAGCCCAAGTTCACTGTCTACAGGCCTGATGAAAGGCAAGATCTTCCTACTGAAGAGTTGAGAGAAAAAGACAGCCCAGATTGTACTTTCAACTTAAGGCATTTTATTTAGGCTAATTGTATTTGTATTACATGAAATGCTTTACTGCACCAATCTGATTCTCAGTACTCAATACTGCCACTTTTTTGCTGGATCGTGTATCAGTCAGGACCAATCTAGATCTGATACTGTGCATATTCAAGTTTGTTAAGTTCCGGAAATGGCAAAAAAAAAATAAAAAATGTTATAAAGCACCATAGAAGTTTTGGCGCACTATATTCCAAGTCTTCTGAAGCAATTTGATAGCTTAATGTGTGGGACAGATGAATATTTGTTGCTACCCCTCTCAATTGTTGGTCAGCACTCATTAACTGATGTTTCCAAAAATGTTTAATACAATTACGCACAAGTAAAACACTGTATATAAAACCAATAAAACCAACGTGATAACCAATAAATGATACTAAAGCAATTTACATCATACAATTACCAGATGATAATCATTTACCTTATAACCCTTTCAGTGAGATGCACAATATACAATGAAAAAATGTTCAAGATTTTTTTTTTTTTTTTTTTGTAATAATTACTTAAAATGCAATTTATAATTGTGCAAAAACAGAAAGTACAAACATGTGATAAATATTGACATAACACAAGAAAAATATGTAACAGACACTTTCTGTAGATGCAATAATGGAATATTGTGTTTTTATGTGGTTCTTGAAAAAAGTTAACTTTGGCCGCATATATTAAATCTTTCTATTTAATGGAGAAAATAAATCACATTTGATCTAGGGCTGTCACGATATCAGCTTACAAAAATGGGGACTCTTTTGTAATAGGTTCATTTAATATTGATTTTTCAGATATGACATAAGACTTTGGTTGGGAGGGCCTTAATTCAACCATAAATAGAGCATCATTTCTGAGCACAATATTGTTCAGCCAGACCCTCTTCACAGACTGCTGGTGTGTATTAATATTCATATCTATATTTAATAGCACATTTTTGTTTTGAAATGTTTTGACAGGGCTTTATATTCCTTATATGAATAATATATTAGTTAAATAAGAAATATTGCAATTGTTTATAAACATATTAATAATGCCATTTATTTATTATATACAAACACTATTTTTTTTTTTTTTTAAGCAGATAACTGAGTTGTGAAGTTCCTCTGTGAGGTTGATATATTGATTAATTCCAGGTGAGTTGAATGTTTATGCACTCTCTACACCAGGGTAATGTTATAACTGGAATGAAAAAAAAAAAGTAATTTGTTGAATACAGTTTTTACATAAATTTGGTATCACTTTTACTAGTGATAAATTTGCAAATTCTTTGCACAAAACTCTAAACCAATCACACTAATATACAAAATGAAGTCTGGGTGTAGAGTTACATTCAAGCTATTTTAAGGCATAAACAATTTTTTTTTTTTTTTTCCACAGGAAAAAATGTTTTAATGTAATTTTGGTGATCAAAGATGAGTTTTGAGGGAAAAAAAATTTGACTACAGGGGGACTTTAAGTTGCCTTGGCATGTGGTATCCAAATTGTGTTGCACAATGATGAATAATTTTCTACATTTTTTACATTAAACTCTTCCTATTTCTCTTTTATGAATAATTAGCAAGCTTTGATGGCAGTTAAAATATCAGCTGCCCGCACAAATGTACACTTATTTTCAGTGTATTATCGTAACACTTTTGCAAACAATATTCAACTCTAATAACCATTAATTTATATATAAAATAAAAAATATTAGAAAAAAAAACCATTTTAGATTTTTTTTAAAGTTATATAAGTTAAAAATAGAGCAAACTCAGCAAAGGCATTTGAAATCCAAAGAACGGAGGCAGGTTAGTCACATTACACTGACTTTACTGTAAGTCATCGGGCTCTTCTATACTATTACTTCATTACAGTAGCAATATATGTGTTTCTTTGTTTAAATGAGAATGAGAAATTGAAAATTATTCCTTCATATGTGGTTATGTGTTGTTATGTCATATATCAGGATGGCCATACGTGTGATTTTGTTTCTAACACTTATTGGGCTGTACGTCGCTGATTCCAAAGGTACGTTTAGAATAATACAAGTAAAAATGCCTGGATTTAAAAATCTGTAAACATTGTGCATCATTACATATCAATCAGATTCATCTATTAAAATTATAGGCTGAAAAATGGTAATTGAAACCTTTTTAATACATTTTTTTATTGATTCATATTTGTTTATTTTTATTGCTTTGAACCTGTCTTATCAGTTTTTTTTTTTTTTTTTTTTTTTTTTTATCTATTTCATACAACTTTGAACAGAGAATGTGGCTCTTAATGCCAAGGCTGTGCAGTCCTCCTTAGGCCACCCACAGGGAGATGCTCAACATGCAGTAGATGGAAACAGAGACTCAGATTACGGGAAAAACTCATGCACTCACACTAATGCTGAGTTTAATCCATGGTGGAGAGTTGACCTTGGAAATGTCTACAGTATAAGCAACGTTACCATCATTAATCGTCAAGACTGTTGCAAAGAGCGGCTTATGGGAGCTCAGATTCATATTGGTAACAGTCTGGACAACAACGGAAACAACAATGCGCTGTAAGAAATGTTTAAAGTGTTCTATCATCTTCCCATGTTTATGATGTTTATTCTGGTTTAATAAAACAGGAGGCAAAATTGTACCTCCATCACAAACCAACCACTCAGAGAGCCACAGCCATGGAGATGTACTTTACTTGAACATATTTTATCCAGACTGTAATTAAACATTTGGGTAACACTTAAGGTTCATTAGTTAACATTAGTTAACTATATTAGTTAACATGAACTAATAATGAACTGCACTTATACAGAATTTATTAATCATTGTTAATGTTAATGTCAACATTTCCTAACACATTAATAAAATCTTGTTAAAATTAGTTAATGCACTGTGAACTAACATAAACAATGAACAACTGTATTTTCATTAACTAACGTTAACAAAGATTAGTAAATACAGTAACAAATGTATTGCTCATGGTTAGTTCATGTTAGTTAATACATTATCTAATGTTTCAATAATGAACCTTATTGTAAAGTGTTTCCGGCATTTGTAAATTTAGACCATTGTTTCTTGTAGCAATGCAATATAAAACAAAACAATAATTTGTATTGTGAAGAGTGCTGTACAAAACCATTTGATAAAAATACAGTTGAATTGAATTTGTTAGACATGTGCATTGTGTTGCGAGGCCTCTGGTTTTCATTTTAACACTGTTCTTTATGTATTTGCAGGGTTGCAACTGTTCTCACTGTTCTTAATGGCACAGAAACATTTTCATTTGAGCCTGTTAATGGCCAATATGTCAACATTTTTTTACCTGGGAACAATGAAATCCTTTCTCTGTGTGAAGTCGAGGTGTATGCAGGTAAGGGACAGAGAGAGAAGAAAACTCTGTGATAGAATTTACTTATGTACTTATTAATGTGTTTATAACTGTTATAACTCTTTTATTTACAGAAAAGTACACACCGTTACAAACTTGTAGTTCAAGTAAGTGTTCTTCATTACTTTGAATGTTGTTGTGAGTAAAACACATATATAATATGAACATTCATACATAAACTGAACATTCAAAACCAATAAGGGATAATGTACATCAAGACATTTATCACAAAATAAACCTGACAGGGCGATTATTACATGGCTGCTAGCCACAAATAAATAGTTCTGGACACAAAATATTTAAATATTTTATTAGCTCACTTGTAACAAATGCAAAGCTTTCGTGAAGAAAAAATGTACCTAGCAAGACAAATGAACAAGTTCAAATAAGACAAACATTTAAGGGATAATGTACAGTCAGGTACACCAAATAAATAATTACATGGACATACTGATTTAAGATGAAATTCTTGCCTGTTTATTATCTTTAAAACCCATTAAAGTGTACAAAAACAATCATTGTGGTGAACAGTACAGTACTCTTAATACTAAAAATACTTCAATTCAATCTTAATACTTCATTACAATCAATAACTATAACAGAGACACATCAGTTGTGTTTGTATGAAACGAGAGAGAGCGAGTCAGTGGTGTGATACAAGAAACATCAAAGAAAGACCAGCTTCAGAAACCCGGATGAACTGTCTGTTATACAGTGTTACTATTGATGACGGTCATTATCTGGAAATATCAGACCTCAGAATGTCGCAACTGACCAATCAGAATCAAGTGTTCCAGAGAGCCATGTAATAATAATTTGTATTACATAGCTTAGCATTATTTTGCCCATTATATTGAGATTATACTTTAGCACACTAAAGTAAAAAAAAAAAACAAAAAAACAAAGTTATTATTTAGTATTTCATTTTAAACAGAGAATCTTGCTCGTGGAGCCACAGCGGTCCAGTCTACCACATACCCTTATTTAGGAGCTCAAAATGCAGTCGATGGCAACAGGAATCCAATTCTCAGTCAACTATCATGCAGTGCGACTAATGGGGACAGGGACCCCTGGTGGAGAGTTGACTTGTTGGAAGCCTACAAGATAACAAGGGTTAGCATCACTAATCGTGGAGATGGTCATCCGGAGAGAATAAATGGTGCTCAGATCCGTATCGGCAACAGCCTGGTAAATAATGGCAACAATAATCAGCTGTAAGTATTGTCTCTCTCTTGATACTTAAATTGTTAAAATGATTGAAAAAGATAATATAAATTTGAAAAAATCCTTTTAATACATACTTGCTTTTGACAGAAGTATATTTAATATGATTCATGCCGTCTATGTCTCTGTTACTGTGTTTCTTCACAGGGCTGCAACTGTTGTGTCCATCCCACCTGGAGAGACACAAACATTTCAGTTCAATCCTATTACAGGGCGATATGTTAACATTTTTATACCTGGGCGCTATGAATATCTCACTCTGTGTGAAGTCGAGGTGTTTTCAGGTGAGTGATAAAAGGAGAGAGACATGGTGTGTAGATATTTGTACTATATGTACTGTTTATACTATTTCTAGGTTCCCTTAATGATTGTTTGTTCTGTTTTCATTGCCAGATTAAGTGGAATGAGATGATGTCACACCACAGTCCACTGATCCTATAAGCAAATACCAAACTACTGTTTTCTGAGCAATACTAATATTGCACTTTTTTCATTGTTTTCATTTTACCTGTGCACCTTTTATCCATAAGATAAAAGATAAGTTTCAGTGCACATTCAGTAAAGGTTTGAAATGGTTTTTAAAATGCACCTGATTCTTAACCCCAGTTTGATCCAGGGGGTTGTGTATTTACCCATGTTTGTTTCTCTTTCTACATGAATAAATTACTTCAGCATTGCATTTTGTATTTCATGTTTCTGGATCAAAAAAGGCTCATTTGGATGCTTACAATGAGGAGGAGGTGTAGTGTTATATAGCTACCCATCTAGAGTTGAGGAGCTGGTAACAAAGTAAAGAAGAAATAAATTTTTCAAAAAAGAGAAATAAAAAAAGAAACATGGAGAGAATGAGGATATCCAACTTTCTGTCCCAGAATCAACAACACAACCACCAATTCAACCAGTATTAACTTTTAATTTTCTGTTATAAAGAGTAAAAAAATGCACAAATGTAAAACAACAACCATAATAGAAATATCAATATAAAAAATAATAATAATGAAAATAGGGGTGATAGATTCAGGGGAGAGCCTGGCCAAAAGAACAAACAAAAAATGAACTAATCCAGAAATCTCTCTAAATTACCTGGAGAAAAATAATCCAGAAAATTTATTGACATAACACTTCCCTCTCTCCCAGTTTAACCATAAACAGGAGAAATCAGGATTACAAACAAAAATTGCACCCTCCACCTACATTCCCAAAACACGAAAGAAATAAAGTTGCAGAAGAAACAAACTATTTACAACATAAATATCAAAGAGAGACAAACACATTTAATTATCTTTCTGTTAACGAACAGTGTGTTGTACAGACGTATACAGACGTAAATATATAACACAACTGTAAGGACCACCCGTCAGCCCAACGGCAGATTCTGATGGCCTGGGCAAAGGTATAATGCGTGTATGTCTTTTAGAATTTAATTTAAATTTTAGTTTAGATGCCCACTTAATCTGACTCCAATTTCAAATGATTATTACTCTTAGATCGTGTTTCTAATTAGGAATTAATCATTGGTCATGTATTAATTTAGATATTTGATCATTCTCGATATCCCATACTTTCGGTTATTCATTCAATATGGACCCGATATCACACAGGAAGTTACATCGGCCGATTATGTACTTTCACGATCACAAATTCGTCAGTTTCTGATTCTTAGTCAGAGGGTGCAGAGTTTACTAATGCATTTGAGTCGAACCGCCACATGCTTGTTCATACAAAAACACAGTTTTCTTAGTCACGATACTGCAACTTGCTAAGTCAGTGATACACAGAAATCAAAAGGTCCCACATGATGTGCAACATGCTCCTTTCATTGAGCCTTTAGTTTGACCTATCCTGATACAGATTTATGGAAATATGGACCCCAATAAGCTACTAGAAATAAAGATTTCAGAATAAACGCAGAATAAATCAAGAATAACATTTATTTTTCAGGTAAAAATATATCATGTCAATTACATAGTTAGACAATTAGAAGCCAATTCAGAAATAATAAACACATAACACCAATTGCTCAAAGATGACTCTAAGAGTAAAAAATACATACAGTGGTGTGTGAGTGTCTTCAGACATTCACCTATCACTACATGGGGGTTTCTGTCTACAGAAGATCCCACATGACTGCTTTGCACTTTCCTTAAATACCCAGACCAGAACAAAAGGATTGTAAATATTTACTACACCGACACCTGGTTTCGGGGGAGAGAAGAAGGTTATCAGATATCTTGGAGAGACACCACCCAAAAAGAGAACAGAATTCTCCTGAGTTTTCAATCTTTCTTATAATTCAAATGACTGCTGTGAAACAGACCATTTCACCAATCGCACTGAGACATTTAAAATGATACCAAACAAAAAAAACAATTGGAAAAAACAATAGATACACAAGATACATCATTCATAGAATATGCATTCTTGGAGAACTTTCAGTGACTTGAGTCAGGGGGAAAGGAACGAGGGTGTGTGTGTGTGTGTGTGTTGGGTGTTTGTGTGTCTGGGGGGGTGTTGCATAGATGTGTGAGGAGAGTTTGTGCAAGCCGTTGTCCTATGCTATTTCTTTGAGATCTTCTCTCCAGATGAATTTTATTGCTTTATTGCAGGGCGCTTGATCTCAGCTTTTGTCTTCGCAGGAAAATCAAGTCTTACAGTTCCTCCCCTGGCCCCTTGGGACAAATTCAGATCAATCCTGAGGGGCTATTTTTGGACATTTCCTGCTTTCATATGCTGGGTGTTATTTTAAGAGTGTTCATCAGGCTGGCACCTGTAGTTAGCAGTGCTAGTCGATGGGTGCAGGAGTCAAGTCGTCACCTGAAATAACAACATTATGGCAGGTTAATGTAACGGTTCTGGTGTATTCTAGTCACCACACAAGGAAGTGCAGATACAAAGTCTTTAAATAAGCTCAGGAGATAACAAGAGAATCAAAACCCAGGAGATAACTGGAGAACCAAAATAGCATAAACACACTCTTAAATAAAGACAATACAGGACAAGGTACTAACTACAACTGAAGACTTATATGCACAGCAGACAAAGGGAGAAAATAACTAGACAGATCTGAACTGAAGACACTAATTAATCAGTAACCAAGGGAACTAAATAATGGCGGGAAACTGAACAAAGGAACAAAGGAACATGTGATGAAAGACAAACAAACTCATAACATTTACATTTACATTTTTCATAAGAACAGAACATAAATGTGACAGTTGAACATTAAGATGAAAGTACTGCAGAATGCGCCTCTGTGACACACAGTTCCTTTAGGTGTAGGTGTACTGTGCTGAGTGGATGCTGTAGCAGGTGGACATGATGTCTGTTATCCTCTTGGTCAGGTTTGCTTCCACCTGCACTTGGCTGTGGTGGTATTCTGCCTGTAGAATGACTGGTTGTACCAAGTCAGTTGTGTTGGTCAGCATGAGTAGAAAGTGTCGGTGGAAAGTGTCATTACACTTTGCGGAAACATCTGTGTCCTCTCCAGGTTTAATTGACCCTCTGAATAATCCTCGGGCACCTTCAAGTAGAAGGTTTGTTTTGCCGGGCAGGTAAAATCTCCATAGGTGAAGAATTCATTTCACTGATGACACTCCATTGCATGCAAGACACCTGAACAACTTCTGAGTGACCATTCAATACTTGAACACTCATGAATTTGGTGTTATTGTAAGATGAGAAAAGGGTTGTTGGATAAACACAAGAACACAATATAACACATGATGAACTCATGTCGAAAGTATGAGTGGTAAATTAGGTCTCCTTTTCAGAGTCCTATTTAGTGAACAGGTCTCATTTAATCACTAGATTTTTCACTACCACTGGGACATGGTAGTGGAATTTAGATTTGGTCTGGATTAATTAAAGGAAGGGTAGCAAGGAGTCAATATAACTGGTATATTTACCAGTGGTATACATTCATTAATCAAATCATTAATGCAAACCTGAGGTTTCAATCAAGTCAATTAGAGAATGAGATTTACAGAAACAGATTTAAAATCTCTAGTTTAGCTTTTACAACCATCATCTTTGCATGTACAGGCTAAGTCACACTCAATACTGCAGGTCTGACTGGGAATTGTGTAACTGATTGACAGAACTGCCTGCATTTCAGTTCTAATTAATCAGATAAATGTGTCATTAGTCATATGTTGGAAACTAGGGGGCCCTCCTAGTTTGCAACAATGCTAAGGACTGGACATAATAAAAATTACTCACTAGGTCCCATTCAGATTTTGAATGTGGAATTTGAATGATAAGAAATTAAATCAATTGTTGTGTGACTATAGCCATGCACATGTGTAACCCAGACTAATTAAGGGTTATATTATATATTAATATAAATGTTTGAGGTTCAGAAAAGTAAATAATTTAAGATTAGCAGTATTAACAAATACTTAAAATAAAATAAATTGTGTGACAAAAACAATTTGTAATATTTAAACAAGTTGTAGTTTCAACCAATCAGAGTTCTGATGATATGGACCGCCCACTTGCTGACGCGGCAGATTGCGCAAGACCTGAGAAGGAAGAAGACGGAGAGAAAATCGCTAGATTTAGCTATCAAGAAAGTAGAAATAACGGAGTAAAACTTTGAAAATAGTGTTTAAAACTTTTCAAGTCAGTTGAAAGAGGAGGATATTGAGTGGATTCAGTTGTTATTTTACTCCTGTGACGGTCGATGGGTGAATTACATCCTTGTATTACTGGGAAGTGAATATCTGGATGTGGTGAGTTCAATTTATGCATGTATGCTGAGTTTAATGTTTAAATAAAAAAACAACACTTACTTTGTAAGGAAAGCAGAAGTTTATTTTGTTTATTAAGGTCATATGTGTGATTTATGTTGTATTTTTGGATATTATGGTACACGTGCATGTCACGGTAATGTACTCGTGCCTGAAAAGAGATGTATGTTTATTAGCAATGTAATATTGTAAAACATTGAAATTATTACTTCGCATGTTATTTTATTGGTATGTGGAGATACTTACCTGATGTGATGCTATTGTTGACTAAATGCAGTCGTGCATTTCTGGCCTTTTAAACAGGTCAGTTTTTTTTTTTCCTGAGGGGAGATTGATTTTCTTTGATGGCGAGCCAATCTATTCGGACACTGGAAAAGAAAGAAGAAAATTCATCTTCTAGGACCAGGAGAGTATCGTGATTTCATTTTTCCCTGCTCAAGGTAAAACTATTCCTGCATAAGAGATTGTGTTTCTCCATACGGGACTGAGAACTGTCTGAGATAACTAGAAGAAGGAACTGATTTCAGTTATTGAACATTTGGAAATTGAACTGATCGTCAACGTGTGCGTGATATCACAACATTGTTGTTGAATCTGAACAAATTGTTGTCATTCTATTGTTTTCTACTGTATTCATACCATTCTAGTGTGAAACTGACAGTGATTTGCTCTAAGTGATTTGTTCTTTTATTTCTTTTCATTGTATTGATGTAACTTTGAATTGTTTATTTTTTTATTTTATTTACTTTCAAAAAGGGGAAAGGCTGGCAATTTAAGGGAACATTTATAAAAAAATCTATATACTTACCTTAATTGTGGTTTCCTGTCGTCCTTCAGCAATTACCCTCTACCTCCATAGTCGAACATACCGATCTTCTGATTTTCCTAATTGGTCCATAAAAGTGAAGAACTAAATTTTAAGTAATATAACCCGTTACACATGTCCTGTGCATATTACAGTGTTTCCATACAGGAAGTTGACAATACTGTAACACTTCAAAATTGTTTGACACAATAAAAAAAAATATATATATAAAAATAATTTCCTTTGTCCTATACACTGAATGTTAGTGGTCAGATCTGACTGCTGGTATTTAAGCATCATCAGAGAATCTTGCACCTTAAGTTGCTGTTGCACCTGTGCTTACACAGTCTACTGTGTTGTGAGCATGATGACACCCAGGTCTGCTGGGAAAATCTCACACTAGTTAGATCTGTGATCAGAGCATCAGATCACCATTTGTGGTGCTGGGCTGTTTATTTAGCAAATGGTATTTATGGTGCCACTCAAACACTTGACCATTTAGATCTCTGTGGTCTGTAGACGGTAGAGTTTCTGCCTGATATTACATTTCACACATTACATGTCCAGTAAAAATAACTTCCCTGATCAGATCGCAATGTGATCTAGCACTCCCAGAGAGGAGTTTGCTAACACTTGCACCACTTTGTTTGTGGTTTTGTTGTGAGAGAAAATCAAAACTTGTACCTCCCCTTGTCAGTGGGTTTCAGATCAAAAGAATCAAATTTGGCTTAACCTAAGCCCTGTCTGTGAAACCGGGCCTAAGTGATGAAAGAAAAGTAAGTGAGACAAGAGTTGTCAGATGACTTGCATGATGCTGTTCGGTCTTAACCCATTTTACTGTAACCTAATTCTTTGTTCATGTCCTGAGTTTTAAACTGAGGTGTTTGTCCACCCCTGGAGGAGGTCCAACAAATTAGACATTGCCTTTAGTTCGGGGTGTGACTATTTCTCCTCCACATACATAAATCTCAGTTATTGTCACATGGTCTCTTAACTTTCATGCTCTAGCAGAGTGAAATTTAGACATGATTTCTATAATAAGAGTACAATACATTTTATACAGATTTGATTGATACAATCATTGAATAAATGAGAAATCATTCACACACATAGTAAACAAAACACACCTCCCATCAACCATTCAGAAGTTATAACAATTGCATGAATTATGTGTGATCTAAGCATAATAATCCCACATATAGGTTGTAGACATGATATAGAATTATGGTGTGGCAAAGGGACACAGAGTCTCATTCCCTTCTCAGAGTACAAGGGTTACAGACGTAACCCGAGACATTCCCTTTTGAGGGAACTCGTGCTGCAACGTATGACAATACTTTGGGGAACGCAATGTCTACTGCATCATGCCAAGCAATGCCTGTCCTAGTGTGAAACTGTCCAGGCACAGCTTAGGACGAAAACACCTGTGTGCCTGGCATAGGAGGAAGGTGCATGCTATAAAACCTCATGAACTGCATTACATATCTCCTGCAGGGAGACCCCAGAGAGCAGGGCTTTAGAAGATGCCATGCTTCTAGTAGAATGAGCCCTTACTGCCAAAGGTGAAGGCATCCCGGGCACCTGGTAGGCCAAAGAAATCGCCTCACCAATCCAGTTGCTGATTGTTTGCTTTAAGGGTGGGGATCTTTTCCTGGGCGACCCAAAGCATATTGGCAATTGGTCTGACTTCCTTCAGCGAGAAGACCTCTGAACATATAACTCTAAGGCCCGAACAGGGCAGAGTAAATGAAGTCTCTCTTGTTCCGCCAACATATGGGGTGGAGGACGGAAGGACTGAAGGATTGTAGACCTTGCCATATTAGAAGGCACTTTAGGCACATAGCATGGTCTAGGATGCAAGGTAGCTTTCACCCTCCCAGGAGCAAATTTCAAGCAGGGAGGGGAAATAGAAAGAGCTCCCCAACTCTCTTGAGGGACATAATGGCCAGCAAAAAAGCTATCTTAAGCATGAGATACTTCTCAGACACGGACTCAAGCGGTTCAAAGTGGGCCAGGGATAACCCCTCGAGAGCCACAGCCAGATCCCAGGCTGGATATGAGTCATAGGCCTCATCCTCCATGCTCCACAGAGGAACCGTATGACTAACTGTTGCCTCCCCAGAAGTCCGTCCCTTAACAGAGTGTAGAAAGCTGCAATTGCTGCCACATACACCTTAAGCGTGGATGGGGTAAGACCAGCAGAGAAGCGATCTTGGAGAAACTCCAGCACTGAAGCCACTGGGCAGTTAACTGGGTCCAACCCATGCTTTCTACACCAAGAGGCGAAAGCATTCCACTTCAGGCCATACTGTTTTCTTGTGGATGGAGTTTTAGAGTTAAGTATAGTCCCGACCACTCCGGCTGAGAGACCAACCTCTAGGTACTGAGACCGCTCATGGGCCAGGCCCACAGTTTCCACAGCTCTGGTTGGGAGTGATATATCTTTCCCCCAGCCTGGTCCCTTCAAAGGTCGGCATGGTATGCCTGCATGATGGTCTTGTGTTCAGGCACCAACCAGCCCAACCACCATATATGCTTTACCCACCAAAGCAGATGTAGTGCGGCAGGGTTTGGTGGGAAGCGTCTGGTAAAAGATACCTGGCCAAAGTCTCTTCAACCCGCGGCATCATCCCATAACTGTTCTCCTTAGCTCCCTGTATGCCACTTCATTCATTAAAAGTAGAGCTAGAAATTTGAGGACAATGGTAAAAAGAATGGTAAAAGTGGTGAGCCCTGATGTGGAGGTTGCGTACTTGTTTGCGCTCATCCAGCTTACTTTTCTTAAGCACGTTCCCCAAAGTGTCGTCATACGACACAGCGTGAGTTCCCTTGAAAGGGAACATTTAAGGAATAATGTACAGTCATGTACACCAAATAAATATGGACATATTGATTTGAGACTAAACTGTTTTAAATTCTTGCCTGTTTATTATCTTAGAATCTATGACAGTGTACAAAAACAATCATTCGGGCAACAAGACTAACACTACAGTACTCTTAATACTAAATATACTTATACATTATTAATACAATCATTAACTATAACAGAGATGCACCAGTTGTGTTTGTATGAAACGAGAGAGAGCGAGTCCGTGGTGTGATACAAGAAACATCAAAGAAAGCCTGGCTTCAGAAACCTGGATGAACTGTCTGTTATACAGCGTTACTATCGATGCCAGTCATTATCTGGAAATATCAGACCTCAGAATGTCACAACTGACCAATCAGAATCAAGTGTTCCAGAGAGCCGTGTAATAATCATTTGGATTACATAGTTTAGCATTATTTTGCCCATTATATTGGGATTAATCTTTAGCACATTAAAGTAAAAAAAAAAAAGTTTATTTTTTATTTTGTATATGATCCTCTGTTTATATTAAACAGAGAATCTTGCTCTTGGAGCCACAGCTGTCCAGTCTTTCACATACGATGGATTAACAGCTGCTCAAAATGCTGTCGATGGCAACAGGAATCCAAATTATAATGGTAGATCATGCAGTCATACTAAAGCAGACAGGGACCCCTGGTGGAGAGTTGACTTATTGGAAGTCTACATGGTAACCAAGGTTAGCATCACTAATCGTGGAGATTGTTGTGCAGAGAGAATAAATGGTGTTCAGATCCGTATCGGCAACAGCCTGGAAAATAATGGCAACAATAATCAGCTGTAGGTATTATCTCTCTCTTAATACTTACACAAATGGTTAGAAAATGAGTAAATAAGATAAAATAACTTTGAAAAAATCCTTTTAATACAAACTTGCTTTTGACAGAAGTATATTTAATATGCTTCATGCTGTTTTGATACGCCCCTCTCTATTTCTCTGTTACTGTGTTTCTTCACAGGGCTGCGACTGTTGTGTCCATCCCACCTGGAGATGCAAAAATATTTGAGTTTAAGCCAATTAAGGGGCGATATGTCAACATTTTTGTACCTGGGCGCGATGAATATCTCACACTGTGTGAGGTTGAGGTGTTTGCAGATGAGAAATAAAATGAGAGAGACATGGTGTGTAGATATTTGTACTATATGTACTGTTTATACTATGTGTATATTCCATTAATGATTTTTTTTTTTTTTTTTTTCTGTTTTCATTGCCAGATTAAGTGGAATGAGATGATGTCACACCACAGTCCACTGATTCTATATAAGCAAAATACCAAACTACTGTTTTCTGAGCAATACTATTTTTGCACTTTTTTCATTATTTTTATTTTACCTGTGCACCTTTTATCCTTAAGAGCCGTTTCAGTAAAGGTTTGAAATGATTTTTAAAATGCACCTGTTTCACAACCCTAGTTTGATCCAGAGGGTTGTGTATTTATTTACCCTTTTTTTTTTAATCTTTACTTTCTACATGAATAAATTACTACAGCATTGCATGTTGTATTTCATGTTTCTGGATCAAAAAGTGTTCATTTGGATACTCACAATGAGGAGGAGGTGTAGTGTTATATAACTACCCATCTAGAGTTGAGGAGCTGGTAACAAAGTAAAGAAGAAATTTTTTTTCCCGAAAAAGAGATAGAAAAAGTAAATCATAGAGAGAACGAGGATATCCAACTTTCTGTCCCAGAATCAACACACTGTGTCTTTTAAGTGTCTTATTCTGACAAATATTTTAGAATTTGTACTTGCCTGCAAGTTTGTAGTATTCAAAGACAGAAAGTGATAAAAAAAAAGTGCAGGTCAGTGTTATTTATTTTAATATAAATAATACAAAATTAAAATAAAAATTAAAATAATTATTTTATTTTTAAAAAAAAATTGCATCTAGACAGTTTGATAAAACTGTAATTCTGTAATTCTGAGACCTAAACATCCATACTTTTCCTGCAAAACACGTGACATAATGCAAACATCCTGATCACAGGATTAAACATTAAGTATCTGATTACATGATGAGAAGTTCCTGCTTAAGCAAGTTCTGTTCACAAGAAACAAGTAATGAATAAACTTAAATGTTTAACTTGAATGCACTTCAAAAGCATCTGTGAAATGTGCAAATATAATTAAAATAATCTTTTATTTTGATATGAGAAAACACAACTGCCACTGAATCAGTTTACTGAACCACAATATGAGTGAATGCATTCTGTGTTGAAAAAGGATTTATAAATAAATATGGATTTATAAATAAGTATAATTTGTATACATGGAAAGTTATCAATGAAATACTGTACAGAGCATGAGACAGATGTTTTTACCTCCATAAAAACTAATCATTAATCGACATACAGATGAGTGAAAGTGCTGTCTCATCGCCTTAAAATTGAAATGAGAAACTCAAATGAAAGAAAATCTCCCATATTTCCAGAAGAGAACAGCAGTACAAGTAAGTGGATGTCTTAGTTTATCTGAAATATTCTGATACCTGATTACATTCCAATAACTGTATGTCAAGTCACCTTTATTTTAATAGTGTTTTTTACAATACAGATTGTTTCAAAGCACATTTAGTGATAAAAATGAAAAATAGCAGAATCAATTATGGCAACTCAACAGTTGTGAGGCCAATGTGAGGTCACAGCACACTCACTATACTCACTACGCAAACCTATAGACTAAACACGTAAATGAACGGCAAGAATGCATTAAAGGTATTCGGTTTTCAGTAGGAAAGGTGTCATTTAAGCGGCCCCTAAAGTAATAACTAACAATTTTTACAACGGAAGTGATTCAATCAAAAACCAACTTTAGCTCGATAAGAATTTTCCTATTGTCTCTGTGAAGCTGCTTTGAAACAATATGTATTGTGAAAAGCGCTATATAAATGAAGATGACTTGACTCACTGTGTGCTCATACTGTGAACTCTCCATGTGAGACCACTGTGATATCATTGTGCTAAACTCTCATTCTGTTAGTTTAGTGTGAGTTCACTGTGATCTAAACTTTCTCTAATATTGGTCAGTTATATCACAAACATCGTGTAGAAGTTCATATTTTATTTCCATCAACAAAGTACATCAAAAATTTGTGTTCTTTGCAGCCTGGTGTTGGCATTTGACACAAATATTTCTATTTGACAGATGCATTCAGATTCTGGCGTCGTTTTGGTGACTCCTTTTCACTTCTTAAGCTCTATTTCTTTTTCCCCTTGAAAACACATCCTGAAACACAGAGAGCAATATTTTAATGCAGTCAGTTTGATTACTGAAGCCAGGTGATTCTACACCTGGCTTCGCCTGCCCATTCAGTCTTAGTAG
The DNA here is from genome assembly GCA_037950665.1 of Hypophthalmichthys nobilis. NCBI lineage: Eukaryota > Metazoa > Chordata > Actinopteri > Cypriniformes > Xenocyprididae > Hypophthalmichthys > Hypophthalmichthys nobilis. The sequence continues at coordinate 902,221 of CM075483.1, forward strand.
TTAATGGTAAACAAACTTGGCTTGCTGTCCTCGAAGGAGGCTCGAACCTGAGGCTCAGCTTAAGCTCCGAGTTAAACCCCCCTGTAACAATACTGCACAGAGGGAGAATAAGAGAAATAGAGGAGGAGATGGGGAGGAGGAGGGATGCTGGAAGAATTGTGGCTGGGATGATGCAGTGACTGCTATATACGCTCGTAATGATGATTGACAGGACTGAATGTTTAGGCTCCTCCCAAACCAACATTTGGAACCACATTTCACAAGTTTGCCTGCCCATTCAGTCTTAGTAGTTATTGGTAAACAAACGTGGCCTCGAAGGAGGCTCGAACCCGAGACTCGGCTCGAGCTCAGAGCTAAATCCCCAAAAAGACATTTACAAGGACAGCAAGCTGCCTTGGAAGTGGGGAATAAAGTTTTAGTCTGACGCATGCTAAAAGATTATTTTTGACGAGGGTAGGTATCACTGCTGCGGCAGTGACTTGATAGATATTTAGAGTGAGAAATCACTGCTGTGGCAGTGAGAAATAAAAGTTTAACTGGAGAGCCTGAAGGGAAACCCATGCTAGGTGGTCTCGCACCACTTGAACAGAGATAGGCAGATTTTAGGGTGCAGGGGAAAATCCTGCAATTGCAGAGGAAAGGTGGAGAGCAGGTGGAGTTATTGATTCATGCGGTACAGGTATGCAGCAACTACATTGTTGAATGGGTAATTGATGAGCTTGTGTATGTGTGACAGGTTTGAACTGAAGTCTTTTTGTAAAGCATTTTGGAATCAATGTTTCAAACGAGATGAGAGTATTATTGTCATTGACGACGAGGGGATCGGCAGGAAATTACATTTTGGAACTTAGGAAGAATAAGCATTTGCTTAATACTGGGGTGCATGATAAGCTTGCATATGGATCCAATGTCCTAAATCTCTGAAAGGCAGAATTTGCGCAACTTATTAATGCACCAACAAGGCCAAATCCTAAAGTGCAACATGAATCAACCTTACTTTATTTAATTATAACTTATATACTGCTCACAAATTTACTTCAACTGGCATATTCTGCAATGACATCATTGTGTCAGGAATACAAAAATCCCTAAGGTAAAACCCTGTTTTTTTTTTTTTTTGTTTGTTTGTTTGTTTGTTTTGTTTTTAAGTTATTGTAAATTTTTTTGCATGATTTATACTACAGTGATCTTAGAAGAGTAACTCTAATTCAGGAAGTGGAACTGGCATGGGAATATTTTCAGTCCATTTTTCTGACCCCAAAGATCACCGATGTGACCAAAATGTGTACAGGACACAGAAAACATTTAATCGTGAAAATTTTATGTTTACCCAGTTGTCCCCATTAAATGATGAAAAGTCATTAAATATGAAGCAAAAAAAAAAAAAAAATTATGTCAACCATATGTTTAGAGGCGTTAAACATTGCATGGGGTCAAATAGACCCCAAAGATAATAGGAGGGTTGAATGTAAATACAATTGTCTCATGTTCTGTGGTTACACCAGTGGTTGGAAATCTGGATGTGTTTGTTTTTAAACTTGTTTGAGTAACTGAAGTTTGTAAAGCATTGAAAGGCATTGACCACAAAACATCTGTAGGCCCAGATAACCTAGATCCTTATCTTTTAAAGGTGGCAGCGGATATTATTGCAGAGCCAATTACTCATACTTTTTAATTTGAGTCTTTTGTCGAATTCTATACCTAAAATTTGGAAAGCTGCTATGTTCTCTGTTATTTAAAGATGGTGATCCCTCAGACATGAACAACTACCGTCCGATCTCCATACTCTCAATCTTGGCCAAGGAGCTGCACAAGGGTAGTTCTGAGCCGGAGTTGATGCAATATGACAACTGACCTTGCCCTCAGGGCAAAAAATGTATGCAATTTTGGATGCATGCTTAGTGTAAATAGAAACTATTGCTATTTAAACTTAGTTTAAATAGAATTTATAGCTATTTAAACTTAGTGTAAATAGCATCTATCGCTAAGAAAATATGCTATTTTCACTCAGTGTACATAGAATATAGCATCAATCGCTATTTGCACTTAGTGCAAATAGCCTCTGCCGTATTATATTTACTGAGCTTTACATAGTTCCTCTTATTTAATGAAAATGTAAACACAACCAAAAAGTACAAATGAACATTGCACAAATGAAAATTAATACTGTTTACTTTGAGCACACATCTTTTTTATACTGACATGAGAAAACTACAAAATAACATTAATCATGTTTCAATTGTACTTTTTTCAATGATACTGTAGCACAGTTACATTGATCAGTAAATACTGCTGAACTGTACCTGAATACAACATAAAACCTATTAAATTGTGCCTGCAAGAACTTCACACTAACAAAGTGATTTGTTAAGGGACTGTCAGTGAATTTGCATTGTCAGATCATATAAGATAGTGGTCACCAAACTTTTTGAGCCCAAGTTCACTGTCTACGGGCCTGATGAAAGGCAAGATCTTCCTATTGAAGAGTTGAGAGAAAAAGACAGCCCAGATTGTACTTTCAACTTAAGGCATTTTATTTAGGCTAATTGTATTTGTATTACATGAAATGCTTTGCTGCACTGATCCGATTCTCAGTACTCAATACTGCCACGTTTTTGCTGGATCGTGTATCAGTCAGGACCAATCCAGATCTGATACTGTGCACATTCAAGTTTGTTAAGCTCCGGAAATGGCAAAAAAAAAAAAATGTTATAAAGCACCATAAAAGTTTTGGTGCACTATATTCCAAGTCTTCCGAAGCAATTCGATAGCTTAATGTGTGGGACAGATGAATATTTGTTGCTACCCCTCTCAATTGTTGGTCAGCACTCCTTAACTAATGTTTCCAAAAATGTTTAATACAATTACGCAGTAAAACACTGTATATAAAACCAATAAAACCAACGTGATAACCAATAAATGATACTAAAGCAATTTACATCATACAATTACCAGATGATAATCATTTACCTTATAACCCTTTCAGTGAGATGCTATGTTAATATACAGTGAAAAAATGTACGAGATTTCTTTTTGTAATAATTACTTAAAATGCAATTTATAATTGTGCAAAAACAGAAAGTACAAACATTTGTGTCAGGTTGTTATGTTAAAAAAGCAAATATACAGTAGAAGACGAGAATACTGAAAGTACAAGGGTAAAATCTATGAGACAAGAAGTCTGACAGTCGACATGTGATAAATATTGACATAACACAAGAAAAATATGTAACGGACACTTTCTGTAGATGCAGTAATGGAATATTGTAAAGTTAACTGTGGCCGCATATATTAAATCTTTCTATTTAATGGAGAAAATAAATCACATTCGAACTAGGGCTGTCACGATATATGTAATAGGTCCATTTAATATTTATTTTTCAGATATGACATAAGACTTTGGTTGGGAGGGCCTTAATTCAACAATAAATAGAGCATCATTTCTGAGCACAATATTATTCAGCCAGACCCTCTTCACAGACTGCTGGTGTGTATTAATATTCATATCTATATTTAATAGCACATTTTTCTTTTGAAATGTTTTGACAGGGCTTAATATTACTTATATGAATAATATATTGGATAAATAATAAATATTGCAATTGTTTATAAACAAATATTAATAATGCCATTTATTTATTATATACAAACACTATTTTTTTCTTTTTCTTTTTCTTTTTTTAAAAGCAGATAACTGAGTTGTGAAGTTCTTCTGTGAGGTTGATACATTGATTAATTCCAGGTGAGTTGAATGTTTATGCACTCTCTACACCAAGGTAATGTTATAACTGGAATGAAAAAAAAAGTAGTTTATTGAATACAGTTTTTACATAAATTTGGTATCACTTTTACTAGTAATAAATTTGCAAAACTCTTTGCACAAAACTCTAAACCAATCACACTAATATACTAAATGAAGCCTGGGTGTAGAATTACATTCAAGCTATTTTAAGGCATAAACAATTTTTTTTTTTTTTCCACAGGAAAAAATATTTTAATGTCATTTTGGTGATCAAAGATGAGTTTTGAGGGGAAAAAAATGATTGACTACAGGGGGACTTTAAGTTGCCTTGGCATGTGGTATCCAAATTGTGTTGCACAATGATGAATAATTTTCTACATTTCTTTGAACTCTTCCTATTTCTCTTTTATGAATAATTAGCAAGTTTTGATGGCAGTTAAAATACCAGCTGCCCGCACAAACATGCACTTATTTTCAGTGTATTTTCATAACACTTTTGCAAACAATATTCAACTCTAATAACCATTAATTTATATATAAAATAAAAAATATTAGAAAAAAAAAAACATTTTAGATTTTTTTTTAAGTTATATAAGTTAAAAATAGAGCAAACTCAGCAAAGGCATTTGAAATCCAAAGAACGGAGGCAGGTTAGTCACATTACACTGACTTTACTGTAAGTCATGGGGCTCTTCCATACTATTACTTCATTACAATAGCAATATATGTGTTTCTTTGTTTAAATGAGAATGAGAAATTGAAAATTATTCCTTCATATGAGGTTATGTGTTGTTATGTCTTATATCAGGATGGCCATACGTGTGATTTTGTTTCTAACACTTATTGGGCTGTACGTCGCTGATTCCAAAGGTACGTTTAGAATAATACAAGTAAAAATGCCTGGATTTAAAAATCTGTAACCATTGTGTATCATTACATATCAATCAGATTCATCTATTAAAATTATAGGCTGAAAAATGGTAATTGAAACCTTTTTAATTAATTTTTTTATTTATTTATATTTGTTTATTTTTATTGCTTTGAACCTGTCTGACCAGTTTTTTTATTTATTTTTTTTATTTTTATCTATTTCATATAATTTTGAACAGAGAATGTGGCTCTTAATGCCAAGGCTGTGCAGTCCTCCTTAGGCCACCCACAGGGAGATGCTCAACATGCAGTAGATGGAAACAGAGACTCAGATTACGGGAAAGGCTCATGCACTCACACTAATGCTGAGTTTAATCCATGGTGGAGAGTTGACCTTGGAAATGTCTACAGTATAAGCAACGTTACCATCATTAATCGTCAAGACTGTTGCAAGGAGCGGCTTATGGGAGCTCAGATTCATATTGGTAACAGTCTGGACAACAACGGAAACAACAATGCGCTGTAAGAAATGTTTAAAGTGTTCTATCATCTTCCCATGTTTATGATGTTTAATCTGGTTTAATAAAACAGGAGGCAAAATTGAACCTCCTCCACAAACCAACCACTCAGAGAGCCACAGCCATGGAGATGTACTTTACTTGAACATATGTTATTCAGACTGTGATTAGACATTTGGGTAACACTTAAGGTTCATTAGTTAACATTAGTTAACTATATTAGTTAACATGAACTAATAATGAACTGCACTTATACAGAATTTATTAATCATTGTTAATGTTAATGTCAACATTTCCTAACACATTAATAAAATCTTGTTAAAATGAGTTAATGCACTGTGAACTAACATGAACAAACAATGAACAACTGTATTTTCATTAACTAACGTTAACAAAAATTAGTAAATACAGTAACAAATGTATTGCTCATGGTTAGTTCATGTTAGTTAATACATTATCTAAAGTTTAAATAATAAACCTTATTGTAAAGTGTTACCGGCATTTGTAAATTTAGACCATTGTTTCTTGTAGCAATGCAATTTAAAACAAAACAATAATTTGTATTGTGAAGAGTGCTGTACAAACCATTTGATAAAAATACAGTTGAATTGAATTTGTTAGACATGTGCATTGTGTTACAAGGCCTCTGGTTTTCATTTTAACACTGTTCTTTATGTATTTGCAGGGTTGCAACTGTTCTCACTGTTCTTAATGGCACAGAAACATTTTCATTTGAGCCTATTAATGGCCAATATGTCAACATTTTTTTACCTGGGAACAATGAAATCCTTTCTCTGTGTGAAGTTGAGGTGTATGCAGGTAAGGGACAGAGAGAGAAGAAAACTACTAGAATTCTAGAACTAGAATTTACTTATGTACTTATTAATGTGTGTATAACTGTTATAACTCTTTTATTTACAGAAAAGTACACACCGTTACAAACTTGTAGTTCAAGTAAGTGTTCTTCATTACTTTGAATGTTGTTGTCAGTAAAACACATATATAATATTCTTACTGAACATTCAGAAACCAATAAGGGATAATGTACATCAAGACATTTATCACAAAATAAACCTGACAGGGCGATTATTACATGGCTGCTAGCCACAAATAAATGGACACAAAATATTTAAATATTTAAATATTTAAATATTTTATTAGCTCACTTGTAACAAATGCAAAGCTTTCGTGAAGAAAAATGTACCTAGCAAGACAAACAAACAAGTTCAAATAAGACAAACATTTAAGGGATAATGTACAGTCAGGTACACCAAATAAATAATTACATGGACATACTGATTTGAGATGAAATTCTTGCCTGTTTTATTAACTTTAAAACCCATTAAAGTGTACAAAAACAATCATTGTGGTGAACAGTACAGTACTCTTAATACTAAAAATACTTCAATTCAATCTTAATACTTCATTACAATCAATAACTATAACAGAGACACATCAGTTGTGTTTGTATGAAACGAGAGAGAGCGAGTCAGTGGTGTGATACAAGAAACATCAAAGAAAGACCGGCTTCAGAAACCCGGATGAACTGTCTGTTATACAGTGTTACTATTGATGACGGTCATTATCTGGAAATATCAGACCTCAGAATGTCGCAACTGACCAATCAGAATCAAGTGTTCCAGAGAGCCATGTAATAATCATTTGTATTACATAGCTTAGCATTATTTTGTCCGTTATATTGGGATTATACTTTTGCACATTAAAGTAAAAAAAAAAAAAAAGTTATTTCATTTTCAACAGAGAATCTTGCTCGTGGAGCCACAGCTGTCCAGTCTTCCACATACCCTTATTTAGGAGCTCAAAATGCAGTCGATGGCAACAGGAATCCAATTCTCAGTCAACTATCATGCAGTGCGACTAATGGGGACAGGGACCCCTGGTGGAGAGTTGACTTGTTGGAAGCCTACAAGATAACAAGGGTTAGCATCACTAATCGTGGAGATGGTCATCCGGAGAGAATAAATGGTGCTCAGATCCGTGTCGGCAACAGCCTGGTAAATAATGGCAACAACAATCAGCTGTAAGTATTGTCTCTCTCTTGATACTTAAATTGTTAAAATGATTGAAAAAGATAATATAAATTTGAAAAAATCCTTTTAATACATACTTGCTTTTGACAGAAGTATATTTAATATGACTCATGCCGTCTATGTCTCTGTTACTGTGTTTCTTCACAGGGCTGCAACTGTTGTGTCCATCCCACCTGGAGAGACACAAACATTTCAGTTTAATCCTATTACAGGACGATATGTCAACATTTTTATACCTGGGCGCTATGAATATCTCACTTTGTGTGAAGTCGAGGTGTTTTCAGGTGAGTGATAAAAGGAGAGAGACATGGTGTGTAAATATTTGTACTATATGTACTGTTTATACTATTTCTAGGTTCCCTTAATGATTGTTTGTTCTGTTTTCATTGCCAGATTAAGTGGAATGAGATGATGTCACACCACAGTCCACTGATCCTATAAGCAAAATACCAAACTACTGTTTTCTGAGCAATACTAATATTGCACTTTTTTCATTGTTTTAATTTTACCTATGCACCTTTTATCCATAAGATAAAAGATAAGTTTCAGTGCACATTCAGTAAAGGTTTGAAATGGTTTTTGTGCACCTGATTCTTAACCCTAGTTTGATCTAGGGGGTTGTGTATTTACCCATCTTTGTTTCTCTTTCTCCATGAATAAATTACTTCAGCATTGCATTTTGTATTTCATGTTTCTGGATCAAAAAAGGCTCATTTGGATGCTTACAATGAGGAGGAGGTGTAGTGTTATATAACTACCCATCTAGGGTTGAGGAGCTGGTAACAAAGTAAAGAAGAAATACATTTTTCAAAAAAGAGAAATAAAAAAAGAAACATGGAGAGAACGAGGATGTCAAACCTTCTGTCCCAGAATCAACAACACAACCACCAATTCAACCAGTATTAACTTTTAATTTTCTGTTATAAAGAGTAAAAAAATGCACAAAAGTAAAACAATAACCATAACAGAAATATCAAAATAATAAAAAAAATAATAATGAAAATAGGGGTGATAGCTTCAGGGGAGAGCCTGGCCAAAAGAACAAACAAAAAATGAACTAATCCAGAAATCTCTCTAAATTACCTGGAGAAAAATAATCCAGAAAATTTATTGACATAACACTTCCCTCTCTCCCAGTTTAACCATAAACAGGAGAAATCAGGATTACAAACAAAAATTGCACCCTCCACCTACATTCCCAAAACACGAAAGAAATAAAGATGCAGAAGAAACAAGCTATTTACAACATAAATATCAAAGAGAGACAAACACATTTAATTATCTTTCTATTAACGAACAGTACGTTGTACAGACGTATACAGACGTATATATATAACACAACTGTAAGGACCACCCGTCAGCCCAACGGCGGATTCTGATGGCCTGGGCAAAGGTGTAATGCGTGTATGTCTTTTAGAATTTAATTTAAATTTTAGTTTAGATGCCCACTTAATCTGACTCCAATTTCAAATGATTATTACTCTTAGATCGTGTTTCTAATTAGGAATTAATCATTGGTCATGTATTAATTTAGATATTTGATTATTCTCGATATCCCATACTTTCGGTTATTCATTCAATATGGACCCGATATCACACAGGAAGTTACATCGGCCGATTATGTACTTTCACGATCACAAATTCGTCAGTTTCTGATTCTTAGTCAGAGGGTGCAGAGTTTACTAATGCATTTGAGTCGAACCGCCACATGCTTGTTCATACAAAAACACAGTTTTCTTAGTCACGATACTGCAACTTGCTAAGTCAGTGATACACAGAAATCAAAAGGTCCCACATGATGTGCAACATGCTCCTTTCATTGAGCCTTTAGTTTGACCTATCCTGATACAGATTTGCGGAAATATGGACCCCAATAAGCTACTAGAAATAAAGATTTCAGAATAAACGCAGAATAAATCAAGAATAACATTTATTTTTCAGGTAAAAATATATCATGTCAATTACATAGTTAGACAATTAGAAGCCAATTCAGAAATAATAAACACATAACACCAAATGCTCAAAGATGACTCTAAGAGTAAAAAATACATACAGTGGTGTGTGAGTGTCTTCAGACATTCACCTATCACTACATGGGGGTTTCTGTCTACAGAAGATCCCACATGACTGCTTTGCACTTTCCCTTAAATACCCAGACCAGAACAAAAGGATTGTAAATATTTACTACACCGACACCTGGTTTCGGGGGAGAGAAGAAGGTTATCATATATCTTGGAGAGACACCACCCAAAAAGAGAACAGAATTCTCCTGAGTTTTCAATCTTTCTTATAATTCAAATGACTGCTGTGAAACAGACCATTTCACCAATCGCACTGAGACATTTAAAATGATACCAAACATGAAACATTTTTCTATTGGGAAAAAACAATAGATACACAAGATACATCATTCATAGAATATGCATTCTTGGAGAACTTTCAGTGACTTGAGTCAGGGGGAAAGGAACGAGGGTGTGTGTGTGTGTTGGGTGTTTGTGTGTCTGGGGGGGTGTTGCATAGATGTGTGAGGAGAGTTTGTGCAAGCCGTTGTCCTATGCTATTTCTTTGAGATCTTCTGTGATGTGATGAAAGACAAACAAACTCATAACATTTACATTTACATTTTTCATAAGAACAGAACATAAATGTGACAGTTGAACATTAAGATGAAAGTACTGCAGAATGCGCCTCTGTGACACACAGTTCCTTTAGGTGTAGGTGTACTGTGCTGAGTGGATGCTGTAGCAGGTGGACATGATGTCTGTTATCCTCTTGGTCAGGTTTGCTTCCACCTGCACTTGGCTGTGGTGGTATTCTGCCTGTAGAATGACTGGTTGTACCAAGTCAGTTGTGTTGGTCAGCATGAGCAGAAAGTGTCGGTGGAAAGTGTCATTACACTTTGCGGAAACATCTGTGTCCTCTCCAGGTTTAATTGACCCTCTGAATAATCCTCGGGCACCTTCAAGTAGAAAGTTTGTTTTGCCGGGCAGGTAAAATCTCCATAGGTGAAGAATTCATTTCACTGATGACGCTCCATTGCATGCAAGACACCTGAACAACTTCTGAGTGACCATTCAATACTTGAACACTCATGAATTTGGTGTTATTGTAAAATGAAAAAAGGGATAAATGAAAAACACAATATAACACATGATGAACTCATGTCAAAAGTGCGAGTGGTAAATTAGGTCTCCTTTTCAGAGTCCTATTTAGTGACCAGGTCTCATTTAATCACCAGATTCTTCACTACCACTGGGACATGGTAGTGGAATTTAGATTTGGTCTGGATTAATTAAAGGAAGGGTAGCAAGGAGTCAATATAACTGGTATATTTACCAGTGGTATACATTCATAAATCAAATCATTAATGCAAACCTGAGGTTTCAATCAAGTCAATTAGAGAATGAGATTTACAGAAACAGATTTAAAATCTCTAGCTTTTACAACCATCATCTTTGCATGTACAGGCTAAGTCACACTCAATACTGCAGGTCTGACTGGGAATTGTGTAACTGATTGACAGAAATGCCTGCATTTCAGTTCTAATTGATCAGATATGATTGATCAGTCATATGTTGGAAACTAGGGGGCCCTCCTAGTTTACAACAATGCTAAAGACTGGACATAATAAACATTTTTGTCCAAAGAGACCAGTGGCATTGCTGAACAGGTCTCATTCAGATTTTGAATGTGGAATATGAATGATAAGAAATTAAATCAATTGTTGTGTGACTATAGCCATGCACATGTGTAACCCAGACTAATTAAGGGTTATATTATATATTAATATAAATGTTTGAGGTTCAGAAAAGTAAATAATTTAAGATTAGCAGTATTAACAAATACTTAAAATAAAATAAATTGTGTGACAAAAACAATTTGTAATATTTAAACAAGTTGTAGTTTCAACCAATCAGAGTTCTGATGATATGGACCGCCCACTTGCTGATGCGGCAGATTGCGCAAGACCTGAGAAGGAAGAAGACGGAGAGAAAATCGCTAGATTTAGCTATCAAGAAAGTAGAAATAACGGAGTAAAACTTTGAAAATAGTGTTTAAAACTTTTCAAGTCAGTTGAAAGAGGAGGATATTGAGTGGATTCAGTTGTTATTTTACTCCTGTGACGGTCGATGGGTGAATTACATCCTTGTATTACTGGGAAGTGAATATCTGGATGTGGTGAGTTCAATTTATGCATGTATGCTGAGTTTAATGTTTAAATAAAAAAACAACACTTACTTTGTAAGGAAAGCAGAAGTTTATTTTGTTTATTAAGGTCATATGTGTGATTTATGTTGTATTTTTGGATATTATGGTACACGTGCATGTCACGGTAATGTACTCGTGCCTGAAAAGAGATGTATGTTTATTAGCAATGTAATATTGTAAAACATTGAAATTATTACTTCGCATGTTATTTTATTGGTATGTGGAGATACTTACCTGATGTGATGCTATTGTTGACTAAATGCAGTCGTGCATTTCTGGCCTTTTAAACAGGTCAGTTTTTTTTTTTCCTGAGGGGAGATTGATTTTCTTTGATGGCGAGCCAATCTATTCGGACACTGGAAAAGAAAGAAGAAAATTCATCTTCTAGGACCAGGAGAGTATCGTGATTTCATTTTTCCCTGCTCAAGGTAAAACTATTCCTGCATAAGAGATTGTGTTTCTCCATACGGGACTGAGAACTCTCTGAGATAACTAGAAGAAGGAACTGATTTCAGTTATTGAACATTTGGAAATTGAACTGATCGTCAACGTGTGCGTGATATCACAACATTGTTGTTGAATCTGAACAAATTGTTGTCATTCTATTGTTTTCTACTGTATTCATACCATTCTAGTGTGAAACTGACAGTGATTTGCTCTAAGTGATTTGTTCTTTTATTTCTTTTCATTGTATTGATGTAACTTTGAATTGTTTATTTTTTATTTTATTTACTTTCAAAAAGGAAAGGCTGGCAATTTAAGGGAACATTTATAAAAAAATCTATATACTTACCTTAATTGTGGTTTCCTGTCGTCCTTCAGCAATTACCCTCTACCTCCATAGTCGAACATACCGATCTTCTGATTTTCCTAATTGGTCCATAAAAGTGAAGAACTAAATTTTAAGTAATATAACCCGTTACACATGTCCTGTGCATATTACAGTGTTTCCATACAGGAAGTTGACAATACTGTAACACTTCAAAATTGTTTGACACAATAAAAAAATATATATATATAAAAATAATTTCCTTTGTCCTATATGTATGAAGGTGAATGATGTATGCTAGATTTGCATGATGTGAATAATTTTAGCCAGGGTAGTCTTATGATCTATACCAGGTAGAGATGTTGTGAGGTTGTAGTAGTGAGGGTGTGTGTTCTGTATGTGTGTGTGGGAGATGGGTGGTGTCTATCCTACCATAATTTGTGTTGTATAATTTAGTTCCAGTTCTACACTGGGAGGCCATGTAGCTATGAGTGCTATGAGGTATGAATGGCCTCTTGAAGTTTCTACACACCCATCTTCTACATGTCAAGTTGTGTGTCATGGCTCAATGCAGGTGGGACCAGACACCCTTGTGGAATCTGGCCCTGAAAATGGCAGTCGTCAGTCTGAAAGGGAAACAGACACAGAGAGAAAAACAGTTGAATCTTGAACCTTTAAACAAATTTCATTAAGATAGATGGTGCTATCTCAATTTTATTTGAATGGTCTTGTCCAGACAGTTGTTGCAGATGGCTTTAACCTGTTAAGATTTTATGTCATTAGAAGAAAATTTGTTTTAGTTTACAGAGACATGGATCATTATTATGATCATGTTTCTGCAAAGAAAAAGGTCAGATACACTGAATGTTAGTGGTCAGATCTGACTGCTGGTGTTTAAGCATCATCAGAGAATCTTGCACCTTAAGTTGCTGTTGCATCTGTGCTTACACAGTCTGCTGTGTTGTGAGCATGATGACATCCAGGTCTGCTGGGAAAATCTCACACTAGTTAGATCTGTGATCAGAGCATCAGATCACCATTTGTGGTGCTGGGCTGTTTATTTAGCAAATGGTATTTATGGTGCCATTCAAACACTTGACCATTTAGATCTCTGTGGTCTGTAGACGGTAGAGTTTCTGCCTGATATTACATTTCACACATTACATGTCCAGTAAAAATAACTTCCCTGATCAGATCGCAATGTGATCTAGCTCTCCCAGAGAGGAGTTTGCTAACACTTGCACCACTTTGTTTGTGGTTTTGTTGTGAGAGAAAATCAAAACTTGTACCTCCCCTTGTCAGTGGGTTTCAGATCAAAAGAATCAAATTTAAATCATGTTTTGTTCTTGAATGGATTTAGCCTATTCAAGATGTGACAATCAGGTTGATCACTTTAGTTGGTACATACTGTGCATTGTAATTTTCCTCGTTAAAGATTCTTGCACAGATGGAAGATGAAGTTCTTTCCCATTAGTTTGATTTTTTTTTTTAGCCATTGTTTTGTCTCAAGATACACACCAGTAATGTTTTTTTTTCTCAGCTATGTAAAAGCTACTTAAATACTCTAATTGAAATAAGGCCTAATCCTGGCTTTGCCTAAGCCCTGTCTGTGAAACCGGGCCTAAGTGATGAAAGAAAAGTAAGTGAGACAAGAGTTGTCAGATGACTTGCATGATGCTGTTCGGTCTTAACCCATTTAACTGAGGTGTTTGTCCACCCCTGGGGGAGGTCCAACCAATTAGACATTACCTTTAGTTCGGGGTGTGACTATTTCTCCTCCACATACATAAATCTCAGTTATTGTAACATGGTCTCTTAACTTTCACGATCTAGCAGAGTAAAATTTAGACATGATTTCTATAAGAAGAGTACAATACATTTTACACAGGTTTGATTGATACAATCATTGAATAAATGAGAAATCATTCACACACATAGTAAACAAAACACACCCATCAACCATTCAAAAGTTATAAAAATTGCATGAATTATGTGTGATCTAAGCATAACAATCCCATATATAGGTTGAAGACATGATATAGAATTATGCAGTTGAACAATGTTTGATTATAAGTCTGTCCAGCATTATTTTGGAATGATCTGATGCATTTTGATATGTAAAGGTAGTGTCTGTGGTTCTTAGAGAGCAATTTTGGTCCTGTGTTCAAGAGGTCACTTAAAGGTCTGTTTTTAAAAAAAAAAAAATTCTCTGTTTTGGGGATCAAACAACCTTTGGTGTTAACTCATGGTTTTCCTCGTGAGACTCAAGATGTGCCATCTCTTCTACCATTAGTTTTGTTAAACTTGACATCTTAAGTGTTCATTCTTTAGTTTGGATAATTTTTTAGAAGCGTGCATGGTCTTAATCCCTGCTTAGTTTGACTGGCTGACGCCAAAATGTTGAGATCTTCTGATTTAGGGTCCTGAGTGTTGATTTGGCTCTTTTTTTACTGTTTGAAGGAGTTATTTATGTCTGATTAGCTCTCAGATCTTACACACGTCATACCTGCGCTTTATCCAACATTCAGAGAAGTCACAATGAGCTCAAAGCGTTAAAAAAAATTCACTCCTTTTCACGATTAAGTCAAGCAGTGTAAGTTTCCTTGATATGTTTTATTCATATTGTGTTGCACAATGATGAATATTTTTCTACATATTTTTTAAACTCTGCCTATTTCTCTTGATGTATAATTAGCAAGCTTTGATGGCAGTTAAAATATCAGCTACCCCAGAAATGTGCACTTATTTTCAGTGTATTTTCGTAACACCTTTGTAAACAATATTCACCTACAAATACCATTTATTTCTATATAAAATAAAAAAAAATATATTATTTCATATGATTTTTAATGTCAATGTCAATGTCAATTTTATTTATATAGCACCATTAATCACAGCCTGGGTTGACCAATGTGTTGCACAATAGAATAACACAATTAAAATAATAGACAATACAATAAAATTACTAAAGAAAACAATCAGCGCAAAAACTTCATTATTGATCATATGCCAAATCAAAATAATACGTTTTTAACTTGGATTTAAAAACAGAGAGTGATGATGCCGATCTAATACATAAAGGCAGAGCATTCCACAGTCTGGGGGGCAGCTACTGAAAATGCGCGGTCACCCCTGCATTTCAACTTCGACTTTGGGATGCATAACAATCTCTGGTTGGACGACCGGAGAGACAAGACTGGATGATGTTCAGTCAATAAAACTGAAAGATATGGAGGGGCCAAACCGTTTAAAGATTTAAACACTAAAAGAAGAATTTTAAAATTAATTCGGTAACGCACAGGCAACCATTGCAAAGAACGTAAAACCGGTGTAATATGGTCCCGTTTTTTTGTACTGGTCAAAAGTATTGCAGCTGCATTTTGCACTGCATCTGCAAGCGGGATAGAGCTGACTGGCTAATCCCAAAATACAGCGAGTTACAGTAGTCCAATCTAGATATAATAAAAGCATGAATTACCTTTTCAAAATTTTTACTAGACAATATAGGTTTTACTTTTGCTAGTAGTCAAAGCTGAAAAAAGCAGGATTTGACCACTGTATTTATCTGTTTATCAAATTTTAAACCATCATCAAAGATAACACCTAGGTTTTTTACCCAAGACTTCACAGATGAGGATAAATCACCAAGATTTCTTTTTGGTGCACTAAGAGCATCCGAAGGACCAAACACAATTATTTCAGTTTTAAATTAAGAAAATTTAAAGACAACCAGGCTTTCACATCAGACTGGCAAGTCATAAGTGCTTCTAAACCATTAGAGCTCTGTTTTAAGGGCAGCTAGATTTGAGTATCATCTGCATAACAATGGAATGACACACCATGCTTTCTAAAAATAGAACCTAATGGGAGCATATATAATGAAAAAAGAATAGGAGCTAAAATGGATCCCTGGGGAACACCACACGATAGAGGAGCTGCCTCAGATATATGGTCACCAATTTTAACTTTAAAACTTAGATTGGAGAGATATGAATTAAACCATTCCAAAGCTCTTCCTTTGATGCCAGCACAGTGCTCTAAGCGAGCAAGAAGGACAGCATGGTCCACCGTGTCGAAAGTGGCACTCAAGTCTAAGAGCACAAGCACAGCATAATCCCCAGCATCACCAATTAATAGGATATCATTTAAAACCTGATCGAAAGACTTCAAAAATCTTATTTTCATCTAAAAAACTTTTGCTAAGATCTTTGTTATAAAAGACTAATTTGAAACGGGTCTCTAATTGGCTAACACAGTATGATCTAGATTCGGCCTCTTAAGCAAAGGATAAACTGTGCCATGTTTTAACACATCAGGTACAGTACAAGTTTCAAAAACAGCAATTTACCATAGTCACAAGGTAGGGACCCACTGCATCAAAAACTTGTTTTAGGAAATAAGGTGGAACAGCATCAATGGAGGAGCCAGACGGCTTTAACTGACCCACAATTTCTTGGAGATGTATAAAAGAAACAGGTTCAAGCAGGCTGAATTCAGCAGAACAAACTGAGGGAATGGATGGATCAAAGGCAGGTGGAGAAATCCCCAATTTGATATCACTGAACTTGTTAACAAAAAATCCAAGAAAATCCTGACACATAGTCTTTGACACACCAGGATGCTCACAGACAGTTGGATTAACAACAGCGTTAAAAATAGGAAAGAGCGTTTTGGGTGTATGGAAATTCTTGTTAATAATATCTGCGAAATACCTAGATTTCGATACTCTCACTGCCTTCTGAAATCTGGACAACGCATCTCTTAATATTTCAAAAGGAATCTGGAGCCTGTCCTTTTTCCACTTGCGTTCCGCTCTTCTACAGATCTGTCTCAAAGAGCGTATGTTGTCATTAACCCAGGGCTCAGATCTAGGTTTACGTTTTAAGGACTTTACAGGAGCCACTGAATCTAAGACATCCACACATGTGTAGTTAAGCCTAGATAGGAGCTCCTCTGCGCTCAGATCACATTGACTAACATCAGCCGATTCAATATTTTAATTAATATACAAGTATGTAAGTTAAAAAGTATATAAGTTTAAAATAGAGCAAACTCAGCAAAGGCATTTAAAAGCCAAAGAACGGAGGCAGGTTAGTCACATTACACTTACTTTACTGTAAATCATGGGGTTCTTCTATCTTTACAATAGCAATATATGTGTTTCTTTGTTTAAATGAGGATGAGAAATTTAAAATTATTACTTTATATGCTGAAATGAGGTGAATATGTTGTTATGTCTTATATCAGGATGGCCATACGTGTGATTTTGTTTCCAACACTTATTGGGCTGTGCGTCGCTGATTCCAAAGGTACATTTAGAATAATACAAGTAAAAATGACTGGATTTAAAAATCTGTAACCATTGTGTATCATTACATATCAATCAGATTCATTTATGAAAATTATAGGCTGAAATATGGTAATTGAAAACTTGTGATTTATTTATTTATTTGTATTGCTTTGAACCTGTCTTATCCTTTTTTTTTTTTATCAATTTCATATCATATTGAACAGGGAATCTTGCTCTTAATGACAAGGCTGTGCAGTCCTCCTTAGGCCACCCACTGGGAAATGCTCAACATGCAGTAGATGGAAAGAGGGACTATGATTATTTTAACCCTCTGGGGTCTGAGGATTTTTGGGGCCCTGGAGAAGTTTTGACATGCCCTGACATTTGTGCTTTTTTCAGTTGTTCATAAACATATTAATGGAAAAGGTGTCATTACACTGTATTCAGCACAAACTAGGCTACCATAATATGTGAGGAACATGTATGTACATGTTTGTATTTTTGAAGGAATAACATTTCATGCATGGTTATTGAAAACACAAAAAACTTAAGTCACTGAAATAAGGCCAAAAAATAAATACAAAATACAAGACTTCTGGGTATTGGAGGTTGTAGACTAGAGTTTTTGCTTCAAAATGATGTAAAAATTATCCTGCCTACTCGTTCATATAAAATTAAATTTTGTAAGACACTTTTTGTCAAGAAACACAGTATGCATGGAGGCGTGAACCTTCATGAATAATGCTGTGATTCACACCTGAGAAGACAATGACCCGCATAATGAGCACTTTAAGTCAGGTAGGCTATGTGAAAAACCCTCTGTGATCATGCTGATAACAGGAATACGTTAATATAATGTCCACTCTTGACAAAAAAAACATGATTTTTTTTGGCACTTTAGGCACATAGCATGGTTTCACACTCCCAGGAGCAAATTCCAAGCAGGGAGGGAAAATAGAAAGAGCTTGAAGGTCCCCAACTCTCTTGAGGGACATAATGGCCAGCAAAAAAGCTATCTTAAGCATGAGATACTTCTCAGACACGGACTCACGCGGTTCAAAGAGAGCCACAGCCAGATCACAGGCTGGGTATGATTCATTGGCCTCATCCTCCATGTTCCACGGAGGAACCGTACGACTAACTGTTGCCTCCCTAGAGGTTTGTCACTTAACAGAGCGTAGAAAGCAATTGCAATTGCTGCCACATACACCTTAAGCGTGGATGGGGTAAGACCAGCAGAGAAGCAATCTTGGAGTAACTCCAGCACTGAAGCCACTGGGCAGTTAACTGGGTCCAACCGATGATTTCTACACCAAGAGGCGAAAGCATTCCACTTCAAGCCATACTGTTTTCTTGTGGATGGAGTTTTAGAGTTAAGAATAGTCCCGACCACTCCGGCTGAGAGACCAGCCTCTAGGTACTGAGCCCGCTCATGGGCCAGGCCCACAGTTTCCACAGTTCTGGTTGGGGGTGATATATCTAGCGCGAGTTCCCTTGATAGGGAACATTTAAGGAATAATGTACAGTCATGTACACCAAATAAATAATTACATGGACATATTGATTTGAGACTAAACTGTTTTAAATTCTTGCCTGTTTATTATCTTAGAATCCATTACAGTGTACGAAAACAGTCATTTGGGCAACAAGACGAACACTACAGTTTATTTTTTATAAGACCCTCTGTTTATGTTAAACAGAGAATCTTGCTCTTGGAGCCACAGCTGTCCAGTCTTCCACATACGATGGATTAACAGCTGCTCAAAATTGCTGTCGATGGCAACAGGAATCCAAATTATAATGGTAGATCATGCAGTCATACTAAAGCAGACAGGGACCCCTGGTGGAGAGTTGACTTATTGGAAGTCTACATGGTAACCAAGGTTAGCATCACTAATCGTGGAGATTGTTGTGCAGAGAGAATAAATGGTGTTCAGATCCGTATCGGCAACAGCCTGGAAAATAATGGCAACAATAATCAGCTGTAAGTATTGTCTACTTACACAAATGGTTAGAAAATGAGTAAATAAGATAAAATAACTTTGAAAACATCCTTTTAATACAAACTTGCTTTTGACAGAAGTATATTTAATATGCTTCATGCCGTTTTGATACGCCCCTCTCTATTTCTCTGTTACTGTGTTTCTTCACAGGGCTGCGACTGTTGTGTCCATCCCACCTGGAGACACAAAAACATTTGAGTTTAAGCCTATTAACTTAAGCCTATTATTGTACCTGGGCGCAATGAATATCTCACACTGTGTGAGGTTGAGGTGTTTGCAGATGAGAAATAAAATGAGAGAGACATGGTGTGTAGACATTTGTACTTTATGTACTGTTTATACTATGTGTATATTCCCTTAATGATTTTTTTTTCATTTTTGTACTGTTTTCATTGCCAGATTAAGAGGAATGAGATGATGTCACACCACAGTCCACTGATCCTATAAGCAAAATACCAAACTACTGTTTTCTGAGCAATACTATTTTTGCACTTTTTTCATTATTTTCATTTTACCTGTGCACCTTTTATCCTTAAGAGCCATTTCAGTAAAGGTTTGAAATGATCTTTAAAATGCACCCGTGTCGCAACCCTAGTTTGATCCAGGGGGTTGTGTATTTACCCATCTTTTTTTAATCTTTACTTTCTACATGAATAAATTACTACAGCATTGCATGTTGTATTTCATGTTTCTGGCTCAAAAAGTGTTCATTTGGATACTTACAATGAGGAGGAGGTGTAGTGTTACATAACTACCCATCTAGAGTTGAGGAGCTGGTAACAAAGTAAAGAATTTTTTCAAAAAAGAGATAGAAAAAGTAAATCATAGAGAGAACGAGGATATCCAACTTTCTGTCCCAGAATGAACACACTGTGTCTTTTAAGTGTCTTATTCTGACAAATATTTTAGAATATGTACTTGCCTGCAAGTTTGTAATATTCAAAGACAGAAAGCAATAAAAAAGTGCAGGTCAGTGTTTTTTATTTTAATAAAATTAATACAAAATTGAAATAAAAATTAAAACAATTATTTTATTAAAAAAATAATTGCATCTAGACAGTTTGACAAAACTGTAATTCTGTAATTCTGAGACCTAAACATCCATACTTTTCCTACAAAACACGTGACATAATGCAAACATCATGATCACAGGATTAAACATTAAGTATTTGATTACATGATGAGAAGTTCCTGCTCAAGCAAGTTCTGTTCACAAGAAACAAGTAATGAATAAACTGAAATGTTTAACTTGAATGCACTTCAAAAGCATCTGTGAAATATGCAAACATAATTAAAATAATCTTTTATTTTGATATGAGAAAACACAACTGCCACTGAATCAGTTTACTGAACCACAATATGAGTGAATGCATTCTGTGTTGAAAAAGGATTTATAAATAAATATGGATTTATAAATAAGTATAATTTATTAACATGGAAAGTTATCAATGAAATACTGTACAGAGCATGAGACAGATGTTTTTACCTCCATAAAAACAAATCATTAATCAACATACAGATGAGTGAAAGAGCTGTCTCATCACCTTAAAATTGAAATGAGAAATAAACTCAATTAAATGAAAGAAAATCTCCCATATTTCCAGAAGAGAACAGCAGTACAAGTAAGTGGATGTCTTGGTTTATCTGAAATATTCTGATACCTGATTACATTCCAATAACTGAATGTCAAGTCACCTTTATTTGAATAGTGCTTTTTGCAATACAGATTGTTTCAAAGCACCTTCATAGTGATAAACATGAAAAATAGCAGAATCAATTATGGCAACTCAACTAAGGAGACAGTTGTGAGGCCAATGTGAGGTCACAGCGCACTCACTGTGTGCTCATACTGTGAACTCTCCATGTGAGACCACTGTGATATCATTGTGCTAAACTCTCATTCTGTTAGTTTAGTGTGAGTTCACTGTGATCTAAAATTCTCTAATATTGGTCAGTTATATCACAAACATCGTGTAGAAGTTCATATTTTATTTCCATCAACAAAGTACATCAAAAATGTGTGTTCTTTTCAGCCTGGTGTTGGCATTTGACACAAATATTTCTATTTGACAGATGCATTCAGATTCTGGCGTCGTTTTGGTGATTCCTTTTCACTTCTCAAGCTCTATTTCTTTTTCCCCTTGAAAACACATCCTGAAACACAGAGAGCAATATGTTAATGCAGTCAGTTTGATTACTGAAGCCAGGTGATTCTACACCTGGCTTCGCCTGCCCATTCAGTCTTAGTAGTTAATGGTAAACAAACTTGGCTTGCTGTCCTCGAAGGAGGCTCGAACCTGAGGCTCGGCTCAAGCTCCGAGTTAAACCCCCCTGTAACAATACTGCAGAGAGGGAGAATAAGAGAAATAGAGGAGGAGATGGGGAGGAGGAGGGATGCTGGAAGAATTGTGGCTGGGATGATGCAGTGACTGCTATATACGCTCGTAATGATGATTGACAGGACTGAATGTTTAGGCTCCTCCCGAACCTACATTTGGAAACACATTTCACGAGTTTGCCTGCCCATTCAGTCTTAGTAGTTATTGGTAAACAAACTTGGCCTCGAAGGAGGCTCGAACCCGAGGCTCAGCTCGAGCTCAGAGCTAAATCCTCAAAAAGATATTTACAAGGACAGCAAGCCGCCTTGGAAGTGGGGAATAAAGTTTTAGTCTGATGCATGTTAAAAGATTATTTTTGATGAGGGTGGGAATCACTGCTGCGGCAGTGACTTGATAGATATTTAGAGTGAGAAATCACTGCTGTGGCAGTGAGAAATAAAAGTTTAACTGGAGAGCCTGAAGGGAAACCCATGCTAGGTGGTCTCGCACCACTTGAACAGAGATAGGCAGATGGAGCTTTTAGGGTGCAGGGGAAAATCCTGCAATTGCAGAGGAAAGGTGGAGAGCAGGTGGAGTTATTGATTCATGCGGTACAGGTATGCAGCAACTACATTGTTGAATGGGTAATTGATGAGCTTGTGTATGTGTGACAGGTTTGAACTGAAGTCTTTTTGTAAAGCATTTTGGAACCAATGTTTCAAACGAGATGAGAGTATTATTGTCATTGACGACGAGGGGATCGGCAGGAAATTACATTTTGGAACTTAGGAAGAATAAGCATTTGCTTAATACTGGGGTGCATGATGAGCTTGTATATGGATCCAATGTCCTAAATCTCTGAAAGACAGAATTTGTACACCTTATTAATGCACCAACAAGGCCAAATCCTAAAGTGCAACATAAATCAACCTTGATTTAATTATAACGAATACTGCTCACAAATTTACTTCAACTGGCATATTCTGCAATGACATCATTGTGTCAGGAATACAAAAATCCCTAAGGTAAAACCCTGTTTTTTGTTTGTTTGTTTTTTAAAGTTATTGTAATTTTTTTTTTTTTTTTTGCATGATTTATACTACAGTGATCTTAGAAGAGTAACTCTAATACATGAAATGGAACTGGCATGGGAATATTTTCAATCAATTTTTCTGTCCAACATGTTCCCATTAAGAAGTTCGGGATCAGTGGTAAGGACAGTCCCTAGTTTTCAGATAGTCTTTCAGAGTTAATTCATTTAAGAAATAAATCATGTGCGCAAGCCATATTTTCAAACGCTCTTGCTGATTGGTCAAAATATAAAACACTAAGGAATAAGTGCACATTGATGATTAGAAAGTCTAAATCAGACTTATTTAAAGTCAGTCACAGAGAATTTAAATAACTCCTCAAAATTCTGGAAATTAATTCAATCTTGGTCAGGGACTCATGTAGCCTCTAGCCTTCTTAATATATATTCAGGTTGATGTAAATAAAATAAAAGATAAAGCTGCTATGATCAACCAGTTAAATAAACAGTTTATTCATGCAGGATCTGTATTTGACAGTTTAAGTGTAAATACAATTGTCTCATGTTCTGTGGTTACACCAGTGGTTGGAAATCTGGATGTGTTTGTTTTTAAACCTGTTTGAGTAATTGAAGTTTGTAAAGCGTTGAAAGACATTGACCACAAAACATCTGTAGGCCCAGATAACCTACATCCTTATCTTTTAAAGGTGGCAGTGGATATTATTGCAGAGCCAATTACTCATACTTTTTAATTTGAGTCTTTTGTCGAATTCTATACCTAAAACTTGGAAAGCTGCTATGTTCTCTGTTATTTAAATATGGTGATCCCTCAGACATGAACAACTACCGTCCGATCTCCAAACTCTCAATCTTGGCCAAGGAGCTGCACAAGGGTAGTTCTGAGCCGGAGTTGATGCAATATGGCGACTGACCTTGCCCTCAGGGCAACAAATGTATGCAATTTTGGATGCAGGCTTAGTGTAAATAGAAACTATTGCTATTTAAACTTAGTTTAAATAGAATTTATTGCTATTTAAACTTAGTGTAAATAGCATCTATCGCTAAGAAAATATGCTATTTTCACTCAGTGTACATAGAATATAGCATCAATCGCTATTGCACTTAATGCAAATAGCCTCTGCTGTATTATATTTACTGAGCTTTACATAGTTCCTCTTATTTAATGAAAATGTAAACACAACCAAAAAGTACAAATGAACATTGCACAAATGAAAATTAATACTGTTTACTTTGAGCACACACCTTTTTTATACTTTTTTATACATGAGAAAACTACAAAACAACATTAATCATGTTTCAATTGTACTTTTTTTCAATGATACTGTAGCACAGTTACATTGATCAGTAAATACTGCTGAACTGTACCTGAATACAACTTAAATCCTATTAAATTGTGCCTGCAAGAACTTGAGATTTGTTAAGGGACTGTCAGTGAATTTGCATTGTCAGATCATATAAGATAGTGGTCACCAAACTTTTTGAGCCCAAGTTCACTGTCTACGGGCCTGATGAAAGGCAAGATCTTCCTACTGAAGAGTTGAGAGAAAAAGACAGCCCAGATTGTACTTTCAACTTAAGGCATTTTATTTAGGCTAATTGTATTTGTATTACATGAAATGCTTTGCTGCACTGATCCGATTCTCAGTACTCAATACTGCCACTTTTTTTGCTGGATTGTGTATCAGTCAGGACCAATCCAGATCTGATACTGTGCACATTCAAGTTTGTTAAGCTCCGGAAATGGCAAAAAAAAAAAAAAATATTATAAAGCACCATAAAAGTTTTGGTGCACTATATTCCAAGTCTTCCAAAGCAATTTGATAGCTTAATGTGTGGGACAGATGAATATTTGTTGCTACCCCTCTCAATTGTTGGTCAGCACTCCTTAACTGATGTTTCCAAAAATGTTTAATACAATTACGCAGTAAAACACTGTATATAAAACCAACGTGATAACCAATAAATGACACTAAAGTCATTTACATCATACAATTACCAGATGATAATCATTTACCTTATAACCCTTTCAGTGAGATGTAGATGCAATAATGGAATATTGTGTTTTTATGTAGTTCTTGAAAGAAAGTTAACTTTTGCCGCATATATTAAATCTTTCTATTTAATGGAGAAAATAAATCACATTCGAACTAGGGCTGTCATGATATCAGCTTACAAAAATGGGGACTCTTTTGTAATAGGTCCATTTAATATTGATTTTTCAGATATGACATAAGACTTTGGTTGGGAGGGCCTTAATTCAACCATAAATACAACATCATTTCTGAGCACAATATTATTCAGCCAGACCCTCTTCACAGACTGCTGGTGTGTATTAATATTCATATCTATATTTAATAGCACATTTTTGTTTTGGGCTTAATAATTCTTATATGAATAATATATTGGATAAATAAGAAATATTGCAATTGTTTATAAACATATTAATAATGCAATTTATTTATTATATAAAAAAACATTTTTTTTTTTTTTTAAAGCAGATAACTGAGTTGTGAAGTTCTTCTGTGAGGTTGATACATTGATTAATTCCAGGTGAGTTGAATGTTTATGCACTCTCTACACCAGGGTAATGTTATAACTGGAATGAAAAAATAGTAATTTATTGAATACAGTTTTTACATAAATTTGGTACCCCTTTCACTAGTGATAAATTTGCAAAACTCTTTGCACAAAACTCTAAACCAATCACACTAATATACTAAATGAAGCCTGGGTGTACAGTTACATTCAAGCTATTTTAAGGCATGAAGAATTTTTTTTTTTTTTTTTTTTTTTCCACAGGAAAAAATGTTTTAATGTCATTTTGGTGATCAAAGATGAGTTTTAAGGGAAACAAATTTTGACTACAGGGGGACTTTAAGTTGCCTTGGCATGTGGTATCCAAATTTTGTTGCACAATGATGAATAATTTTCTACATTTTTTAAAACTCTTCCTATTTCTCTTTTATGTATAATTAGCAAGCTTTGATGGCAGTTAAAATATCAGCTGCCCGCATAAACGTGCACTTATTTTCAGTGTATTTTCGTAACACTTTTGCAAACAATATTCACCTCTAATAACCATATATTTATATATAAATTAAAAAATATTAGAAAAAAAAACATTTTAGATTTTTTTTTTAAGTTATATAAGTTAAAAATAGAGCAAACTCAGCAAAGGCATTTGAAATCCAAAGAACGGAGGCAGGTTAGTCACATTACACTGACTTTACTGTAAGTCATGGAGCTCTTCTATACTATTACTTCATTACAATAGCAATATATGTGTTTCTTTGTTTAAATGGGGTTGAGAAATTGAAAATTATTCCTTCATATGCGGTTATGTGTTGTTATGTCTCATATCAGGATGGCCATACGTGTGATTTTGTTTCTAACACTTATTGGGCTGTGTGTCGCTGATTCCAAAGGTACGTTTAGAATAATACATGTAAAAATGCCTGGATTTAAAAATCTGTAACCATTGTGTATCATTACATATCAATCAGATAATCTATGAAAATTATAGGCTGAAAAATGGTAATTGAAACCTTTTTAATTAATTTTTTTATTTATTTATATTTGTTTATTTCTTATTACTTTGAACCTGTCTGACCAGTTTTTTTTAATCTATTTCATATAATTTTGAACAGAGAATGTGGCTCTTAATGCAAAGGCTGTGCAGTCCTCCTTAGGCCACCCACAGGGAGATGCTCAACATGCAGTAGATGGAAACAGAGACTCAGATTACGGGAAAAACTCATGCACTCACACTAATGCTGAGTTTAATCCATGGTGGAGAGTTGACCTTGGAAATGTCTACAGTATAAGCAACGTTACCATCATTAATCGTGGAGACTGTTGCAAAGATCGGCTTATGGGAGCTCAGATTCACATTGGTAACAGTCTGGACAACAACGGAAACAACAATGCGCTGTAAGAAATGTTTAAAGTGTTCTATCATCTTCCCATGTTTATGATGTTTAATCTGGTTTAATAAAACAGGAGGCAAAATTGAACCTCCATCCACAAACCAACCACTCAGAGAGCCACAGCCATGGAGATGTACTTTACTTGAACATATGTTATTCAGACTGTGATTAGACATTTGGGTAACACTTAAGGTTCATTAGTTAACATTAGTTAACTATATTAGTTAACATGAACTAATAATGAACTGCACTTATACAGAATTTATTAATCATTGTTAATGTTAATTTCAACATTTACTAAAACATTATTAAAATCTTTTTAAAATTAGTTAATACTGTGAACTAACATGAACAAACAATGAACAACTGTATTTTCATTAACTAACGTTAACAAAGATTAGTAAATACAGCAACAAATGTATTGCTCATGGTTAGTTCATGTTAGTTAATACATTATCTAAAGTTTAAATAATAAACCTTATTGTAAAGTGTTACCGGCATTTGTAAATTTAGACCATTGTTTCTTGTAGCAATGCAATATAAAACAAAACAATAATTTGTATTGTGAAGAGTGCTGTACAAACCATTTGATAAAAATACAGTTGAATTGAATTTGTTAGACACGTGCATGTGTTGCGAGGCCTCTGGTTTTCATTTTAACACTGTTCTTTATGTATTTGCAGGGTTGCAACTGTTCTTAATGGCACAGAAACATTTTCATTTGAGCCTGTTAATGGCCAATATGTCAACATTTTTTTACCTGGGAATGATGAAGTCCTTACTCTGTGTGAAGTCGAGGTGTTTGCAGGTAAGGGACAGAGAGAGAAGAAAACTCTGTGATAGAATTTACTTATGTACTTATTAATGTGTTTATAACTGTTATAACTCTTTTATTTACAGAAAAGTACACACCGTTACAAACTTGTAGTTCAAGTAAGTGTTCTTCATTACTTTGAATGTTGTTGTGAGTAAAACACATATATAATATTCTTACTGAACATTCAGAAACCAATAAGGGATAATGTACATCAAGACATTTATCACAAAATAAACCTGACAGGGCGATTATTACATGGCTGCCAGCCACAAATAAATAGTTCTGTCAGACCACTATCGTCAAAGATTATTAATGATAAAGAACGTTAGCAATAAAACAACGATAGTAATATGCAATAGCAATTTAAGGTTGGCGGTATGGAACTGTTCTGGGCAAAACTCCCCGCTCATTCAAGCAGCCATGCCTGGACAGAGCAGGGAGCGCAGCGATACATGTCCCCCATAACCAGAACAGTTTAGCAAAATAATAGAACAGAGACATCTCAGAGAAATATACATGTGAACATCACCTGAAAGAGAAATAAACAGACATGAGGAATTAATAACAACAATAATAATAACCTGGATTACATGAGTAGAGGTGCGGTACTGAGCCACGGGTGCAGTCATATACTGGAGGAGCAGGGGATGGAGGCGGGTATAGCGAGTGCAGCGCGGCGATCAAGGTGTATTTGAAAGACGCAGTCTAATCTGAAATGTATTCCTATTGGATGGTATGGATCAGCTGAATGTCAGCTGACGTGAGCTTGACTGACGTGTCTGCCAGAACTGACGCTATACGCTTGATTTCTGGACACAAAATATTTAAATATTTTATTAGCTCACTTGTAACAAATGCAAAGCTTTCGTGAAGAAAAAATGTACCTAGCAAGACGAAACGAACAAGTTCAAATAAGACAAACATTTAAGGGATAATGTACAGTCAGGTACACCAAATAAATAATTACATGGACATATTGATTTAAGATGAAATTCTTGCCTGTTTATTATCTTTAAAACCCATTAAAGTGTACAAAAAAAATCACTGTGGTGAACAGTACAGTACTCTTAATACTAAAAATAAATTCAATCTTAATACTTCAATACTATCAATAACTATAACAGAGACACATCAGTTGTGTTTGTATGAAACAACAGAGAGCGAGTCCGTGGTGTGATACAAGAAACATCAAAGAAAGACCGGCTTCAGAAACCCAGATGAACTGTCTGTTATACAGTGTTACTATTGATGACGGTCATTATCTGGAAATATCAGACCTCAGAATGTCACAACTGACCAATCAGAATCAAGTGTTCCAGAGAGCCATGTAATAATCATTTGTATTACATAGCTTAGCATTATTTTGTCCGTTATATTGGGATTATACTTTTGCACATTAAAGTAAAAAAAAAAAAAAAAGTTATTATTTAGTATTTCATTTTAAACAGGGAATCTTGCTCCTGGAGCCGTAGCTGTCCAGTCAACCACATACCCTCAATCAGCAGCTCAAAATGCAGTTGATGGCAACAGGAATTCAATTTTCAGTCAACTATCATGCAGTGCGACTAATGGGGACAGGGACCCCTGGTGGAGAGTTGACTTGTTGGAAGTCTACAAGATAACCAGGGTTAGCATCACTAATCGTGGAGATTGTTGTGCGGAGAGAATAAATGGTGCTCAGATCCGTATCGGCAACAGCCTGGAAAATAATGGCAACAATAATCAACTGTAAGTATTGTCTCTCTCTTGATACTTAAATTGTTAAAATGATTGAAAAAGATAATATAAATTTGAACTTGCTTTTGACAGAAGTATATTTAATATGATTCATGTCGTTTTGATACGCCCCTCTCTATTTCTCTGTTACTGTGTTTCTTCACAGGGCTGCGACTGTTGAGTCCATCCCACTTGGAGAGACACAAACATTTAAGTTTAGTCCTATTACAGGGCGATATGTCAACATCTTTATACCTGGGCGCAATGAATATCTCACTCTGTGTGAGGTTGAGGTGTTTGCAGGTGAGTGATAAAAGGAGAGAGACATGGTGTGTAGATATTTGTACTATATGTACTGTTTATACTATTTCTAGGTTCCCTTAATGATTGTTTGTTCTGTTTTCATTGCCAGATTAAGTGGAATGAGATGATGTCACACCACAGTCCACTGATCCTATAAGCCAAATACCAAACTACTGTTTTCTGAGCAATACTAATATTGCACTTTTTCATTGTTTTAATTTTACTTATGCACCTTTTATCCTTAAGATAAAAGATAAGTTTCAGTGCACATTCAGTAAAGGTTTGAAATGGTTTTTAAAATGCACCTGATTCTTAACCCCAGTTTGATCCAGGGGGTTGTGCATTTACCCATCTTTGTGTCTCTTTCTACATGAATAAATTACTTCAGCATTGCATTTTGTATTTCATGTTTCTGGATCAAAAAAGGCTCATTTGGATGCTTACAATGAGGAGGAGGTGTAGTGTTATATAACTACCCATCTAGGGTTGAGGAGCTGGTAACAAAGTAAAGAAGAAATACATTTTTCAAAAAAGAGAAATAAAAAAAGAAACATGGAGAGAACGAGGATGTCAACTTTCTGTCCCAGAATCAACAACACAACCACCAAATTAACCAATATTAACTTTTAATTTAAAAAAATGCACAAAAGTAAAACAATAACCATAACAGAAATATCAATATAAAAAATATTAATAATGAAAATAGGGGTGATAGCTTCAGGGGAGAGCCTGGCCAAAATAAACAAAAAAATGAACTAATCCAGAAATCTCTCTAAATTACCTGGAGAAAAATAATCCAGAAAAATAATTGACATAACTCTTCCCTCTCTCCCAGTTTAACCATAAACAGGAAAAATCAGGATTACAAACAAAAATTGCACCCTCCACCTACATTCCCAAAACAAGAAAGAAATAAAGATGCAGAAGAAACAAGCTATTTACAACATAAATATCAAAGAGAGTGAAACATGTTCAACACATTTAAATATCTTTCTATTAACAAACAGTGCGTTGTACAGACGTATACAGATGTAAATATATAACACAACGTTATAATAAACATACGTCATCGGACGTAACAATAGTGATATGAAATGAAGCTGTGTCATTTCATGTGTGAGGTTAACAGCATCCAAAACCAATTTTAATAATATACTCTGCCCTTCCTGCATAAACCTGATTTTATTGAAAATATTAATGATGTTTGATTATTCCTGAAAGAATAAAAACACATTCCTACTTAAAAGACTGAAGACATGATTGTAGTTTGTTTGGTGAATACTGTACCTGCAGGATTTAAAAAAAGTAGGCTAAGGAAATCCATAAATTAAACATCAAAATTAAATAAAGACTTTAATACACTCATCCCTAGGAGGGCTTTTATAGACTACAATAATAATAATAACAATTGTTATAAATACAAGTTTTTGCTGAATTAACCAATACTTTTAAAATATTAAAAATTGCAGCAGATTTTAAATAATTAGGTAGTAAATTCCAAAATTGTGCACCTTTAGTGCACATTGTGTAAAGATATTTTACAAAATGAAATTTTACAGTGGCCACTAGAGTAAGAATATAATTACATAAGGCTAAGGGGGAAGACCAGTTAAAATTTTGAACACAAGCTTTACATTGTGAAAATGAACAAAATAAGCAAAGCTTAGAATCTTATATGTACTTAAGATATGGCAATGATGATATCTTATTTGCTTCCTATCCAAGGCCCAGATATAAAGACATTCAATCTGTTTAATTACAAAAATTGTCAATCTGTATGTGTCAGGATTGCACTGGTCCTTCTTCCCTCACGCACACTCTGGATTCTATTTCCCTGGTTCTCGCCTGCACATACTCAGTCCTTCAAGTTCAGTAGTCCTAGCATGGCCAAGTCCAATGTTGGCTCCGAGCATAGTCCAGTGTCAGCTCCAGCCCCAGAGCCCGCTCCAGTGTTGGCTCCAGCTCCTGAGTCCACTCCGGTCCCTGAGCCCACTACAGAGTCCATCCAGGCACCAGAGTCCACACCGGCTCTTGAGCCCCAGCCCCTGAGCCTGCTCCAGAGTCTTCCCCAGAGCTCAGCCAGGAGCCTTCTCCAGAGTCTGCCCAGGAACCCAGTCAGAAGCTCGCTCCAGAGTCCACCCCAGAGCTCACTCATCACAGACACGGAGGCCCTTCTAAGCTCCCTCGTCACAGCCACGGAGTCCGATCCAAGCTCCCTCTTCACTGGCTTTCCAGGGGTTAGTTTCGTCTGCTCGGATGTGGTAGCCTTCTGCGCCACACTGGACACTGGACCGTCTGCTGGCTCCTCCTGTCCGCTTCTCCACCCTGGCTTCTTCCTCCTTCCACTCCCCCATGGAAAATTGTGTTTTGGAGCATCTGTAATAAGCTCCTGGGGGGTTGGTGGGTTTGGGGGGTTCTGTCACAAGTACACCAGTCCTCAGTGACTTTCTCTGATACATTTGGCTTACCTGATTCACTCCTTGTGATTGCATGATATAATGAAGTACCAGTATCTGTGAATCTGTTATCCCTTCTTCTGTTTGTGACAATAAGACATGATCAAATGCTAAACAAGTTCTTATGATCTTAAAAGCTAATAAGATTGGCCTTGATTGTTTTACGTATATTTTTAACATGGCTTTTAAAATTTAACTGAGAATCTAAAATTATGACTAAATATACCCATTTGCTCTTTTACTTTTCTATAACCTCAACTTTAAGTCTAATATTTAAAGATTCTGTTGCAGGTACAACCCCAAATCAAGAAAAGTTGGGACATTTTGTAAAATGCAATAAAATCAAGAATCTGTGATTTGTAAATTCTCTTTCAACTTTATTTAACTGACAAAAGTACAAAGAAAAGATTTCCAATGTTTTCACTTACCAATTTAATTGTACTTTGTAATTTTTTTTTATTTATTTATTTATTTTTTGATGGCTGCAACACACTCCAAAAAAGTTACTGTACATATATCTTCTGTAGAAATCTCAGAACCAAAAGATGTTTGTCCAATCATTGCATTCAGTCCGATAAGATGACCTACCTGCTTGTCAATGTATGTATTTCTATACCTTTGCGCACCTTCTCACGCAGACATCTCACGTCATCAGCGCATTCTGTAAAACTATGCAGAGTTATAACAGAAAGCCACCGAGTGCCAGGAGGTGGCAGCTGTGCGGGTGGAGTTGTGCAGCTCAGCGGTGATTCAGGAGAGGCAAGAAGTTCTAGAGGTTTGTTTCATAGACTATCATTACGGTCTCTGAACATACTAATGTACTGCAATACATCATGCTTTTTCTTTCCTTTCTTTCCTTCTTTCTTTTTTTTTTTTAAACACATAACCATGGGTGAACCAACTGTGGACTGAATCCATGAACTCTAAGAATTCTACTATTGTAACATTATAAATGTCTTTACTGTCACTTTTGATCAATTTAATGCATCCTTGCTGAATAAAAGTTCCTTTTTAAG
Organism: Hypophthalmichthys nobilis; assembly: GCA_037950665.1. Taxonomy (NCBI): domain Eukaryota; kingdom Metazoa; phylum Chordata; class Actinopteri; order Cypriniformes; family Xenocyprididae; genus Hypophthalmichthys; species Hypophthalmichthys nobilis. The sequence continues at coordinate 935,276 of CM075483.1, forward strand.
TTCCTTTAAATTCCTTTTTTAACAGAAAGTTAGGCAGAAGAACCAGGAGATGAAGGTGCTAATGGACCAGATGAGGAACCTCCTCTGGGACGTCAATGTCATGCTCACCATGCAGAATGACAGCGGTACGCTTCCTAATATCTGACCATCTTCTGTCAACCCTCAGTCTTCTCAGTGCATCTTCTCCCACGAATAGCAGCAGACAGCAGACTGCCTTTAGTTCACTGCTCCTTCATCTCAAATGAGATCAGACTCAGCTGCTCTTTCTGCCTCATTTACAGTGTTGAATCCCAATGCTCTGATTAATAACTGCTTCATCAAAGCACTGAATTAACATCAGTTTGAGCAACAATGAGTAATGTCAAAGCCATGCTGATGATGTTGGCAAGACTAGTGCTTACACTATGTTTTTTTTTCAGTGATGTGTTTCACACTCTTGCTCCTCGGGTAGTGTGTGTGATTCCCTGGCTCTGCATTATACTCCTGATATCTGCCTTCTGCATGAAGGATTATCTAAAAAGAATCTAATGAATTGTAGAATTTTTTTCTTGGTAAAGATTTTTTTTTACAAAAAAAAAATCTTTTTTTAAATACAGGAAAGAATTCACATATCAAGATTTCTTAACATTTGCATAATTATTGTATTAGTATTAGTTGACAGACTACATGGAATAGTATAATAATTTGGGGTCAGTCAGGATGAGTTCAGTTGATCAAAAAGTCACAGTAAAAACATTTATAATGTTACAAAAGATTTCTATTTCAAATAAATGCTGTTCTTTTTAACAGAATCCTGAAAAAATTGGATCATGATTTCCATTGTTCAACTGTGTTCAACACTGATAATCACATATGTTTCTTGAGCAGCAAATCAGCATATTAGAATGATTTCTGAAGGATCATGTGACACTGAAGCCTGGAGTAATGATTCTGAAAATTCAGTTTCACAAACTTTAAGCTTCATTTTAGAGATGGACACCATTGAAAGTAATGGCAAATTTCAAATCAGTTATTTGATGTTTATTCAGTCAGATTTAGCAGAGCGAGAAAAGAGCAATGTCCATGTTATTTGTTAACTACCCATTTTGGATAGTAGTTTTAGGAAAGACCAAAATAAAAGATACTTTTTACAAATTGATCCACACACAGTTTGTATTTTGGAATTATTTTATTGGTCATGTAATTACCACTTCAGTTGCTTGGCGACTCGCTGTCTTGTGTTAGTCCACAGCATCTTAACGCTACAAACTCCTCCAGTGAAACAGCAGCTGGAATGATTGACAGATCTGCAATGTTTTCTCATCCATGAAGCTGTCAGTCATATATTGAGAACTGGTCATAAGAGGCAAAAACCCCTTTCTTGTCCACCGACTGGCCATCACAAGCTAGCAGCCAGTGGCGGATGGGTAGAGATAAGTCAGTATCATTCTGTGACCCGTCTCCGCTTGGCTCAGACACGCTCCAGGTCTTTGTACCTCTTACGCAGGACGGAAACATGGTCCTTAAAGAGCACAGGGTCCAGGCGAAACTGAGAGTGCATTAGAGGCATGTAACCAAACCAGCTCGCAAAGGTGTTGACACACTCCTGCCTCTGGGTAAAGTGCTCAGGGTTCGCCCATGGCGCCATCTTAGTGCCCTGAGAAGGGGACAGAAAATAAGATCTTTAAGAATCAAGTGTATGTAAACTTTTGAACTGGTTAATTTGTGTAAATTCAGTTATACTCAGGACAGTACTAAATAAAAAATGACATGCAATTTTTATGATCCCTCTTTTTGTTAAAATGATTAGTATCTTGCTTGCTCTGTAATGTCTGTGTACACTTATGAGCAGAACTGTAAGTACACAATGTTTACTCTAGTCTCACCTGCAGGGTCGGCATCTCTTTGTACTGCTTCCTCTGCGCCACTTTAATCGGTGGCAGGTGCGTCACAGAGGAGACCAGGAAATTCATCAGGATATCCTCACAGTTAGAGGTGCGATCCACCAGCACACGCAGAGAGGAGGGCAGGTAGTGAGAGAACAGGTGATGATAGTACCTGTGAGACGCAGAAGCATCACATAATCAACATCACTATCTCCACTGATCACATGACAGAGCCTGATGAGGTGTAAGAGATGAGGTGTAAGAGATGGCTTCTGGGAGCTTTCCTGTAGCTCAGTGGTTAGAGCATGGCACTAGCAATGCCAAGGTCATGGGTTCAATCCCAGGGATTGCACATACTCAGATACAAATGTATAGTATAATGCAATGTAAGTCGCTTTGGATAAAAGCGTCTGCCAAATGCGTAAATGTAAATGTAAATGTCGACACGTTGTGCCTTGTCAGGATGTGTCAGCTGCGGCCAATTACCTGTGATAAAACGCCGCTCCGGTGAGGACGATGGAGTACTCGTTGGTCCATTTAGAGGTGTAGCCCCAGGCTTTTTTTACAGGGTCCCAGAAATGGCTTCTGGGAGGGTAGCCAACAATCCTTTCGGGAAAACTCCGCCACACATGGAAAGCAAAATTGATCTGGAAGAGTCAGATTAGAAAGGAAAAACATGAATTAGCTATTTCACACGTCTAACGTCTAACTGTACCACTGTAAGAAATGTAATTGTTTTAACGTCACCATTATGGTGATTAGTGTTTCAGTTGCATGGGATCTTGGACCTTGTTTATTCATATTCAAATTTCTGTCAGAAGTGTGACAAATGAAAACATTTGTTAAGATGATGACAAGCTAGAATATAAAACAAGCTAAGTGGCTGATTTTCTTGAATATGAAGACTTTATTTTAGTATTAGTTACAATAAGTTGTTTCAAATTCCTAACTGTTTGTAGATCTTTCACAACAGTAATTCGTCTTTGAAAAATGTGTCATGAAGATTGTTTTTCTTAATGATGCACAGACAAAAAAACACAACAATTACAAAATAAACTGCTAAAAGTGAACCAAAACTAAGTTCAGCAGTTCAGATAAAATGTGTCAAAAAAAAAAAGAAAGAAAAAAAACTCCACACTGTAAAGCTTTTTTTTTACTTAAAAACTTGACTACAATTAAAGCTGCGGTCTGTAAGTTTTGCCTCTTTGTTGCCATCTCTGTTTGAAACATGCAATTGCAGTTACATACAAGAGAAGTCCTACTCTGAAAATATTGCAATTATTAACCTGGAATAATTGTAAAATTTTGAACAGTGTGCGAGATGAAGAGGCAGACTCACCTCGCTGGTCAACAGCACGGTGTCTTCATCCAGGCTCAAAACCGCCTCCGTCTCAATAGCTGCATGTGGCAGGAAACGGCTGCTCGTCTGCGAACACAGAAGGTGGCAGAGAAAAGAGCTGAGCGAGACACGAGGTGGAAAGAACAAGATCTCGCCAGCGCTCAGACATGACTCGACTGCGCTCTCACTTCAATACTCACTTTCCTTCTGCCATCTGTGATGATAAGGGGCACTGGCATAGGCGGCCATTTACTCCGGTGAGGGGGCGGCTTCTCACTGTTCCACAGGATGATGATCTGACAAGAAACCCAAACAAGAACACACACTATCACTATCACAGCATGCGCACCAAACTGGCTGATATGTTCCTGTTGGCTTTTGACTGTGTCCAACTACTTAATCGATGTGGATCTGCTTTAATATCACTGAGCAAATGTTCTTCATTAGTGGTGCAATAGGAAGACAGTTCTACTTTAAGTTTGTGAAGATCCATATTACAGACCTGTGAGCAATATTTTGATTTGGAGACGACCTGAAGGAGCTTCATGATTGGCTGAGACTGGGAGACCAGAGGTGAGGTGGCATGAATTACAGCAGTAAACTCCTGACCTGGGCTGATCCCTACATCAACAGAGGAAAGAGAGTGAGCGTCCTTGCATTTAGGACACTTTGGCTGCATGTGAAATCACATACTTCCCGACTATATATTAGGTGAAAAACAGTATGTGACAAAAGAAGTATGTCTGAATTCACATTCAGTGATGTGACTACTTCTGGTAAGATTATGAAGTGTGCATACGATGGACACTTTATTATCCCATGAGGCCCTGGGAGAGGATTTGAGGAATGACAGTGAAACGACGCAACTGATGCTGGTAGGTCACATGATAATGACAACATGGTGAATGTACGTCCAGATTACATTCATGCTACACACATTCATACTATATAGAACATATGTTTAAAGTAAGTACTTGTTCAAACAAATTACCTACTCAAGATAGTATGCAATTTCAGACGCAGCCTATGCATACTACATGCATACTAGATACTCCACTGACTGCTAGTTACAAATGTACTTATAGTTAATAGAAAACGTGGATTATCAAAATAAAGTGTTACTCAAATTTCTAGTAAATTTCACAAATAATTGCAAAGATGTGGCAAGTAACATTAAACATTAAACGTGAATTTTCAGTATTTTCAACAATATTTGTTTATTCACAAAACCTTGAAAAATCATTTACAGCGCATGCTTACCAAGGTTGAAGTAATAGAAGGGGTAATGCGCCAGGTGCGTGGAGTATTCGGGCAGAACCAGCAGCCCTCCAGGTAAGGCATTCCACATGAATTTATTTCTGGAGATGTGCGAGTACACTCTGTCCTTTATGATCTGTCAGAAATCAAATCAGCAGCATTAAATATACAATCACATCAAATCAAAACAGTTTTCAGAGTGATCACTTCCACCTGTCGGCCAGCAGGGGGCAAAGTTAAGCCATACTTTTGTGCAAAATTCACATTTCATTTGCCAATTAACCTAAGGGCAGGGGACTAAGTATGTGCTAATGATGTATGGCATCCTGTGCTGGTTTAATTTCCCCTGTCAGACCTTCCTCTCTGTCAGACGCACCGCTGTATACACATCTAAGATGACCCAGCTCTCACCTCCAGTGTGGTGAGTACAATCTTATCCACAGAGGAGAAGTACGCCTCCCAGAGCATCTGTGTTCGCTGTCTCAGAGCCAGCACCCTGTCAATGCCCACTGCCCGCACCGTAGATGGGACCTGAGGGAACAGAGTGACAGAACTAAATGATGTAAGTCCAAAACCTCAGCGTTGAGTTTCTACCTGTTGACCAAAAACTCCCTCAGACACAAATGTGCTGCAGTGACAAAAGTGTGTTGCACTGATACTACATCTGAAGCTAATTAATCTCAATAGTATTTTTACTTGAGTTTTAATGAAGTGTTTTTTAAAAAACCTCTTATTACACCATGTCCGGACCAACCAGATTCCAGCAACAAGCAATTTTATAAATATTTTGGGCTGATTAATTAAGAAAACCAAAATTATTACAAGATGGAATTTCATTTACAATCAACTTCTCAGCAATATAACAAGTGCTTAGACACAAAAAGAAATAGAAAAAAGAAGTATAATAGGGCTTAAAATCAACACTCATTTAGCGCCAAATGCGAGTAGAAATCGGCATTGGCAAGCATATGAAACGGTGTCAATCGGCAGTTGGCCGGCAACATTTTCATGAATCCTAACATAGCAAAACTCTGAGAACATGAACATCAACAAAGACTGCTGCATCGCCACGAAAGTTTGAGCCTTGCCAATTTAAATATTCAAGCACAAGAAGACGTGAAAAGGAACTCAATTCATTACTTGCTGTTTGGGAAGTTTTGTGTGTGCAAACATCTGCAGCGTGCGCACAGAAAACGTGCCTCGGACAGCACGCAATACTGAATTGAGATCAGTTTCACGTCTTCTTGTGCTTGAACAGACATATTCAAAGAAAATTGTCAAATGCCCATCATGGCAAGTATCCTTATCTAATACGCATGTGTATCAGTATATTTGATCTGTGCATTAGCTCTTAAAGTGACAGCAGCCTAATATTCCTGCTGCTGTCTGTGTACTTAATGTTAATCAAACAACGAAAGACAAACCTTCTAAAACCTTCAAAAAACCTTCTTAAACCTTCACAAAAACAGTCATATCAAAGAATACGAGATTATCACAAATTATTATAATCAATTATATTATCGACAATATTATCAAGTTTTGTATTTTTAGATAGACATTTTACCAAATAGTTCTTAAAGACTAATGTCTCATATAATAAAATAATTATATAAATTATAATGTAGACTAATGTACAACTATGAAGTGCAAATTCATTCAAAAAATGCTAATTCACATAAGGGTTCTGATCATCTTGTGACAATATATTTTTTTAAATATTCTGTATCAATAGTTAGTTAGTTAACATTAATGCAATATCTAACATGAAATAGCCTAACAATAAACAGTAGTTTTACAGCATATGCTAGTACATTTTTCTATGTGATTATATAGTAAAGTGTAATTTATTCCTGTGATCAAAGCTGAATTTTCAGCATCATTACTCCAGTCTTCAGTGTCACATGATCCTTCAGAAATCATTCTAATATGATGATTTGCTGCTCAAGAAACATTTATGATTATTATCAATATTGAAAACAGTTCAGAATTTTGTGGAAACCGTCATACGTTTTATTTTTCAGGATTCTTTGATGGATATTAAGTTCAAAAGAACAGCATTTATTTGAAATAGAATCTTTTGTAACATCATGAATGTCATTGTTAGTTCATGACACAATGCATTGATGAAAAGTTTACCAAACATTCATGTCACAAAGCAGCAAGACTATTTAAATAAACTGCAAAAATGTGATAAAAATAGTGAAAGTCACAGAATCTAAGAACACACATACATTCAAATAAAACCTTCATGTTTAAAAAAACTGCATGTTATTTGTCAACTACCAACATATGTTTTAATTAGCAGCTTTTTCCATCCTTATCTTCCCTTTGCAGGAGAAAGACACGTGAAGGGCTGTTACCTGTAGCAACAGTCTCTCGTCGCCCTCGACGACTGCCTGGTTCCACTGGATGACATCAGAGAAGGGTAACTCCCATCCGTTACTGAGTAACACCGGGATACAAGCGGCCTGTGAGGACAAAAAGTGCCATAGACTATACTTAGCTTCAGCACAAACAATTCATCTGCTAAAAGAAAAAAAAATGCACACACACATAGTCCAAGTTCACCCCAAATGCACAGAAATATAGTGCATCTGAGTTTCCCCTTTAGGCAAGGTTATGAGATAGAATATATAGCATGTGATGAAAAGGCAGTTTGGATGTGTAAGAAGTCTCGGAGGGGCTTGTGCATGACTCACTGCTCCCATCCAGCACTTTTATCAGACACTCCGCCAGACAGATGTGTTAATTACCCCGTCTCCCTCCCCCCGAACAGGAGAGAAGCAGGGGTCCATGATTTATTGAAGTGGAGTTGCTCTCCATCCCTCTTGTTTACTATTCCATCTTGATGTTGCTCTACTTTTCCTCCCAGATTCCTTGTTTGCCTTTTTTCGTCATTCAGCTGGTATTCTGGTCTTTTTAATTAAATCACAAGAGAGTGCAATCCTACGAACGGGCCAAGATCAAACGGGAGCGTGCAGCCGTGCTTTCATCCTAAACAGTGTTAGAGACACAACAAATCGCTTCAGGTGACTGATTGCTGCCTTGGCCTACTAAGCCCACAGAGATGCAGGAGTTGGCCTTTGTTTCATGCTCTGACCAGCTCGGATCCCTCGCGGCACTGATCCGTTTGTGTGGCTGCTTGCACAGCTATTTTTCTGTGTGTCGAGGAATCAGCAGCAGAGAATGAGATTAGAGATCTGGATGACAGGGGCTGGAGGATCTTCTGGAACAGCAGAATACTGTGGCATGTGGGAATTTACAGAGCTGAGACATTTTGTTTAAATTAATGTATTTATGATCCATATACATTTATAAAACCGATTGGATGAGCCCCGTTCGAAACCGCTGCAAAATGCATGCGCCACTGCATATTATGTTTTAATCTTTTTATTTGTTTTATTTTATTTTATTTTTTATTTTTGTTTTCTTTAGTTTAATTCTGTTTCTATTTCATGCCACGTTGCACTATATTAATTGGTGTTCAGTCTCATAACTTATTTAGCACACACCTGTGACTGTATTTTATTTTATTTTATTTTATTTGCCACACCGTTTGTAACCACAAAAAGACTACAGTCAGGAAAATGAATATTAATATTAATATTAAATTAATATTAATAATAATTTCAACCCATTATTAAACACACAATTGTGACTGCATTTTTTTAGATTTTGTTTTATTGTACTTTATTTTATTTTATATTTTATTTTATAGTTTAATTATATTTCATTTTTGTACATTTTAATTTTTTTATTTAATTATGCAAGAGATGAAAAAAAGGTATGTGGGGAAATACAAAAAAAAAAAAAAAAATGCAATGTAAGACATTTAAATAATTCCAAAAATGACATTGTTAATTGCATTAAAATATTTAGCCACTTAAAACAAAATGATCTAATTTATACCTTTAACAGGGTTAAATTCTGTAGTATAATTTTATTTTAACTGCCATGTTTGGGAAACATAAATAACGATTAATATTAAATGTAACTTATTTAACATTATAACTTATTTAACACACACCTGTGACTGCATTTATTTTATTTTATTTTATCACTCAAAATTCCAAGCTCTTATAGACAGATTAGACAGAAGTCCAAAATAATATATTTAGTATTAATGTTTTAAAATTTTAATGTTTTGAATTTTGACGTGAATTAGCATCGACATCCTTTCTAAATGTGTTTTTTAGATGCTGAATCTGCAAAAGGGATTGACTAGACAGCAGTATGATAATCTTAATTACAGGAATATGGATTTAAAATATAGCATTACGTCACACACATTCTGTAGGCGTGAGCTCAGAAATGTCCATTTGCCTACTGCTGAAAAAATTGTGACTGGATTCAGCAGTTTAATAGGGCCGGCACCTTTGATATTGAAAATGTTTTGTATCTAAAATCCCAATTTTACCCCCCAGTTAGAAGCTACTTGGCCTGAAATGTTTGAGAACCTCTGTTCTAGAGCTTTCTGCAGCGCTAGTAATTGCCAGTTCTTTCTGCGGCTTTGGCTGCCTCCAAAGAAAAGAGATCCATGGAACTCAGACAGGGGCTTATATGGAGAAGAAGACAGAGGAGCGGAGAGAGCGAGAGCTGGGGAATCAGTGTGAGGGACGAGCCGCTGCCAAACCCAGCGTTCTGCGGATTCATCCATTCAGCGAGGGCACCTCCGCGAGTTTCCGGCCCTTTCACACACACCGGCAGGACGTCCAAGAATATACGCGCCTGGGAAGTTTTTCCACTCGACGGCTAATGTGCTGTTTATCTGGGAGACTCAGAGACATGACTGTTTTCATAATCCACCAGACCTTTCTCGCATCTCTAAAAGGCTTGTGAAGCATTTAGTTTCAGCTCGATTTAAAGATATTTTACCTGCAAAGACTCCAGGAAACGGAACGACCCCAAGCGCCGACCGCGAGGAACCAGACAGAAGGTGGAGTTGTGGAGCAGCTCTTGGTAGTCAAATCTATGAAGGAAAATGGGAAAGAATAAATTAAAGGATCAAATTTGGCAAAGGTCACAGTGCTCTGGTTTTACTACAGGATCCAGAGTTTACATTAATTGATCCAAAAGTGTTAAAAGTTTTTTATTTATTTATAGTTATATTGTTTATTCACATAAAAAAAAATAACAAAAACTCAATTAAATCAAACAGTGCAATTTATTAATTAAAATGAACTGCATAGAATTATAAACATAAAAGGGCTGAACAGGAAAACTGACTTAATATACTCATACAATTCAAAAGTTTGGGTTTGGTAAGATTGTTTAATGCTTTGTGCTCATCAAATCTGCATTTATTTGATCAAAAATACAGCAAAAATTGTGAAATATTTTTACAATGTAAATCAGCTGTTTTCTATGTGAATATATAGTAAAGTGTAATTTATTCCTGTGATCAAAGCTGAATTTTCAGCATCATTACTCCAGTCTTCAGTGTCACATGATCCTTCAGAAATCATTCTAATATGATGATTTGCTGCTCAACAAACATTTTTGATTATTTATGTTGAATACAGTTCAGATTTTTGTGTAATATAATATAATATAATATAAAGGTCATATGAGCGAAAGGAGTTTGAATATTTCCTAATCCAGTTCCGCCATTTCCTATTTCTTTTCTCTCTGTACGATCAAAGTGTCAAAGAAGCCGAAAGTAAAATAAAAAAAAAAAACACCAACATTAAGGAAACCTATTAGCCACTGCAAAGAGCAACCTTTGAAAGGCTGTTTAAAGAGAGGCTCTTTGAGACCCACACTGGCGCTACTCAAAATGCAGCCGCGCTAGAAGAGTGTTTTGATCCAAGCCAACCATCGTCTTTTCCTCAAGCTGTTGTCCCTGGCAACCATTTATGGTTTCTAAGAATACGCTGAATCCAGAAGCTTTGTGTGATTGCCACCGCTGGATGATAAGTGAGGGTGAAGGTGGGAAGAAAGCTGCAGTTGACCCGCAGTGTGTTAATGAGTATGGAGATTGGGTATTGTACAACAGATCTGATCCCAGATAGATGTTCTGTCAGCACAGCAAGAGCCGCGCTGCCATCTGCCCTCCGCAGAAAAACGTTTTATTGATGCGACCTAACATATTCAATATTAATTGTCCGCTGAAAGTCAGAGGAAAGTGAAAAAAGGGACTTTGTAGAGTAACTTTGGACATAAGTGTTGTTATTGTTAACTAAAACTAAGCTGAAATAAAACATACATATTAGATGAAACAATTCGCATTTTTGTGGAATATTGCAGTGTTTATTATAAATTATTTGTCTGTGCACATCATTGTTTTTAATTCATGTTCCTCATAATCTCGTAAATTAGAATATCTTCCCCTCCCTCATGCAGCATCTCTTCTCTTCTCTGATGATGAGGGCGGGGCAACCTGTCACTCACATGAGATCCACCAATAGCAAACCACAAACATCCAATCAATTCCCCACAGACAAAATCAAGCCCCGCCCTACATTTGTTCTTGTTTGAGAAGCTGTTTCACTCAGATATATGTCACAATTGGGAAGAAAATTCTGGAATAATTAAAAAAAGAAAAGAAAATACTGAAATAAATAAGTTTACTACAACTAAAATACATTAAAGCTAATTAAAAAATTGGAAAAAGTTATTAAAATGATAAAAGTACACAACAAAATAGCTAAAACTTAAGCTAACTAAAAGTTAAATAAAAGCTAATTTAAAAATATTAATAAATAATAGTATAATAGAAGTCAAGTCATATTTATTTCTATAGTGCTTTATACAATACAGACTGTTTCAAAGCAGCTTTACAGGGATAAACAAGAAAATAATGATTCAAATCTGCTGTATTTCAGCTCTAAAAAGACAATAATGTCATTGTTCAGCTGAGGTCAGTTCAGTGTTAATAGCATATAAATAATATTAAAATAACACTGATCATAAATCCATACAATTGAGAGGCAAATGCAGGCGTAGCACTGCTGAAATCTGTAGTTAGTGTTTATATCAATCTCCAGCTTTGAATATTCTCATTTTCAACATTATGTCATGTCAGTGAACTTCTCATCGACACATAAAAATGTTTTTCTTCTGGTGTTAGAACTCTGTGTGTCTGTATGTGTAATTTGGCACTTGCTGGATATCATTCGAGTGTCGTTTTTACTGTAAGAGCCCTCATTTTGTTTGGCTCTAGCTCAGCTCTGAACCGTTACAGCGCTGAAAGAGCCCAATGTTCCCCATCAGCTCCACAGAACAAGCCCACGTCGCCTGGCCCCGAGTGAAACCTCCAACGGGAGTGTAAACATGCTTGTATGAAAGCGTCTCTATCTCTGTTTAGCAGGAGGGGTGTTGATTTCCCGGATAGCCAGTGGAGGAAACGCTACGAACGTACATCTCTCTTTACCGTTACATTTCATTTTGTATCTTTGAGCATGCAAATAGAGTGCATTTTCACAAATAAATAAAAATGACATACAGCATTTGTATTAAATTTCTGCACAGAACCCATTAAAAAATACAGCTGAACTTTTTTTCCTCAGTGTTTTCTGGACTTTCTTTATTTTGGTTATAAAAACATTAAAAATTCAAATCTAGATTTTGATTTTCAAAGGTTTATTATAAAAACGGGTTATTTTTTTCCCCAATTTTTTTTTGTCCCATTTTGGAAAGAAAGGGAGAAAACATGACAGAATAACACGACGGAAATCGCATTTTGCGCAAAATTAATACATGACTTTTCAATACCGACCAGATTTTGGCGGAAACTCAATTTTTTTTTTTGTTTATGTGTTTAAACATGAGATATAATTCATTTGGGGTATCAAACAGGCAATCTTTGGTCTTATTAATCTATTACTTGTTCCAGATCAAAAAGATTTGGGTTAAGGGGAAAAGTAAGTTTAATAACTTTATATTTAGGCTTTAAACCCTGTACTAGAGCGCTACTTTTGTATGAATTTGACTGAATTGTTTGCTTGTGTGTTTTATTTATTTGATTGTGTTTATTGTTTGTTTGTGTTTATGTCTTTTATAATGGCTATTGTTGTTCATTTAAATATTGTTTTTCAATAAATATTATTTTACATAAATAATATGCCATATTTGGTATTGAGAATGGGCCTGTCAATAGTATCAGTAAAAGTTACATTATTACACCTTTAGATGGCGGCAAAGACTCTCTCTTTGATTGAGTCAGAACAAGGAAGTTGTTTTAGCGCTGTGGGAAATCCTCTTAACTTTTAAAAGGACAAAGTGGACATTCCAACTGATTTTTTTTATAATGGATATAATATTATGGACATCGACCCAAGGAAGGAATGCTAAATCAGATGCAGGTAATACACTCGTTTAGTCGATTTCTCTCACACAATACCATAATACTCCATCTACAAAATACAAGCTTCAAAGAAGCGACTCAACGTTCCTTTGTTACTAGTTCTAAAGTGACTTTTTATAATCAGTAACAAAGGCTTGGACTGTTTAACTGTCAACTTGACATTTTAATCCATGGCGGAAGGAAGTAGTTTTGCACAACTAGCCAAATAACCAACTAGCATAAACTAGCCTGAAAAATGTACACTGTTGTAAGCAGATGTTTTCAGCAGAGAATGTTCTGGTTGTTTACCCTGCAATCATCACAGCTCTTTATGCACTTGGCTGCTGTAAGAGGCTGGATTGTTAGTAGATGCTCTAATCTGATCTTCTGTTTACTACCTGTTAAGAGAACTGCTGTTTATTAGCTAATGCCTCAGTCGTCTCTGAGAGTGTGTGATGATGAAAAACAAGGCAGGGCTGGTTTATATGCACAGTGTGTTTTATAATGCCGCGTGTGGCTGTGTGCGGTAGCTTTGGCCCGTTGCCGTCCCCCACTGTGTATTTTCTTCCTCTGTCTGCTCTAGAGTATTATAATAAAGCCATTTACTCACAGATAGTGGAACAAATAAATAATTTAACAGTTTTGGTCTCCAAGAGCAAATAAACCGCATTCTCGCACCGCGTGTGGAACACGACCAGTTCTGCTAGGATATCTGTGTGAGTGTGTTTCAATAAAGTGGTCATGGGACAACAAAATGATGTCTCAGGTTTTGTACTGGTGTCATGTGGGAATGTGTGTGTATTATCAGGGATTTAATGCACAGTCTAGTCACAGTCCTAGACTAAATTTCAGTCTGTTTCTCACACAAAGCTGTCACATGATTTTAGAAGCCTTGAATATAGTACATGAGTCATACAGATGACTTTTAACATTTATTTATTTATTTTTGTACTTTTTTTTAGGACTCAAAAGCATCTGTCCCCATTGGGAAAGAGCAGCCACGATGTGGAAGAAAATCACGAAGGTGAGTAAATGATAAAAAAAAGTTAAAATAATCATTAAAAAATCCCTTTATTATAATTAATTGATATGTAAATGATCAATCAAAAATTGTATAAACAAAAATAGGAAGAAACTAAATATATACAGATATTTCATTCAATAAATACAGTCACTTGTTTTATTCCTGCATGAATCAGCGTGTTTGAACAAATCAGTTGAGTGAATGATTCAATGACTCACTCATATAAACGGTCACTTGTTTCATTCCTTAATGAATCAGCGTTTTGTTTTAACAAATTAGTTGAGAGAATAATTCAATGACTCACTCATATAAAGGGTCACTTGTTTTGATCCCGAATTAATCAGCGTTTTTTAACAAATCAGTTGAGTGAATGATTCAATGACTCACTCCTATAAACAGTCACTTGTTTCTATCCTGAATAAATCAGCGTTATTTAACAAATTAGTTGAGCGAATGATTCAATGACTCACTGATATAAATGGTCACTTGTTTCGTTCATGAATAATTCAGCGTTCTTGAACAAATCAGTTGAGTGAGTGATTCATTGACTCACTCAAAAAATAGTCACTTGTTTTATTCCTGAATGAATAATGTTGGTCATACATCAGTTGGATGTAGTACGTCCAGATTTCATCCATACTATACATATTTATAACATACTGTTTTAATGATCTCCAAGTAAGTTCTTATCAAATGTAGTATGCAAGTATGCATGCATACAATTTTGGATGCAGCTATAAAGCTGATCATTTGTTTTGTTCCTGCATGAATTAGTGTTTTTGAACTAATTCTGTCAAATGACTCACTCGTAAAGATGGTCAGTTGTGATGATAAAATGGAATGTTCCCTTAACGTTCACATAACCAAGAAAAAAAAAGGACATTTGAATGTTCAGAGAGCATTCAGAAATAATGTTTTCATAACCTAATGGGAACGTCAGCAAAACGTTCTTAGAACATATTTTTGTTAGCTGGTAAAACTCAGGCACATGACACACTCGGTTAAGAATAGATGCCTGCAGGTGTGTGTGTGCTGCTGTCTGTGCTCGTATATAGCAGACTGTGTGTGTGTGTGTGAGAGAGAGAGCGAGAGAGAGAGAGTCTGTGTGTGTGTACATGACCTGCAGATGTGATTCTGATATCTACAGGGAGAAAATTGTGTGAAATATTTAAGATGTAATATGGAGGAAATCCCTCTCTCTCTCTCTCTCTTCCTCCTTTGGATCCACACCTCTATTTCGCTCTTTACTTGTTTCCCGTTTCAGGTTGCTACTTCCTGTCAGGTTGGCTAGTGCCAGTAGCTTCTCTCTCTGTCATTGAGAGCACTGAGGGGGCAGCTGTTGTGCTGTCTGTGTATCAGAGCCGCTAAACATTCTCCGGCTGCTCAGCTGTCAGCAGCGGCTGTGGACCGGAGGCCTCTGAGTGTGTGTGTGTGTGTGAGTGTGAGTGAATGAGTGTGTGTGTGAAAAAGAGGCTGTTTGTGCTGAAAGTGGTGAGTCTGAAAGATAGTATTCATACTGGTGAATGCTGATGATGTGAACTTCTGCATTTATGCATTGTATAAGTCAGTTGTTGGGGTCAGTAAGATTTTTTTTAAAGAAAAGGACGCATTAAATCGACCAAAAGTGACATAAAAGATTCTATTTCAAATAAATGCTGTTCTTTTGAACTTTCTATTCATCAAAGAATCCTGAAAAATAAAATGTATCAGTTTCCACAAAACTGTTTTCAACACTAATGATAATCATAAATGTTTCTTGAGCAGCAAATCATCATATTAGAATGATTTCTGAAGGATCATGTGACACTGAAGACTGGAGTAATGATGCTGAAAATTCAGCTTTGATCACAGGAATAATTTACACTTTACTATATATTCACATAGAAAACAGCTGTTTTACATTGTAATAATATTTCACTATTTTTACTGTAGTTTTGATCATATAAATGCAGCTTCTTTCAAAAACATTAAAACATTTTACAGACCCCAAACTTTTGAATGGTAGTTTATATAAACACACACACACACACACACACACACACACACACACCTACTATTCTGATAGAGTCACAGAGGGAAAAGTTACAGTATTAAAGTGAAAAGAAAAAGCTTCCCATATCTTGATATGAAGGTCTTTCACCGCAAATTCATCTGACGCTTAATAGAATCTTAAATCAGATATCTGCTAACATAGACCGGTTGTGCAACATTCCCTTTATTCCCAAAAAGCAATCGTATTTTGCAAGGTAAAAGAAAATATGACCCTGACTATATGAAATACGGTGGTTAGGAATTGATGTACAATGGGTCCTGAAGCAAAACCAGTTGATGTAGAGGACGGACTCGTACACCTTGCCTTAGGCTCTGTCTCTGTGTTATTGAGGCCTATAAAGCACTGATGCAGAGACTAGACAGATTGAAGCTCTCTCTCTCTCTCTCTCTCACACACACACACACAGATGGGGTGTGTCCTGTCGTCTTTGACAGACAGCCACTAGTGGACTGTTGATCTTCATCTCTCATCCGTTGCAGAGGGACAAAGGTCATGTGTAAATCACTCTCTCACTTCCTCTATCTCCCTCTCTCTCTCACACACCTTCTGTCCTTCTCTTGCTGTCTGCAGGATTAGATATTTAATCTGGTTTGTGCTCGGCTGTGTGTATATATCGCATACAATGCAGATCAGGGACAAAACCATTCAATTAAAGAGGACCTATGATGCTTTTTTCTCATGTTCGTCTTTCTTTAGTGTGTAATGTTGCTGTTTGAGCCTGAAAAAGCTCTGCGTTTACAAGGTTATTCTCTATATCAGTGTCACTGTTTCTGAACGAACACATCACAATATTCCTCATTTAAATAATTCATATGCAGAATAAAGGGGCGGGGCCTGGTTGAGTTAGTTAGTAGTGTGTTGAAACTGGCAGTTATGGTAAGGGGAGGGACATTTCCCAAACACCAATCACAACACACCGCTCCAGCCGACCAATCAGAGCACATTGTGCTTTTCAGAAGGAGGGGCTTCATAGAGACAGGAACTAAACAGAGCGTTACTGACAGACTGGGAAGAGAGGAGCTGAACAATGGAGAATATGAGGAAAATAATCAACATTCAAGCAGGAAAAGGGCATAATATAGCCTAGTTGTTGTCTGAGGGACATTTCATATCCCCATTCAAAAGATTAAAGGCCATAATTTACACTAATCTACAAGTCATGAGTTCAAGAGCACATTAAATGAGCTGTTATATTTTTCACGTACATTTCAAAAGCAGACCATTTCACTGTGATATTCTGTTCAGTCTGCATTATACATTTCTAGGCTAAAGCGTGATTACATGCCAGGCCGAAATAACGTCACAAACCCACAATACAAATCTATAGGGCACAGGGTGTGTCTCAAAAGACTATTTCTATCCCTGGAGTCAGACAATATGTTATTATCAGCTCCTAATGTATTGTGAACCATTGTGAGCCAAATGTTGCTCATTTTACGCTAGCGTTCTCAGTTTTTTCACATTGCTCATCAAGAAAGTTTTGAATTTGTGACTTTGACTTCTTTAGGCTTCAATCCTAGTTGGATAAAATGATCTTGTTGCAGAAATAGATGAAATGTGGGAGAGAAAAACAGAAAAACCTCATTTTATTATGTCTTATTATAGCAGAAACTGGATACCATCTGTAACATACACAAACATACACACATTCATCCATTCTCTCTCTCTCTTGTGGTTCTTCAATTCTTACTCCTTCCAGATGCCGTTTTCCTCTCTGTTTCTGCTGGATGTCGCGGTTTGTGTGTGCGGGCATGAGTCCACGCAGATGCTTTAATCTGATCCAAGAATCTTTTTTACTACACAACAGCATGATAAGCCTCCCTCTTCTTCATTTTGTCACTTCCTGTCACACACTCCAGACAGCGTTGGCTGGCGTCCCAGAGCCCCGTGTGAACACACACCTTTCACCCTCCTGCTTTATGAGTCATGCAGCAATGCAGTGACACTGAGAGCGGTCGCATTAGCTCTCGCCGCTTCATCTGTTATCAGCCTTCAGCACACATTTACACCAGCACTATTCACTCCTGTTCACGGTGCCTGTGTGTTTTAAAGTGCTATTTTAATGGCTACAAAAGGTTTACATGCATTCAAGGTCAAAAAACAGTTTAATTTTCTCATAATAATCATTGCAGCATCAGCTGTTTTCTCACAGTGTCTGAAACAGTTTGTTCTAAGATTCGGCCTCTTTAAACCCCGCCTTTCTGAGAGCTGCTCTGCTCTGATTGGTCAGAAACCAAACAGTAATTAGCATATCTGAATCTTAGCGCTTGATACAAACAGAATCAGTTTTACCGTATCAATCTCATCAAAGTGGATTTGCTTTAGCAGCAGAAAACAGCGTCTTCTCGACATGAACAACACGAACCAAACTCTTCCAGTCTCGGATACAACTATAGTGTTTGAAGGCGGGGCAAATGAGATGCTGTTTGTGGGCAGCCAATGGGCTGTCATTATGTAAATTAGTTACAAACCTATGTAGGTTCAGCAGGAAGTGAGAGTGGAATAGTAAAAGCAACACAGAATATATTTATGTATTCATATTATCCATGCAAGCAACCCCTAAAGCATGCCTCAGTCGTACTTTGTAAATTATAAAATACATATTTAATGCTTGTGAAAGTTTTAAAAATGTTTTAAAAGTGACTGCTGCTACTTACATTATACAGTAGGCCTACAAATAAAAGGAAATCTGGCATAATAGGGCATCTGTGTTTATTTTTTTGGGTTGGTATCGGGCTGGTTTTGGCCTAGTTTTGTGATTTAGCTGTTTTTGTCACACAGACCTGGCAACCCTGAAGTTCAGTGTTTTAGCTCTATTCATAGGAAACCACAAGCATCAATTCAGAACTGTCCTGCTATTTGTCCTGAATTCGGAGCTGATGGCTGACTCTTCCCACAATCTTGATATAAAGTCTAGTGCTAAGCTTTACATCGGTCATCTCTCTCTCCGTCTCTTAATTATGGTGGGATTTGAATGAAGATCTTAAGCTCTGTAAGCTGGACTGATACAACCCTCTTCCACTTGATCCTATTACACACACACACACAAATTCTTGATATAAACGTACAGTATGGAATGTAACCACACCATAATTGAAATGATACATAGTTAGTGAAATATTTCCGAGCTGAATCTCTCGTTGATGTAAAATATGCAGCAGACAAACACACATGGCATGTGTTTATATTACTGTACATACATTATGATGGGCTCAAACAAACCGAATAATTAAGCTACAATATTTAGATCACAAGGTAAGGAGAGCGTTGATGCGAGTGCATGCATGGATTCTTTACATTCCTGTAACTGCTGAAGCAAACCAAATTCATGGTTTTTACTCAAGGGAAGACACAGTGCTACTGGGAAAATTGACACTTAGTTTTTTGGACTTGTTTTCCCAGTATAAAATACCTGCTTTGTCAATA
Organism: Hypophthalmichthys nobilis; assembly: GCA_037950665.1. Lineage (NCBI taxonomy): Eukaryota > Metazoa > Chordata > Actinopteri > Cypriniformes > Xenocyprididae > Hypophthalmichthys > Hypophthalmichthys nobilis. The sequence goes on from CM075483.1 coordinate 954,524, forward strand.
AAAAAAATAAAAAAAAACTATGGTTTATTCTAAACACAATTAAATTAAATTAAATTATGGTTGATTCAAAAACAAATAAAATAAATAAATTAATTAAAATAAAATAATAAAGACAATTATCTATGGTTTATTCAAAAAACAAATAAATTAAATTAAATTAAAATCAAATAATAAAAAACAATTATCTATGGTTTATTCAAAAAAACAACAACAACAACAACAAAACAATCATCTATGGTTTATTCTAAAAACAAATAAATTAAAGTAAAATAAAATAATAAAAACAATTATCTGTGGTTTATTCAAAAACAAATAAAATAAAATAAAAACAATTATATATGGTTTATTCTAAAAACAAATAACATAAAATAAATAAAAATAAAATAATCAAAACAATTATATGGTTTATTCAAAAACAAAAACAAAAATAATAAAATAAATTATATTAAATTAAATAATAAAAACAATTATGGTTTATTCTTAAAACAAATAAAATTAAAATAATAAAAACAATTATCTATGATTTATTCAAATAAAATAAAATAATAATAAAATAAATAAAAACAATTATGTATGGTTTATTCTAAAAACGAATAAAACAAAATAAATTAAAATAAAATAAAAACAATTATATGGTTTATGCAAAAAACAAATAAAATAAAATAAATTATATTAAATTAAATAATAAAAACAATTATGGTTTATTCTTAAAACAAATAAATGAAATAAAAAATAATTAAAAATATAAACAAATATTATTTTAATTTAGGCATTAGCCATGCCATTTTGCTTTTTAAGTACATTTATTTTGCTTTAAGGGTGTTTAGATATTTGTACTAGACCAAAATACTGAGAAATGCTAAGAAAAGCTAAGAATAATAATAGATGCAAAAGAAAGTGAAATGAAGTCATAGACTCCTAAAGGCCTGTTACCACAGAGGAGGAAAGAGAGAAAATAAACAGACAGACAGACAGAGAGAGAGAGAGAGAGAGAGAGAGTTTGAGAACATCTCAGTTCTTCCTGGTTCACTGTTGAATTATTTATTGTAAATTTACACATCAATGGCCGTCTATCTGTCTCTTACTCCCTCTTCTTCCATATTTCACTTCTTCACAAATATATTGACGTTGATTTTTAAATCTGTTTTCTGAGGCGCTTGAGATGTATGTGTTTGTGTGGCTGTGGGAGTGTGTATAGAGAGAGACTATGAGCATATGTGTATTGTAATTGTACATATAGTGTATATGTGTGTCCTTTCGCCATCAAAAGAACAGCAAATAACAAAGCAAGACAAACTGTTCCTTTCATCCGTCAGCTTTGGGCCACGCACTCCATTAGAAATCACTCACCCCTTAAAACCTGGCAGCGCACAATGCAAAATAAACAGGTTTTCTTTCATTACATCAGTGTGGGATTCACTTCATTCCCTGATAATACACCAGTTAATCCTGCTTTCATTCTTTCAGACATTTAAAATACTCATTTAAGTGTTTTTGAGCTTAAACAAACAGTGTTTTGGACGTTTGCAGCTGCGCTAACATCACTCCCAACACAGGTGGAGGCTGAACAGAGAGAAAACGCTTCCCTCCCTCTTCATCTTCTGTTCTTCTGTCTCAGTCTACTTTCTGTTTTCTCTTGAATTCTGTCGATCTTTGACGTCTCTCTCTCTGTGGCACATGAGGACGCTGTTTGTAAATCTTATATAATTCAGCATGCGTGCTTATCAAAAAATAGAGTACAAAATAGATCGAAAAAATTTTATAAAATATACATATATATATATATATATATATATCACTATTTTAAGGGTGGAAACAGATAAAAAATATTTTATAAAATATATATATTTTTTCTTTTTTCACAAATAGGCAATTGAAAGATGAATAAGAAAAATATTAGATTTTTTCACTTTTTTTTATTTTTACATGAAATTATGACATTGCTGCATAATTTTAATTGTTCTATAAATTCGAAAAATGGTCAAAACGAGTCAAAATCGCAATTGTAAGGGTGGAAACAGATATTTGATGTGTTTGAAGCTAGATTCTTTTCATTCTAGGTTCATTGTATGTTAAATAATAGATTATAAAATTATCTAAAACTACTTAAAAAACATTACTGAAACACTGGAAAAATGTACACCACATAAAATCATTATTAATGAATGAATAAATGAATGACTAAACAAACATTTTTATGTTTCTTGCTTAAAATAAATAATTTATTTATTTTAAACCATAAATTAATTGATGTTAGTTTAACATTTGAATTTTTATTTTAGGCATAAACCATAAATGAATTGATGTTAATTTAATAATAATTCCGAACTAAAACTAAACCAAAGTGCAAATAAGAGGGAGATGAGAGAGAATCACAGAGACTGAAGGAGGGAGAGATGATGTGTGGTTGAAGGATAAATATGTTTCATCTGTCACGGTTGGCAAGAAGAAGAGGAGGATAAGGAGAGAGAGAGAAAGAGAGCAGCAGAGAGATTAAATAAGCTGTTTTGAGCAGATGAACACGTAGAAGAATCTATCACGTAGAAACGGCTGACAGGTAATTCACATTACCGCTATGTTTTATAGTCCTGACACATCTATAACCTGTGTGCCTTAATCATCAGCGCTACACCTTCACCGCCATTCGCACGTTTACACTTATGATTTCACTAAACACCCAGATCACAGGGAACGTTCTGGCAAGGTTCTCTCAAAGTTATGAACAAACAAAAATAAAATGTTTGCTCAATGTTCTCAAAACATTAGTATTTATATATCGTTCATGGAATGTTTTTTTCTTGAATGTTTTAGTTGGAATTTTTTTAAATGTTTCGGAATGTTCCAGATTCAAAAGTAACATTTCCATAATGTTTGCAAATATTCAAATGGAATGTTCCCATAACGCCTGCATAACCAAGAAACATTTTTAAAATATTTAAAAAACCGGATGTTTAGAAATAAAATTTTCATAACGTAACAGGAAGTTTGTTAGCTTTGCAGATTTGCCACAAAAAAAAAAATTCCAGGGAAGAAACTGTTAACCGATGACTAGCATATGATTAAGCCTATGAAATATGTATGCTATCCTCAATAAGACTCCCATTCATTTCTCAGCGGATTATTGAGTTTCCGCTGGAGTAATCAAACTGACCCCTGCAGCTCCAAAAATCACTGTTATAGTTCAGTCCGGCGGGATATGCTCATTTCAGCGGTCACGTGACGCCTCTGTGCTCCTGTAGACTTTGGATTGTGCTTGTGGAAATCTCCCCTATAACAGTCTGGTGTGCTGCTGTGCATGTGTGTGTTGCCTGAGCATGCAGAGAAGAAGATAAAGTGTGTGACACCTGTGTAAACATATTGAACAGATAAATAACTCTATCAGAGGTCAGGACAAGGGTGTACGTGTGTTTGACGCCATTAATCAGCGTGAAACTCTGTTTAGTTCCTGCCTCTATGAAGCCCCTCCTTCTGAAAAGCACAATGTGCTCTGATTGGTCAGCTGGAGCAGTGTGTTGTGATTGGTGTTTGGGAAATGTCCCGCCCCTTACCATAACCGCCAGTTTCAACACACTACTAACTAACTCAACCAGGCTCCGCCCCTTTTATTCTGCATATGAATTATGTAAATAAGGATTATTGTGACGTGTTCGTTCCTGGAAGAAAACTCAAGACCACAATGGAGGTGTTTCAGGGAGTTCAGAAACCGTGACACTGATATGGAAGGTTCCCTTAATGTTCACAAAAAAATTAGAAATATATATTTTTTAGCTGTGCCTCAGTTGTGACATATATTCACTGTGTACACACAGACACACACACACACTCCAGTAAGAATGTGAGGAATTCTCTTTCATTATCTATTACTCAGACGGTGAGTCTGACCTTCTGGCTGGACTCTAATGGAGAGGAGCAGGAGGATATTGTTTATCCAGCCTGTCGGAGATCCAGAACCAGCGGCCTGAACCTGCTCACCTCCTGTCCAGCAGAGAGTCTGGGGTCGGTTCAAAGGCCTCTGATGACTAGTTCTCACCGGTGATGGAGATCATGGTGTATCCCAGAGTCTGTGCAGTCTCTGTAACGCTCTCCGGCTCTGCACCCTTAGACCTTGAGGTTGTAGTGTACTATTTGCTTTAGCATTTAGCTAAACCTATACATTTGTTCATTATTTATTATTATTTTACATTTAGGTTCGTAAAGTAAAACATGCTGTGATTTGAATTTCTCGTCATTTGAAAATACAAAATATTAAATCACAAAACCATCAGAAACGGCTCCTATTTGGGACAATAAACAAACGAACAAATAAAATAACTAAATGAATGAATGAATGAATTTTTTAATACCACTTCATTCTGAATACTATTTGGAAATCATGAGATTAATCCCAATTATTTTATTCTACCGAAAGCCATTGTTCAGGTAATAGAAAATAATAAAAACATATTATAAACTAAATATTTTTTCAGAGAATAATTTAAAGATGTTTTGAAAAAAATATCTTCTGCTCACCAAGGCTGCATTTATTAGTTAAAAAATACAGTAAAAATAGTGAAATATTATTACAATGTAAAACAGCTGTGAATATATAGTAAAATATAATTTATTCCTGTGATCAAAGCTGAATTTTCAGCATCATTACTCCAGTCTTCAGTGTCACATGATCCTTCAGAAATCATTCTAATATGATGATTTGCTGCTCAAGAAACATTTATGATTATTATCAATGTTGAAAATAGCTTCATATTTATGTGGAAACCGTCATACATTTTATTATTCAGGATTCTTTCATGAATAGAAAGTTTAAAAAACATAATTTATTTGAAATAGAATCTTTTGTAACATTATAAATGTCTTTACTGTCACTTTTGATCAATTTAATGCGTCCTTGATGAATAAAAGTATTAATTTCTAATATAAAAATAAATATATAAATGGATCTTTATGCATGCATCTATATTTTAGGAAGGGAAAAGTGGATAATATTTGTGGGTTTGTGGCATCAAACAATCTGAAAACCTCTTATATACTTCAATCTGTTTGTTCAATATAAAAGTAGAGCAGAGGTGAGCATCGATCGACGTCACACAAGTGACGGATACTAATTGCAGCCCTCACACCTTCTGTGTGTGTGTGTGTGTGTGTGTGTGTAACAGCTGACAGATGGAAGACTAGCCACACTCGTAGCAATTAACAGAGACCTCTATATTCTCATTATCACTATGGTTACAGAACTCATCCTCGTACGACCACATCTGTCTGGCTCTGATACAATCCACAGTATGAGTCACACACACACACACACACACTGGAGTTAGTGTCCATCACTTGCTGTTTTGTGACGTCGATTGATGATCACCTCCGCACACACTTTGTCTTTCACTCAAATTTTGAACATTCAGAGAATATTCAGAAATAATGTTTTCAGAACTTAATCGGAACGTTGGTAAAACATTCTTATGGAGATGCTGTTTGTTTCTCAGAAAGCGTCTCCTGTCACAGTCTGCGTTACATTAATGCTGTAAATTGCCAACCTGCAACAAGTATGCCTGCCTCCTTTTCTTCCCAGAGACATGCAGTCTGGCAGTGTTTTCTGTCCATAAGGACACTCCTACCCACACAAGAGACATATGTCAACATGACATCACAACACTGCCCGTGTCAGCAGCAAATGTGTTGAGTCAGAGCAGGTCAGGGTGTGCTGAGGCGTGAAAACAAACATACATGCGCACACACACACACACACACATATGCCTTATAACTCGGCACAGGGTCTACAAAAGCATATTCAATTAAAATATCGATCTCTGTATCAAACCTTAAAATCCCAACATTGATCTTTTACTCAAAGCCAACGGCTGCGTCCAAAATCACACGCTCTCTGAGCAAGTAATTAGCCTACTTAGCGAGCACTAAAAAGTACTCTCTATAAAGCATCAGTGTGTGTATTATGAATGTAATCCACACAACATGTTGCAGTAGGGAAGAATGCAGTTTCGGATGCAGCTAGAGTTTGCTGTTTGAAGTCATATTTTACAGTCTGAATTGAATATGATGTGATTCTGTGTATCACAAAATGGAAAGAAATCTGCATGTCATAACAAACAGCACAAGTGTATCCCGATTCACAAACAAATGACTCTTTTAAACTGGTTAATTTTAGTGAATCATACTGTACAGTGCAGCCAGTGAAGTGAAGTGTGAATCACAAACAAATGACTCTTTTAAACAGGTTCAACTTCAAAACAACCAGCAGAAAGTCAAAGTATCTTTTTCAAGTTAATAAAGGATTTCTGAGCTCCTATTTGAGGCCTTGTTAAAAATTTGGTCTAAAATTACATTTTTAAAATGGTTTCATAAATAATGAGTGGTAACTGTGAAAAAAACAATGATTGTGCATGGGAGTGTGTGTGTGTATGTGTGAGTGTGTGTGAGAGTGTGTGTGTGTGCGTGCGAGTTGTGTATGTGAGAGTGTGTGAGTGTGTGTATATGTGTTGTGTTTGTGAGTGTGCGTGTATGCGTGTGAGTTGTGTGTGTGTGCTTGTATGTGTGTGTGAGAGTGTTTGTGTGAGTGTGTGCGTGCGTGTGAGTTGTGTGTGTGTGTGAGAGAGAGAGTGAGTGTTTGTGTGTGCGTGCATGTGAGTTGTGTGTGTGTGCGTGTGTATGTGTGAGTGTGTGTGCGCGTGTTGTGTGTGTGTGCGAGTGTGTGTGTGTGAGTGAGCTGGCGGGGAGTGACTAAAAGCGCACTGGGACACATGAGTGTTAGCTGCCTGTTTGTTGACAAGTAATTGAAGTTGCAGATGAGTGAGTTGCTATCTCAGCTTACTTACAAACCTACACACACACACACACTCACACTCACACACACACTGAGGGGAGAAGAAAATGAGCTACAAGAAATAAGTGAATCAGAGGGAAATGAGCAGAGAGGGAGCGAGGCAGAGCGCTGTCAATTTGCATCAGTTTCTCACTTGTGATCATGATTATAGCATAATATTCACAAAAACACTAGCATCTATTTAACATCTGTGTGCCATATGGGTGCAAAATAATCCTGTTTTACAGTTCATAATAAGCATATGCCACATAGCGACAAGTCGCATGCTGCTGTACAGTTCAGACAACTGTTTTAGCACCACGAAGGGAAACATGATGTAACGCCTGCCATCCTGATCCAAGCCCTCCGGTCAGTTCAAGGGGAGCCAAATTTTCCTTGACAAAAATTCAGATGTGAAACTCTGCAAACAGCTGACGGACCAAAGCTGTCAACTTACCAGCCCAGCAGCACTGCCTGATGGGAACTTTACAGAAATCCCGGCCTGTTTCATTAATATTCAAGATGCTGACTGTACTAGAGCTATTTCATTGTTTTAAACTTCAACTTGTCCAACAATCTAATCCAGCGAACAGGGAACATTCTGGCAAGGTTCCCTCAAAGTCCATCCAGTAATGTTAATAGAACATTCATTCAGAGTTGTCTGGTCTTTATGCAGTATAAACATTGTATTTTAAAGGGATATTTCACCCAAATTTAGCTATCAGGATGTGTCCAAATGTGCTGCTCAGAATCTGTCTTATTAGAGCCAATCAGCACGCACAGTGCTGACAGCCAGTCAATAAACTTGATTTGAGATTGATTTGCCGTGGCGGTCCTGGAGTCAATTAGAAAGAGTTTGGCCGGGCGCTGGGCGAACGGTCCAAAAGCAGAGCATGATAAGGTCAGCGGCGAGTCTATTTGCATGTAGCATTTGGAAATGTCACCTATCATTCAGGGTGTAAACACAACTCTTGTTTTTGCCCATTGCAAAAGCCTAGTTGTGTTCTATTCTAATGGCAAATTCAGGGTTGATATATTCAGCCGTCAGATGGCCTGTTCCCCTGGACGGCACTGAACTATTCATGCATGTACATCTCGAAATAATCTTCCCAGACTCTCGGTCCAGAATGTGACCCTGGGTTTCCACCGCAGGGAGTCCGGCC